>WKFP01014766.1:173872-247493 GCA_011057875.1 Pterocles orientalis | reverse complement strand
GCTGCTCAGAGCCACATCCAGCCTGGCCTTGAATGCCTCCAGGGATGGGGCATCCACGACTTCCCTGGGCAACCTGTTCCAGTGTGCCACCACCCTTTGGGTGAAAAACTTTCTCCTAATCTCTAACCTAAACCTCCCCTGTCTTAATTTAAAATCATTCCCCCTTGTCCTATCACTATCCACCCTCGTAAACAGTCACTCCCCCTCCTGTTTATACGCTCCCTTCAAGCACTGGAAGACCGCAATGAGGTCTCCCCGGAGCCTTCTCTTCTCCAAGCTAAACAAGCCCAGTTCCCTCAAGCTTTCCTCACAGGAGAGGTGCTCCAGCCCTCTGATCATCTTAGTGGCCCTCTTCTGAACCCTTTCCAAGAGCTCCACGTCCTTCCTGTGCTGGGGGCCCCAGGCCTAGACACAGTACTCCAGACGGGGCCTCACAAGAGCCGAGTAGAGGGGGAGAATCACCTCCCTCTCCCTAGTGGCCACCCCTTTCTTAATGCAGCCCAAAACACAGTTGGCTTTGTGGGCTGCAAGCACGCACTGCCGGCTCATATTCAGCTTCTCGTCCACCAGGACCCCCAAGTCCTTCTCCGCAGGGCTGCTCTCAAGGAGATCTTCCCCCAGTTTGTATAAATACCTGGGGTTGCCCCGACACAAGTGCAGCACCCTGCACTTGGCCTTATTAAACCTCATTAGGTTTACACAGGCCCACTTCTCCAGCCTGTCCAGGTCCCTCTGGATGGTTTTCCTTCCTTCCAGTGTGTCGACAGCACGACTCGGTTTAGTATCATCCGCGAACTTGCTGAGGGTGCACTCGATGCCATCGTCTATGTCATTGATGAAGATGTTAAAGAGCACCGGTCCCAAGACTGACCCCTGAGGGACACAACTCGTGACCGGCCTCCACTCTGACACAGAACCATTAATCATAACCCTTTGGCTGCGTCCAGCCAGCCAATTCCTAATCCATCGTACAGTCCATCCTTCAAATCCACACCTCTCCAATTTAGAGAGAAGGATGTGGTGATGGACCATGTCAAAGGCTTTGCAGAAGTCCAGGTAGATGACATCCATTGCCCTTCCCCTGTCCACCAAAGCCGTCACTCCATCATAGAAGGCCACCAGATTGGTCAGGCAAGATCTGCCCTTGGTGAAGCCATGCTGGCTGTCTCGAATCACCTCTTTGTCTTGTATGTGCCTTAGCATAGCTTCTAGGAGGATGTGTTCCATGATCTTCCCAGGCACAGAGGTGAGGCTCACCGGCCTGTAGTTGCCCGGGTCTTCTTTTCTCCCTTTCTTAAAAATGGGAGTAATATTTCCCTTTTTCCAGTCTCTGGGGAACTCCCCAGACAGCCAGGATTTTTCAAATATGATGGAGAGCGGCTCAGCAACTACATCAGCCATCAGGGAAGGGATGCCATCCAGAGGGACCTTGACAGGCTTGAGAGGTGGGCCCATGCAAACCTCATGGAATTTAAGAAGGCCAAGTGCAAGGTCCTGCACGTGGGTCGTGCAATCCCAAGCACAAATACAGGCTGAGAGGAGAATGGATAGAGAGCAACTCTGAGGAGAAGTACTTGGGGGTATTGGTGGATGAGAAGCTCAACATGAGCCGGCAGTGTGTGCTTGCAGTGCAGAAAGCCAACCGTGTCCTGGGCTGCATCAAGAGAAGCATTAGCAGCAGGTCAATGGAGGTGATTCTCCCCCTCTACCCTGCTCTCGTGAGACCCCACCTGGAGTACTGTGTTCAGATGTGGGGCCCCCAACATAAAAAAGACATGGGCCTGTTGGAGAGAGTCCAGAGGAGAGCCACAAAATTGGCCGGAGGGCTAGAGCACCTCCCCTATGAGGACAGGCTGAAAGACTTAGGGTTGTTCAGCCTGGAGAAGACAAGGCTCTGAGAAGACTTAATAGCAGCCTTCCAGCACCTGAAGGGGGCCTACAGTAGAGATGGGGAGGCACTCTTTATCAGGGAGTGTAGTGACAGGACAAGGGGTTATGGGTGTAAGCTGAAAGAGGGTAAATTTAGACTAGACGTTAGGAAGAAATTTTTCACTATGAGGGTGGTGAGACACTGGAACAGGTTGCCCAGGGAGGTTGTGGATGCCCCACCCCCGGAGGTGTTCAAGGCCAGGCTGGATGAGGCTTTGAGCAACCTGGTCTAGTGGAGGGTGTCCCTGTCCATGGCAGGGGGGTTGGAACTTGATGAACTTTAAGGTCCTTTCCAACCAAAACCATTCTATGATTCTATGATTCTATGACCCTATACTTTTTCAGCATTACTAAAACCAATTTGATTACTACAAGAAAAAATATTTTGGTTTTAGTAGCAGAAAGTAATTTTAAATTTAGAATCTTGGGAGTTAGACTCAATGACTCTTATGCATCCCTTACAACTTAAGATGTTCTATGATTCTATGATCTTGATTTTCTAACTACCTTCATTTCAGCGACGATCAATTAATTCATTAAAAAAACCAAAGGATTTGCAACCACTTTTATTTTTGTATTTCCATTTGTAACAAAGAATGATGGGCACAGTGTTGAGCTCGTACACAATGATGGCCTCTGAATTGACTGTTAGCACTCAGTGTCGTTCTGGGTAATTCTCTGAAAATGTCAATTCAGAGCTCTGCAGCAACCAAGTAAAAAAGTAAATTGTTGGGAATGGTTGGACATGAAGAGAAAATGGAAAATGTGTTTATAAATCCTTGGCAAAGTCACATGTTGATTGTGGAGTGGTTCTGGCCATATACTTGTTCTTTAAAGCTGACAGTAGAACAAGAAATGACACAAAATGCAGTAAAGGTGATCAGAGATCTGAGATGTCTTCCCGTGAGATAAAATAAGTAAATCAGGCGATTTTGGAAATGATGCAGCAGACAGGACATTATTATAAAAGTTGACAAAGTTAGTGCATGGAAAATGTAACAAAAGAATTATTATCAGTATAGAACTAGGAAAAACCTAGTGCAATTTTGAAATAACACATTTTAAAGAAGTAAAAGTAGCTACCTTTTCACAACACACAATTTACCTGTGGAATTCTGCCACCAGACATTGCCTAAAAATATGCCTAAAATACAATTATGGTCAAAATGTGGTTAAATAAATTAGTTGAAAAAGCAAAAGAATATTATAAACAAATATGCAAATATTACCTTTTGTTTATGAAGCCCTTAAGCTGCAGTGTGCTAGGATGTGGAAGAATGTACTGAATAGGATGTCACTATCTGCTCACCCAATTTTAATGCTCTTTTCCAAAGCATCAATTGTCATTCACTCTTTAACACAGGACATAGGGCAGGGAGTACACCTGCTTTGGTCTAGAAGGGGCTTCTTCCTTTCCCTACTAGTGAAACTGAGGTTGAAGGGTTAAAGGAGGTGATTATTTATACCCGAGAAACTATAACATTTTAAGTTTTCAGAAATAACATAGCTACATAACTCACTGCATTGTATATTTTACCCTGTAGCAGGCTGTAGGCTTTTTTAAGACAATATACTGCTAATAACCATTACTATTGCATTACAATAATTCTTCCACAGCTGAAGTATTTTTTTTTGTTCTTTCATTCCTAAAGCTTCAACAGCAGTTTCCGTCACAGAGGCTGGTATGTCTTATCTGTCTAGTGGATCTCTCCCATAGTTGCAGTGACTATAAATAAATGCTTGTTTAAGAGGGTTTTTGTTTTCATGAAAAGTCAAATGCTCCATATTAGCATGATTCTTGATCATTCAGTCATCCTTAAAAGGAAACTGTAGTAATAAAAAGTAATCTAGTAATAGAGTTTAGTAGCACTGCCTAAACATTTAAACCAAACTGTTACTACTTGTTTAAATCCTTGTTTTGCCATGCAGCTAAACAAGACTTTTCCTAGATCAGCATCTGTTTACCATTGGAATAATTTGCCTACAGCACCGGGAGACATTCTGCCAGAAAGAACCAAGACTGAAATCAATCTCTGGATCCGCTGTGTGCAAAAGTCACTTTATGTGTTTATTATTCTAGTCGGCAACATGCAATCATATAACAATAGACCCACTGTCATCATTTAAGTGTTGGTAGAGATGATGGGAGCAACCACAAAGGTGACCTGTAAGAAAAAAAAGACCTCTACACAAACCTCACACCTTATGAAATTATATTTTCATTAGTTTAATTACAATACATAGAAGGAATTTGCTTACTCTGATTAATACAGTTATGCCTTTATATCCAGGTTTTTTAAAATGCTCTTATGTCAAAAAATATATGTTTCCCAAAGTGTTTCGAGTAATTTTCAAAAAAGCAACCTGTGCTTAGCAGGGCAAAACAGCGTGGTAGCTGCATCAAACTTATGAAGCAAATACACTTATGTGAAAGACTATCAGGTACAGAAGAGACTCTAAAGAACGGTGGTGCAGTCAAGCTGCAACTAGAGAGTAACTGCAAGTTGTTGCATTTTTCTTTACCTCAGCTCCTCAGTTCTAACTGGTTTTGGAGGATCACTTTCTTTAAAGAATTCCACTCGGGGGGAAGTGTTAAAAATGTAAGACCATAGTTACGAACACTCTTAAAAGTTACTGCATCGTATTTTTGTATTTTCCCCATACAACTTGCCCAGGAAAGTATGTAGACAGAGAATTCAGTATAACTGAGAATGAGGCCTTGAACTCCAAAAATCTACCTCTGCACATGCTGTAAATGCATACACTCAGTGCAACTGTCCACTTTACCTGAAAAAGGAAAAAACAGCATATCTTCTGAAGTTATCAATTTACATTTTCTTTTGAGTCTTGTTTGAAGCTACAGTAGATACACCATTTTTCTGTTTGTAGCAACGTGTCTTCCCTTACACTGAGGACTAATAGTAAGCTATACATTAAAGAAAAAAGAGGCCAAGCATCTTGTAAAGCCACATTAAGTAGCACAAATTTTTCCAATTATGCTACAAGGATTCCAGCAAAACTTGATTTTCTTTCTTCTGAAGCCTGCTTATATAAGAGGATATTATTTCACTGAAGAGAAAACAAGGAAAGCAGAAAAAAATTACAGATATAACCGAGTTTTCAAAGAGCACTGCTGAAAAAGGTCTTGGGGATGAGAAAGCCAAACAGGAAGAAGTTGAGGGAAAAGAAAACTTTGTCCATATAGACATTTCTCAGTGTTCCTCTTGCTACATTAGCAGAGCCAAAAGCAGAGCATACCCTGTTCCGCCTCTGCTGTGCATTACTGTAAGACGTGCCACTTCTCTTGGTTGGAACATTGTTGATCCAGGCCACTGGACCATATTAAATTTTAACACAAATAGTATCACCATAAATCAATCCTAAGAGCAAAGAAAAAATGTTCTGTTAAAACATTAGTTTTAAAAGAACATGTATTATAGAGGAAATGTTAGCCAGGATTCACAAGTGTTTCCTGAATTACCACGGTTTTCTACTTTCTTTGTTTTCTATTCTTCATGACACACCCTATATAACTGAAAAGAGAACCCAAAAAAATGACAGAGATCTAAAAGCTGTCACTAGCAACGTTCAAAGAGTCAGGTGTTACTTTTTTCTAGCCAGGAAGTAGAAACTGTGAAGAAATCCCCTGACAGCAAGCTTTCTGTCTCATGTGTGGGAGATCCCAGAATATGCTAAAATGCTGTGTGTAATTCCTGCATCTCCAGCAGATAGTGGAAGGAGGCCTAGTACACCATTTTTTCCCACATTATGCCCAAATGTCATGTGGACTCTTAGGGACAGTGGGCAGTAATTTCCCAAGCTTCTATAATCTGCTTTGGAGTCCTGGCTAGAGACCCAAAATGTGGTTTAGTACTTCATTCTGCACTGAGTGCTGAAAACACAGACACACTAGTGTGGAAAAGCCTTTCCAGAATATCTGTTCTGGATCTTGTTATCATGAGCAACTGCACCAACTAATCTCTCTCAAAAAATGATAGAAGTATATTTTAAATCTTCTAAGGGTTCTTACCTACACTGCTGGAACTGGTAAATTCCAAACTACATTCAGCATGTAAATAGGATGTTAATACAGCCACAAGTTAAAAAATAGCTACCAAATAAACCAGAAAATACCTAGCAAAAGCATCTGGGGAAATGACTTTTCATTTTCTCCACTGGAATGCCTCTTATTTTACCTCTTTCTGAATGAGTTTTGCACTCCCCTAGCCTCTGCTATAGCTTTCCTCTGTAGCTGTTCCAGCTCAATTTGGTTTTATGGGCATGGGCGACCACATCAAAAAGGAAAATGCAAAGAAGCTATCTCCATTGAATTGTTTGAAGTCATACTTCTCCCTGTAACGGGCGTATCTCATCTGCTGTATTTGCTTTTGTGTCACAAGTCATGATGCTGCCGTGTCACAATCATCTGGTGAGTCACCACTATCCCTTCCACCGACAGTGCTTCCCATTTTCACATTTGTCCTTGAAATCTTCTCAATTGTGATATACTGTTTAAAATGCCTGTTAATTCCAAATAGTGGAAGCTAGATTTGTGAAGGTGCCAGATTCAAATACAAACCATTGTCTGTAATTAAAAGTTTATTGGAGGCACCCTTGTTATTACTTAATTGGTAGCTCTGCTGTGGGATTATACGGAGAGTGATGTTTAAAATCCATGTTATTTACCATACATGAATGTCGTTAACATGCATTTCATTTAACCCCAAGGGGTTATTTAAATCCTTGGGTGAATTTTCGTTTATGAATGTTTTCTATGAAAAGTGTATTATTTATCCACTGCATCATGAGAGCTCTGAAGGAGCCAGAAAACTGTAAATATGTGTGCAAGGGTATGAAAAAAAAGCTTCATAAAAAGTCTGATTCTGTAACATCAATATTGTTAGTATGCCAGGAATAAAAGAATTAAAAAAAAAATAAATAAATTGGACTGAGCAAGGTGTAGATGAAGAGGAAAATATCAAAAAGTGAACAGGAAAAACTTTACTGCTTAAGTGTATCTACTACATTTTCTAATGCAGAACATGCTTATGGCAAGTTAACACCTAAACCCAGGGGAGATGCAGAGAAGAAAGGACCATCCTATATCTGAAGTAGCTTCTGGATCCTGGAAGTCACCCACTGCCTGCATCCTGCTTGCTTTCCGGGGACTATCTCAGTTCCTACGTATCTCTTGAGGTGGCTTTTCACTCTAGAAGGTTTTGACCCTTCTCCATCCTAAATCAGTTTTGCAAAAGCTGATATTTATACCACTTGAATCCCTATGATCATCTCAACAATTCAAATGAAAACTTAGAAATAGTCATGTTTTCAGGTCGTAGTTTAGCACAAACCTTCATAATCCCCTCCCAGATCTGAGTAGAAGCAATATAAGGAAAAAGGAAGAGCTATAGGAATCTGTAGATTAGCTAAATCTCTGTCGAAATAATAAACAGAAAATAGGGGGGGAAATAGTGTGTGTAGATAGCTTGAAGACTTTCCAAAGAGGAAACTTTTTGGAAAAATGTGATTAGCAGGGATGAAAAATGTTTAATCTATGCTGACTGAGCATTAAAATGTATTTTTTACATTGAAACATTTTGGAAAATTCCATTTTAGCTTCAACCCAAAATGATTTATTTTTTTTACTTTTTGATTATCAAAACCAAAATATCCATTATTTCATTGCCTTTAACTTTGGCAGATTCCTGCTGGGAGATGCTTCTTCCTAGAGTAAAAAAAATAAGTTTGAATATATTCACCCCAAACCACAGAGGAACCAAGACTCAGTAGTGCAGCAAAAACTATTCAGGATGCTTCTGCTTAGTGTGGTTTTAGCCAGCAGGTAAAAATAAATGCAAACCCGTTACCTCAGTCCTGTCTTTCTGTCTTCCAGTACTCGTCAGATATTTGGAAACTGTGTCCAGCTCCTACCCAAGGTACACATGGCTGAGGCCCTCTTTCCTCTGCAGCTGCTGACTGGGAGAGAACAATTTTGAAATTCTCCCCCCGAAAAATAATCCATTGAACCTGAGAACAGCACGGCTTCTGTCATGACCATCTCCAGTCACATACTGGCCGGGGCTGTACCTGCTGACCACCACTGCCAGAGGAGACCCAGCAAAACTGAGCTACACAGAAAGGCACAGCTGAGGACGGACCTAAACAAGATACTGTGAAACACAGAACTTTCTTCAGGCAGCCTTAGAATCAGTCATTCTCCTCATATTCAGGTATTTTTCAGCAGTGCAAGTTGTTCTTTAAAATTTGAATTCTCTGTAGAGAAAATCTGCTTTTAATTGTTAATAAATCTGTCAGCATCTATGATCTTCCCTGAAAAGAGTTTAGTCCAGAGCATATTTTTATGTCCAAGTTATGATCCCATGAGAACGTAAGTTTACAGTGGTTTGTGACAGATCTCTTTGAAGTCTATAACAGTGACACTATCATTTCAGGTGTTATTTATCAATTTGCATTAAAACCTAATAAATGTTACTGAATTAACAGGGATTTTTTTAAAGCAAAAGACTGTTTTGAAGGCTGTTTCAAATGCTAAACAGAACACATTTTGCATCAGTTTTTTATAAATTTTTATTGAATTCAAACTTTTAAATAAATCTTCCTATATCTAATGCTTCTTACCAAAGCACCAAAACCCATTATTTGATTATAAGAAGAATCTCAGAACTCACTGTCTTCAAATTTAGTGGACTCCTGGTGCTTTTTTCCCTGCCTAGACTGTTTTTAAGACATTTTACAGTATTTTATACATTGTAAATGGATTCCGTTCTTGGCTTAGTAATTCACCTAATGGACAATGGATACAAAAAAGCTCTAACTCCAGGGACATTAAATTGGTTCTAAACTCTGAAAATTACAGCTTTTACAAAAAGAAGAAAATAGTAAAAACATGTCTTATGCAACACTGTATCTCATTTTCTACTACCTTCAGAATCTGTCTAAAAGCTCCTAAATTTCTTAATGACACAATATGTTAAAATTGCATTCTTTTATATTTAGATCTCTAAAACATTTTTTTTTTTTTACAACCCTGAGGAGATCCACCAGCAAATGGAAAAAAACATGCTTGGCATTCCAACAGCTGGCAACACAGTACTACACTGTACAAGATAAATGCTGTATTTTTGTATCTGACCATGGTTAAAGCTGTGGTCTTCATAGAAAAGCAAAAACTCTCTTGTTATGAATGGGATTCTACATCTCCCTTTGAGTAAGCAGTGGTATAGAATGACATATGGCACACAACTACACTGTGCAGGAAAGCCCACTGTAAAGACCTTGAAAGTCTTTAATATGAATCATAATTCCTTCCTTTGGAAACTCTGATTTAGGAGTTTTCAGTAGCTGACAATGTAACAGATGTAGTACCATCTCTCTCCCCTGCTGCTCTCTTTCCCACCCCTCAGTGATGCTGTGGGATCTTACACAGATCTTTGACCTTACACAGCTTGACAGTAACAACAAGCCACAGAGAGAAGAGAAAAAGCAGCTTTTACTTGCCCCATTTCTGTAGAAAGGGGATGCAAGGACAGAGGGAAGTAGGCCTTCCTAATTCCTACAGCTGACCTATTGCTTCCTCAAGCAAGGGTGTTTATGACATTGCTATAGTAAAAAAAGTGTAAAAAAGAAACACAGAAAAGAGGAATCTTTTCAAGTTGTGAAAAAGTTATCTTCAAATGTCTATTGCCAGGTAGTTTTTCAACTCCAGAGCAGGTTTTTTTTAAAGTATTGTAATTTAATGGTCTTTTATGTATATTTATACATACATATATATACATGATACATATAATTATTTATATTTCCACTTATACTACCGCTTTTTTTCTGGTAATTCAAACAAAAAAGAATAGACAGAAGTAAATGTGTAACCTATTCCATACCATTCAATATGACATTTATCATTCATATATCCTCCAGTAAGCACTCATGTTGCAAGTCCTGGACACACAGGTTGGACAGGATCTAGGGATTCTTTCAGTTCAGTCTTCTTCCCAGAATGGTATCAGCACTGAATTTAGATGAGAACGCTTAGGACTTAGTCTCGTCACATCCCCCAGACCTCCAAGGACTGAAGTTTTAGAAGCTCCCTGTGCAACCAGTTCCAGTATTCAATTAATTCCATAAATCCACTTAGAACCAGAAATGTTTAATCTTCCCCTAGGTCAAGACTGGTATGGATCTGAGCATGTCAGTTGCTGTTCTTCTGGCTTTTCTGCTTAATTTGTGTGAAATTAGATAAAGATTGCCAAACAATGAATTCTAGGTTAGTGCAGGGGGTTGGACTAGATGATCTTTCAAGGTCCCTTCCAATCTCTAACATTCAGTGATTCTGTGATACGGAAACCTGAGCAGATGGTAAGAGCAATACTCTCAAAGATTGCTGCCAGAAACTGAAGCTAGCTTTCCCGTGTTTTTACCTCTCTATTTGTAAACTCAACGTGAATAAATATTTCTTTCTCAGTTTACAAAAAAAACAAATTTAAGCCAACAGCCATTTCTTTTTCCGATATACGCATCTTTATGACTCAGCCGTTAAGGCTTGGGTTTACCAGTATCCGTATTAATTTTTAGCTTTGCAATTTGTAGTTACAAGTTGCAGTTATCAGGCTGTTTTCTTAGCACAGTGGAAACTTTTCAAATTATCAGACCTCAGCCTTCCACAGTAGATAATTAGTGTTGCAAAATACGTAAGATACGCAAGATAAGAGTATAGAAGATGTGAAAACCAACATGCTGAGACATCCTAAAAAAATCCAGTCCAAACTGAACACCACATTGCCATTACCTTCCTGGACCTGTTGTCTTACTGGATTTCTCTCCTCTTTTCTCCCATATCACCCAAGCAATTGAATTTTAGTCTTAATTCTGCTTATTGGATACATAAAGTAATTTCATTTGTATTTCACCAGCTTCCCAAATAAAAATAAAAAAGGCAATAAGTTTCTCACAGATTTATAGTTCTTATGTAGTTGTCCAGGGTCCAGTTAGTCAGTGAACTTTTGCCACACATTGTGGCACACATCTGAGATGGTCTAATTTCAAATATACAAAGTTCAATTAATGGAACGTATTTTTTTTAACTATTGCTTTGATAAAGAATTGTAGCTTATTTGGGATAACAATTTTCAGAGTTTAAATAGAACCTAACACACAGTATTGGGGTAAATAAAATTGTGCACAAAGTACAGATATAATAATATTATGGAGAATGTAGCTGAATTATAGAACCAATCAAAATCCAGCAACAATTTAAGGGACATATAGAGAATTTATCTGTTTAGACTGGCATTTTCTGAGTCATGTTTTCAGCTATTTCTTTGTAATTAGTTGCCCCACTTTGAAAGTTTCTTTCATTTTCAGTACTAACAGAAGTCTTGGAAGTCTTACCTATTTTAACTGTAGGAAATCTCCTATACCCAACCAACAAGAATCAAGAGAACTTTTTAAGCCTGGGCCTTGTAGATTACATTTTACTCATACTGTATATGATGACGAATAAGAAACTGGTTTTCTTGAACCTTATCCATCTGTCTTTCTGTCTCTTCATGGCAAATCTGCCATGTTTGGGAAGATTCAATGTTTAGCAGATGAAGAGTAACTTATAAAGGTTAGCTAAGAAATGAAACTGTGCTAAGTCTTGCCAAGATTAGAGAATTCCTGTGGTATAAAAAAGCTGTTTGCTTTTCAGCAAAAGTGCACATTTCAGGACGTACTTGGATTGATTCTCTGGACTTGGATCAAATTCATACTTTGCTAATTTGTTTCTTAGATTTTTTTAGTTAAAGAAAGGTCGGATCACATCATGGCAAACTTTCCAGACTGCAGGAAACTCAGGTTATAGAGGAAGCAGGAGGGAGGAAAAATAGTTGCAGGTTAGTCTACATAAACTATAGGTGATAGCACAGTAAAGGGCTGCAAGTTAGGTCTCCTACATTATGTTCCTGGTTTTTCACTCGATCTCAACTGCTAAATTACACATTCTCAAATATGGGCACATAATTTACATCCAGAGGTTATGAGGTTATGTGTTTATATACCGTAATCAAGCCATTATATGCATCAGTATCCCTTTATAAGCTCCTTTCAAACCAAGCATAGGAAAATATGTTACCCTTAAGGAAATGAATGCGCTTTTACTGGCACAATTTCTGAGTCAAGATTTTCAGCTGAAAAATTTGTATTATAATGACATCTAGCACAACCTACATGCCTGAAAAAAGTGTTGCAGGTTTTAATGGATGGCTTCACAAAACACTTGGAAATTTTTAAATGAGGGTTGGCTATGGTAGGGTGAGATGCTTGGATAATAGTCCAATTTGCACAGCTAAAAATCAATAAACAGTAAAGAAAAGTAGAATAAAAATTAAATAATTTAAAGCACTTCCTTAAAACAGTCGCCACTCTGGGAAAAAATAAATACAGTACTCAACAAGAAGCCTGAAGCCTTAGGACTCAAAAGGTCCTTTTGCAAAAGATATTTGAAAGAAAATGTGAAATATGTTTTACTAATATCCTAAACACATGAAACTGTGTATGACTTCACTATACATTTGCACTTATTTTAGTTTGCTTCAAAAAACACACCGTGCAGAAATTAAGGAAGCTTAATTTCTACATTTATTTTTTGATGGGGAGGAGTCAAATCTTCATAGTCAGAAAGAAACCAGTAATGCTCAGTTCCATTGTGTGCAAACATACTGAGATTAATTATCTTCATCTTCATGTTTGAAGACCCAGCGTGTGGTTCCTATGTCCACTTTTTAAAGAGTGTGCAAATCACAAACACCAGAAAATGTGAAGAGATCTGTTCTCGGGAGACTTGGGTCTGGGAAGAGAAATCTCAAGGGCTGCATTGGCTTCATTAACAGTCACAGGAATATGACAAAATACAAACCTCATTTTTATTTAAAATACAGGACACTTCTACTAGCAGCATTATATAAAGGGATTCTGACATAATTACAGATCAGCTCTAGTGTTCTAAGTATTGTGCTTGCCCCTTCCCTGTGCAGGAGAAGATGGTGCTTTGGCAAATGCAACACATATCAGAACACTATGTGATAAAAAGATAGAAAAGCCTGCTCTGAACATAAAGTGAAGAAAGTTCAGTGGAATCGAGTGCACCCTCAGCAAGTTTGCTGACGACACCAAGCTCTGAGACGTGGTTGATGGAAAGGACTTTTCATCTAGTTCCAACCCCCCTGCCATGGGCAGGGACACCTCCCACTAGACCAGGTTGCCCAAAGCCTCATGCAGCCTGGCCTTGAACACCTCCAGGGATGGGGCATCCACAGCTTCCCTGGGCAACCTGTTCCAGTGTCTCACCACTCTCACCGTAAATAATTTCTTCCTTATATCTAGTCTAAATCTGTCCCCTTCCAATTTAAATCCATTAACCCTCATCGTGTCACTGCATGCCCTTGCAAAATGTCCCTCCTCACCTCTCCTGTAGCCCCCCTTCAGTTACTGGAAGGCTACTATAAGGTCACCCAGGAGCCTTCTCTTCTCCAGGCTGAACAACCCCAACTCTCTCAGCCTGTCCTCAGTATGGGAGGCGCTCCAGCCCTCTGATCATCTTCACAGCCCTCCTCTGGACCTGCTCTGACAGCTCAACATCATTCTTGCGCTGGGGGGGGCAGAGCTAGATGCAATACTCCAGGTGGGGTCTCGTGAGAGCAGAGTAGAGGGGCAGAATCACCTCCTTTGACCATGGTCCTCTTGATGCGGCCCAAGATCAGGTTGGCCTTCCGGGCCACGAACACACACTTCCGGTTGATGTTCAGTTTTTCATCTACAGGCACCCCCAAGTCCTTCTCCTCAGGACTGCACTCAAGCCATTCTCCTCCCAGCCTGCATCTGTGCTTGGGATTGCCTCTTCCCATGTGCAGGACCTTGCATTTGGCCTTCTTGAACTTTATAATGTTAGCGTGGGACCACCACTCAAGCCTGTCCAGGTCCCTCTGGATAGCATCCCTTCACTCCAGCATGTTGACTGCACCACACAACTTGGTGTCATCAGCAAACCTGCTGAGGGTGCACTCGGTCCCACTGTCCGTGTCGACAACAAAGATGTTAAATAGCACCGGTCCCAGTACCGAATGCTGAGGAATGCCACTTGTCCTGGTCTCCATTTAGACACTGAGCCATTGACTGCAACTCTCTGAGTGTGACCATCCAGTCAATTCCTTATCCAGCAGGTGGTCCATCCAAAAAGTCCATATTTTTCCAACTTGGCTACCAGGATGTCATGCAGGACAGTGTCAAACACTTTGTAGAAGTGCAGGTAGATGACATCAGTTGCTCTTTGTTTGTCCACTGATGCCATAACTCCATCATAAAAGGCCACCAGGTTTGTCAGGCACAATTTGCCCTTGGTGAAGCCATGCTGGTTACCAGTCACCTCTCCTTCATTTTCCATGTGCCTTAGTAGAGCCTTCAGGAGGATCTGCTCTATGATCTTGCCAGGCACAGAGGTGAGACTGACTGGCCTGTAGTTCCCCAGGTCTTCTTTTTGACCTTTCTTGAAAATGGGGGTTATGTTTCCCCTTTTCCAGTCAGTGAGAACTTCACCAGACTGCCATGACCTTTCAAATATGATGGTTAACAGCTTGGCACCTTCATATACCAGTTCCCTGAGGACCTGTCGGTGGATCTCATCAGGTCCCATGGACCTGTGTACCTTCAGGTTCTTTAGAAGGTCTGGAACCTGATCTTCACTTTCAGTGGGCAGGTCTTCCTTCTCCCACTTCTTACTTTCACTTTCTGCAACTTGGGCGGTGCAGCCAGAGCCCTTGCTGGTGAAGACCAAGGCAAAGAAGTCATTAAACACCTCCACCTTCTCCGTATCCCTCACGGCCAGGTCTCCGGTCTCCTTTCAGAGAGGGACAATATCTTCCCTACTCTTCCTTTTGTCACCAATGTACTTATAGAAGGTCTCCTTGTTCCCCTTTGTATCCCTGGCTAGATTTGATTTTGTCTAGGCTTTTTTCCTAACCTGATCCCTGGCTGCTCAGACAACCTCTTTGTATACCTCCCAGCTAACCCGTTCTTGCTTTCACTCCTTATATATTTCTTTTTCTGCCTGAATAAGTCCAGAAGCTCCTTGTTCATCCATGCAGGCCTCCTGGCATTCTTGCCTGCCTTCCCCTTTCTGGGAATACACTGCTCCTGTGCTTGCAGGAGGTGGCCTTGATCATCTTTCTGGGCCCCTCTTCCCTCCACGGCTTTGTCCCACAATATTCTGACAAGCAGGTCCCTGAAGAGGTCGAAGTCTGCCCTCTTGAAGTCCAGAGTAGTGACCTTGCTTTGCACCCTCTTTGACCCCTTAAGGATCTTGAACTCAACCCTTTCATGGACACTATAGCCAAGGCTGCCCTTGAGCTTCACTTTACTCACTAGCCCGTCCTTGATGGTCAGGACAGGATCCAGCATACCACCTTTTCTCGTCAGTTCCCCTAACACTTGGATGAGGAAGTTGTCATCAATGCATTCCAGGAACCTCTTCAATTGCTGATGCCCTGCTGTGTTGTCCTGCCAACAGATATTGGGGTGGCTGAAGTCCCCCATGAGGACCATAGCTTGTGAACGTGAAGCTGTTTTTATCTGTTTGTAGAGGGCCTCATACACTCGGTCTTCCTGGTCAGGCAGCCTGTAGCAGACCCCCACTATAACATCTCCTTCCCCTGCCTTCTGTTCAACCCTGAGCCATAAGCTCTCTGGCAGCTCCTCATCCACCCCCAGATGGAGCTCCATGCACTCCAACTGGTCTCTGACATAGAGGGCAACACCCCCTCCTCTTCTCCCCTGCCTGCCTTTCCTAAAGAGTTTATACCCATCTATTCCTGTGCTCCAGTCATGAGAGCCATCCCACCATGTCTCAGTGATGCCAATGACATCACTGCCCTGTACACACACACATCTGTAACTCTTCTTGCTTGTTCCCCATGCACCGTGTGTTAGTACACAGGCATTTATATCACTGGATATTGGGTCTGAAAATGAAAATGTAAAACTTAAAGCCACGTTTCCTTTAAGAAATTAAAAGTTGTGCACATGGAGTAAGAATTTATGTCAATTCATTATAACGGATATAAAATAACACTTCTTTAGATAGCTTCACGAATAATCAACTGAAAACTTGTGTGTGAATGCAAACTGCATTTTAACTGATGAAGGGGGAGCAAAGCCCACTTAGTATGGTTAATTCCAGTAACAGAGCTAGGGCACTGAGAAGCAGTGAAAAGAAAGTAAGTGGGTGATCACAGGGGCTTGTGGTTTGTCGTGCCACCGGAGGAGGTCTGATGTACTGACAGTAACCATACCAGGCAGTGCAAAGAGCAGAGACACTACCATGTTAAAAGGAGGGCAGACAGATGGACAGACAGACTACAGGGGAGCTGGAAAAGATAAAAGCAATAAAAATAGCCTGGCCTAAAGGAAGTTCAAATTAATTGGGAAAAGAGACAATTGAGAGGAGAAGCAACAGTAATATGTAGAATCAGGAATAAAACGGAAAACAATGTTACCTAAAACTGTAATTGTTTGGTTTTCTGTAGTTCAAAACCTGTGGACCTTCCATGACATCAGCAAGAGGCAATCCAAAACTGAGTCTAAGAAATACTTTATCACATGTAATATAATTTCTTTGTGGAACTTACTGTCATACAGTGGAGATACCAAACGTTTTAAGGATTTGAAAAAAAAAATGGAAGAAAAAAATACATCTGATACATTAAACACAAAGACTCAAACAACTCGGTTAACCATGTCTTTCTCTTGCTCTCACATTTTTCCCAGAAATATCTGCTAGTGACTGTTGCCAGACATAGGATACTGGACTAGATGGAATTATTATTTCTAAGTATGTCTGGTTTTGAATCTTTAGTCACTTGGCAATTTATGGGTGTGCTTGGTAGACAAGGTCTGCGATTTAAGGCAGACTACAAAAACATCTGACAGCTACAGAGGAGGCCATAACACTTGCAGTCTGTATACTTTTTTTTTTTCTTCTACAAAACAAAGTGGTGCAAGAAGGCTGGATCTTTCATGTTCATTAACAAAATGTATAAAATATGCATTCACAACTGAATCAGTATGGTAGTTCAAGAGTTCCACTGTAGCTGGGGAACACAACATTGGGAAGGCAGAGTTTCAAGTGAGTGGGGAGTAAAGACCTGAAGAGGGAAATAAAATAAGCTAGAGAAGGAATGCTATTTGTCAAAACATGTCCACTTGACACATGTCCAAGAGAGAGCACAAGGCTTAAGAAGGAAAATGCAAACTTTGATTTGCAAACTAGGATTTTGTTCTTCTAAATAATTAAAATAGAAAAATACATCTATGTCTGGGTTAAGCATCCACTTGAAAAGGAGGAGACAACACAGAGAGTTTGTTTAAGGTATTTCACCTTGCCTTGTTCCCATTCCATTAGAGAAAAGGCTGAAAGAAAATTGGCAGTATGTTTTGGTTCGCAGGAAAAAGCCAAGTGGAGGGTAGAATTGCCACTGCTTCAATCAATTTGCAGGTAAATAAACATGATAAGAAATGTGTCCACAAACTAGTGGAATCAAAATATGTCTCAGATAGTCCTAAGTGTGCCTACATAACAAAAAATTCTTAGGTATTTTCTTTTTTCTCCAGAGATCTAATGACCCTTTCATTCATTAAAAAAATGACAGTTTCCTTCAATCCACAGAATATGCCACGCATTTTTACACTGCTGAACAGATTTCATAAAACTTTAGGTGGGATATTCCCAGCAGAATATGTGTTTCTGCCAAGGATGGAGTAATGGTTACGCATCACAGCAGCAAACACAGAAAGGTTTGTGACTGGCACAAATGAAAAAGGCCATCTAATATTTGGACTTGCTAAGAGACAACAAATTAAATAGTTAAAAACACTGGGAGGTTTCCCTCATACTAAGTACCCAAGGAGACAATAGGCTTCTCAAGTACTGACCAGAGACCACAAGCAAGTCTTGTTCTTCTACATGCATCCTGAGGCCTTGCATATGAAATGCACAGTGTGACCAAATCACAGATGCTCTGATGGTGAAAAAGTTTTCCTCTTTTTCCATTGGCTCCTCTTCTTTCTGAGAGCTTATGTTCACTGAGCTCATGATGTTAACATCCATCTCAGCTTTGCCTTCATCTTTCTTTTTCTCTACCACATCTAGTTTGGTCCGTTTCTTTATCAAAGAGCAACCAATCCTCCTTTCCATAATGTTCAACTCACACCTCAGACTTCCCTTCTAATTTACTTAGTCAGGCCTTGTAACGTTTCTTCATTTCTCTTCCCTTACCCCTTTTAATATATCTGTATTACATTTTATGTAGAGTGTCTTACAGCTGCTCCAGCCCATCTTTCCATCTCTCAGTCACATACACACCTTTAAAGCACAGAGGCAGGTTTCAAGCAAAAAGATGTGTCCTCTTCTCCAGGCTTTGAATCAAGTTCCCAGCTCAAATTTTTCATGACAGTTGTCTCACAGTGACAGCTCATAAAGAGGCACCAAAGGAGGAACAATTTGTTCTTCTATGTGGCTTAGCATTCAGACAAAACACAGATCTTCCGAATGGACCCACTGACGACACACTTGAAGTGACATGGTGCAGAAAGATGGAGGCATAATAATAGGAGTTGTTACAGATCACAAGCAGAATGGAGGAGTCAGAAGAAAAAGAGGATTTCTAGAAGAAAGATAATTGAAATTTTAAAAGTAACAGAGATCAAAATGCTCTCCCAAAATAAACTAAATCCAGCGCACCATTAATTTTTCAGTATTTGTACTTAAATACTCTTGCCCATGATTTCACAGGCAAAGCTTGGAATGCTGAGAGCATGTTTGACCATTGCACTCGGAAGTCAGTGTCATACTTTTTTTACAGCCTGACACACATCATGACATCTACCAATGCAAAACAGCCCATCCACTTGTTCAGAGAAGAAATATCGATCAGATGAATGTACTTCTCAGTCAGATATTTTGTCTGACTTTTTCAAACACCGTTGAACCACTAACCATTTTATCTTGCTATCGAGAGGCAGCTCCATATGCAGGCAAGATGGCCACCTGAGTGCAGAGGCATGTAAAGGTGAGCTGCTCCATGCCCTGCTCTCACTGGACTCTTGGGCAGTACACTCTTCAGGTAAATCAGTTTGGATACACTTGCTGCTGCAGGACTGCATTTAGCACAATGCTAAGAGTTCCATGGGGGAACCAAGGCAGACTAACAGGAATCAGACAGAAGGTCTGTACACTTATCAGCTAGCAATTCAAAAAGCATTGGAGGGCTGGGGGGTGGGTTCCTCTCCCACTGGATAGAGATGCCCTTGAAAAAATCCATGTGATACTTTTACCAGCCTGATTGATGAATCTGCACCTGAGATTAATTATGCAAAAAGGTGGATATGGAAAAGAGGTTATATTTGAGAAACGGTGAAGAAAGTAATGCTGTTCTTTTCGAGAACAAGAAGAGTATAGCTGGAAAAAATAGTATTGTTGATACTCGGAGCTAAGGACTTTCCTCATATCAGCTTCTTCTGCAGTCTCTAAAATTCTTTTTTATTTCTCTTCCTAATTTGTGTTTAATAAAGCTAAAGACTGCTGTCTCTGCTTTTCTGCACAGTGTGTCCCATATCCTAATACCCTAGCAACGAGCTTTATGCAACTGACATTTCAGGAGTGTGTGTCCAGATTTGGCATTTTCCCAACATTCTTTCAGATGTTCTTTCCTCAGTATCTTTTCCATCTACTTATTTATATTTAATGTATCTATTTAATATTTCTTGAATACATGTATGAGGACTTCTGAAGTAATTACTAGAGACCAAATAATTGTATCACACTACAATATCTAGAGTTAGGGGTTGTATAGATGGTGTGCTATCCAGAGTCTATGACTGTAATGTCTTATTGGAGGTCATAAGGCATGGATGGACAACTGATGGAGAGGGGGCAAAGGTTAAGAGCTCTGAAGTTTTCTGCTGCAGCAGATAGCAGACTGCCTGAAGATTGTGACTGGAATCAGTGCATGCTACTTTCATTTTCGTTTTGGTGTTCAACCCTCTAAGAAGTAGAAACTGTTGGACTGGAAAGTCTGTTGCAATCAAGGAATCAATTTCTCTGTGCTTTTTATAAAGCTTCTCTCACCAGGATTGCGAAGCACTCTATGACAGATGGAGAACAAAGTGACAGGGTTTCATATTATTGTTAGTAGATGTGTGGAGTTGTCAAGTTTTGTATTTGAAAACAATGAAAACGCAAAGTAATCAAAGCTTCAAAAAGGACAGCAACTAAATAAAACTGCTACTTCCGTTTGGCTTTTAGTTATACCGTCAAAGTGAGTGGAATACACATGTTAAACCACTCTTGTCTGGAAAGTAAAATCAGAAGCTAAAGTCCATGTGCATATATGCAAGTTGGTCCTCAGAATTGCTGGCAGCTGACTTTATGTGCTTTTCACATACTGAGTTCTCCAAACATTGACTCCACAATGTTTTCATAAATTAAAATACTTAGCCTGGGCTCTGTAAAGAAAAGTCTAAATGAATACTTGTTAAACAAAGATAGAAAAGTTCACAAAAAAATCAGTCCTAGGTGTGTTTTTAACAAAGGCTAGAAAACAGTAAGAAGAATTATGCATTTTTTTAGGTTTCCTTATCCCAAATGGCTCATCATCTGTATTTGAAAACATTGGCAGTGCAGTTGTTACATATCCCATTCAGGAGAGAAGGGACACAGAAAATTATACTAGAACAGTAGATGATCCGAATATTTGCTGTACAGGCTTCAATCTGCCTTGATATATAAAGGCAGGCACCACACACCTTCCAGTTCCTCCTTAAGCTGCACATGGGTGTATATGTTGCAATATATCATTTCTGCTTCTTGAGTGGGATTTTTTTCACCTAAGTATCTCAGATACCTCAGTGTGTCTTGACTGTAACTGCCTCTTAAGGAGAGGACAGGCTCCTTGAGGAGACTTCATATTCCAAATGTTACCTAAAATCTAAATGGTTATTTAAAAATTTTTAATGGGTTCATCCTTGGCTGGGAGCCAACCCCACACAACTGCTCACTCAGTCCCCTGCCTCTTGGGGATGGGGGAGAGAATTAAAAGGGTAAAGGGAAAAAAGATTCGTGGGTTGAGGTAAGAACAATTTAATAACTAAACTACAATAATACTGAAAATAATAATATGTACAAATATACAAATGAGTGATACAGAGTGATACTGCTCACCAGTATATATAAGCTGAAAGAGGGTAGATTTAGACTAGACATAAGCAAAAGAAAAGAGCTGACTGACAGTAAAAAAGGGCTCAGCTTCCAGAGAACCCTCATCTATATACTGGGCATGATGTGTATGATATAGAACAGACTATCGGCCACTTTGGGTCTCAATCCCAAACCTAAGATGGAATCCTAGGTTAGTAATAGGGGTTGTGCTCCCTCCTAGCTTCTCTGGCCCCTGCAGACACTGGCAGAGCAGAGAAGCTGAAACTACCTTGACTGGCCCAGCAGAAACCATAAACATCAGTATGTTATCAGCCTTCTTCACAGCAAAACCACAAAACATAGCCTCTCACTAGGTACTATGAAGAAAGTTAACTCTGCCTCAGATGACCCAGGACAAATTTAACACCTGAATTCTTTTTCTAAAAGGATTTGAATATTAGATTGCAATTATTCCTACTGGACAAATTTGCTTGGACAGCTATTAAGAGGAAATTCTGAGGAGGGTTCTGTCCAGATTTGTAGCAAATCCATTTAAAAATCAGAATGAGAGTAGTTTCAAAACTTTTCTATTGATGACCAGACATAGATATCTTTACTTTACACTAATTTAGCATGAATTAATGCAGGAAATGTTGAAGCTGTTCGTGTTTGTTTGTAATTCTTCTACTTAGAGGAAGTAGAGATCTTTCCAAAAGAAACATTTTTCATAAAGATTATTCAGCCTGAGACAAGAATCATCCTAGAGACTGGGGAAATTACAGGTTTATGACCAAAAAATTGTCGCAACAACATATCATTTTAACAGTTTCTATACCATGAACCTGCTATTTTCTCACTTTATAGATCATTGTATTGGGCCTGGTTGAGATGGAGTCAGTATCCCCACAGCAGCCCCCTCAGTGCTGAGTGTTGCACCGGCAGCCAGCAGGGTGTTTGTAACACAGCTTGGGAGGGGGCGGAGCCAGGACAGCTGACCCGGATTGGCTGTTCCAGACCATGTGACATCAGCTCAGCCATAAAAGCCCAGGGCGGGGAGGAGGAGGGGGGCATTTGTTACTGTGTTTGTCTCCAGGAGCAGCTGCTGCACATCCTGAAGCTCTGCTTTCCCGGGAAGTGGCCGGACATCACTTACTGGGGGGAAGTAGAGAATGACATCTTTGTTTACCTTTGCTTTAATTAAAATGCTTTTATTTTGTCCCACGAGTTTTTCATCTTATTCTCCCCCTTTATTTGGCTGAAGGGGGAGTGATAGAGAGGCCTGGTGGGCACCTGGCATCCAGCCAAGGTTAATCCACCACAATCATTCATAAACCACAGGATTTATCAGGCTGAGTTGTATCATCCTATACTTTTACTTCTCTAACATATCAATTTCAAAATATGCTAAATATTAACTTTTTTCCTGGCTAGCAAGTTTTTCCCTCTAAACATAAAAAAATTTCTACATGTGCTTTTCAATTATTAATTGGTATAGCATTACTGGGCAAGCCCAAAATCAGAACTAATCTCATCGGTCTTTGTAAAGGAAAGTAATGTTAAATCTAAAACTCCTATATTGCTTCTTTGCTCACTCCTTTGTTTCAACTGTAATGGGTCAATGAATTCCCCAAGATGATTATTCATGCAAAAAAAAGTATGTTGATCTGATTTGTTGAATTTGCAACAATTTATTATTATATCGCCATATTTTTAAATAATTATTTTTTTTAATCTTAATTCAGTTCCTTCCCACATATATTCAGTTATACATTTTTGGTTTTGTTCTTTTCTGTTTAGTTATTTCCCTCATTCACTACTGCACATAACAAAGGTAATTTCATAAAATTTTCCTTGATGACAATTAAGGTCACATTACCATGCTGTTGCAGGTAATTCAGAACAGAAATGAGCAAGAAGAGGTTTATGGTTTTTTTTTTAATTTTCTTCTAATTCACCTTGTACCACACACTTCTTGGCAGAAAGGTTATTTACTGCACTGCTCCCATGTACTGAAATCGTGCTGTTTTCTACTTCTAGTGATAGTGTTACTGGTGTGCCCTTATCCTAGGATCCTGCTCACCATGGCACATGAGTTAGCAAATCAACTGGCACAATGGGCAACATACCCATACATCACCCTCACACACAGTTGCCATCAGCATGAGTGCACACCCAGACCAGGACATCAGAAGCATTTCCGGAGTCTCCAAGTAAAAGGCAATCTCTCACGCTTTTTCTTCTCTGTTCTTCTTAACTGTTTTCTTCTCTCAGGTCTTGTTCAAATACCTAATTGTGCACCACCTGCAAAGATCAGCAGTATACATCTTGCTCCCCCTCCTCCATTACACTAATAACAACACTTTAAAGAGCCCTAGACTGTTATTTTAGACACTTTTTATATGGAGGAACCAGGTATCACTATCTTGCAATCCTAAAGCTTACGTATGCAAAAAATCTTTTGAAGAGTACTCTGCAGCATAGTAGTAAGTCTGTTGTAATTTAAACTCTACTAAAACTAGATATTTATAACTTGTGTCTAATATATTTGTCTCTATGACTTTGTCTCCTAACAAAGTGTATCACTCTTCTGCCAATGTGTTAGTACTGCAATAGACCCTAGCCTTTGCCTGACCTGAAGGAAGAAGTAAGGTAAAACAATATGCACAGAGGCAGTGAGGGAGTGGAAGGTCTCACCTCTTTCCTTACTACCCATGGGTCACTACAATTTCTTAATATATGGCACAGGTTTCAGAAGTGCCTTGGCTATGCTGAACAAGTCTTCAAATGTTTACATGAAACACTGACACCTTTTCAAAGACGTATTTAAAAAAAAAATCTAGCATTTCATCCTGAGATCTGGGGATATTTTACCTAACCAGGGTCTTATGGATCAGTTCACGTGGCAAGCAAAGCAGAAGTAAAATGCAGAATTTCCGATCCAACAGTTTTACATCTCTTTTGCAACCATTTTGGACAAACAAGTCACCCACAGGAATTTGACCTGGCTGGCAGCCAAACATCGCACAACCACCCACTCAACCTCCCCCCTCCCAAGAATAGGGGAGTGAATTAAAAGGGTAAAGGGAAAAGAGGTTCATGGGTTGAGGTAAGAACAATTTAATAACTAAACTACAATGAAATTGAAAATAATGATGACAATAATTAAAGTAATGTATACAAATTTTAAAATATACAAATGAGTGATAGACAGTGATACTGCTCACCACCCAAAGGCCAACTCTGAGCCACCTCCTGGCTAATGATCCTGGAGCAGAGAAGGTCCTGAAACTGCAATCCCAGAGTGGAGATAAGAGCCTGAGAGCCATCTGAGAGAGAGAGGAGGATATGAACCAGGGAGAGAAAGAGAACTTCCAGGCAAACTCTCATCTATATACTGGGCATGACATACATGATATGGAATATACCGTTATATACCATATATACCAATACAAACCTAGGCTTATAAATCCTAGGCTAGGAATTGGGGCTGTGCTCCCTCCCAGCTTCTTTTGCACCTGCAGACACTGGCACAGCAGGGAAGCTAAAAAGTCCTTGACTGTCCTGGTAACAACTATAAATGTCAGTATGTTATCAGCTTTCTTCTCAGCACAAATCCAAAACACAGCCTCACACTAGTTGCTATGAAGAAAGTTAACTCCATCCCAGCCAAGACCAGGACACACCACACAAGAGTAAACCCCCTGACTCCAGTAGAGTATTGAGGAATATTTAATCTCCTTGGAGCATTTAAAAAAAAATGAAAAAAGGAGTAACACTATATGAGATAAATCAAACAAAACAAAGAAAGCAATATTCCAACAATGTGAAAGCATTCCCAAGGGACCAAGAGACAACCTGTATCAGAAGGCTGCAGTATGTTTGGGGGGCATGTCTGTGTGTTTATTAAGACATTCATACTGTGTTGTGTGGCTGTCCTATACTCGCCTGAAAGTTTTCAAAGAGTTCTATTTTCTTCTTCGGACATAACAGCATTGCGTTTATTTGTTTGAAACATGTCTCGGGTCAGGACCACCACCACGTGGTCGCAAACCCCCCCTTCCCCCTCCCCTCCCGGTAAGATGGGAAAGGGTAGGAGAAAAGAAAAAAAAAAAAATGGAACCTCGTGAGTTGAGATAACGACAGATTTTTTAAGAACACCACACAAGGAAAACAAAAGGTAAGAGAATATAACAATAAGACAAGGTATAAAATACAATGGAAACACTGATACAATGAATATCTCACCACCAGGAGCTTTCACAAAAACCAACCAGCCCTGTCCCCCCAAGACCCGGGCATGATGTCAGCATGGTATCGAATATCCATTTGGCTACCCACCTCCCAGCTTCTGTGAGGAATTAACTCTATCCCAGCTGGACCCAGGACAAAACAGAGCATCTGGGAGAAGAAGCTATAACATATGCATACCATGGGGAAGAAAATAAGAAAAAGCAAACATATGGGCTGTCTGGACTACAGGATACAAACCTCATAGGATCTGGAGAGTACACATTTTTCCTCACAATAAATGGTAATGAGCTGAATCCACTCTTTAGAGCATTTGAGCTTCTATGGTCAGAAAACTATTGGAATCTGAAGAGATGTAGACTAAGTTGCTACTATGTAATAATGAAATATTTTCATATGTACATTTTTTATACTTGGCAAAAAAAAAACAACACCCAGAAAACAGTTCTCTGTAGCACAAACACCATCTTTCCTTCTGATTATAACCCACACACAAACTCTCTTCTGTTATTCAGACTATGTGTTAGAAATTAAGTTTTTACTGTTTGCATGAGAATCTGTGCATTGCACCCATCTCAGTAACTCTGTTGCTTCTACAGCAATTTATCTTGTCAAAAGAGAGGAAACAGCTTCTTATACAGAAACAGTAAAATGTATGCAATAGTATAAACACAGCACATGAGCAGTAAAGTACACAAAGCCTGAGGCTGAGGTAAAGGCTGCATTTAGTGCTCATGGACTAGAACAGAATAGGCTCATAACAATTAGTAAACACACCAGTCATCACCATTTCTTCCGTTTTAGAAATAGAGGATTTCTGTTACTTAACCCTCTCCACTAGTTCAATTCTGCATGTGAACTCAGAAATAAACATGTATAATGGTTTTCAAACTAGTTTACACTGACTGATCCAAGCAAGAGGCCAAACTACACTAAAAATAATGAGCAATTGTTAACACACACCTCCCAGATGGCTCTACAAGGTTATTACACTACTTTCCACACAACTGAAACAAGTTAAACAACAAAACACCAAAATGTCAATTTTTTTCCAGAAGTTCAACTTACCAAAGAAGAGAATCAGAATTGCAAGTCTATTGGAGACATGCAATATGTGTCTATAAATGTATCTGCTAAACCTAATGGAGAAAAATACGTAATTTACAATCCTCATAAGGTCACTGCCGTAGGTTTTTTTCACTCAGATCCCTCCTGAGAGATGAATCCTGCCATTAGAGCACTAGAAAAAAAAAAAAAAAAAGACTTTGGTAACAGTCAGAGCTTTTGCTGTGACTTCTGGTTGTTTTGCTAAAACCGATGGTTCCATCCTCACCTTATTTTGCCCAGCTCTTCTGCCACATCACTTCTGCTTGTATTTTCTGTTCACAAGCACTTTGTAGCAAGGGCTGTCTTTTTAATTATGTGTCCTAACAATACTTGGCTCAATGGATCAAAAAGGAATACTGCACTACAAAATTAAAATAAAATACCCTTTATTTATGGAAGAAACTAAATTAACAGTTTTATTCTTTCAGCAACCCCATTAGAGCACAAATAAACAGAGAATCCTGTACCAAGCTTTAGATATAATGTTCAATCTCTTCAACAGAAAAAAAAATGAAATCCACAGAGACTAAAGAAAAGATGAATTTCAAATTCTAATAGACACAAATGGACTTTAATATGTCTCTCCAAAGACCTTCTGTCTAGCAAAAATCACAGAGGAGATTAGAGTGATAATAGCAAGTCACAGTCATGTGTGTATCTGATATGCTCTTAAACTGAACAACAAATCTAAAACAAACAACATACGTTCAGAATGGCAAGAACTACGTTTCTTCTGCTTTTGTTGCCTGCTTAAAAATTCCTATCTATCCTGTTTTTCTTTCCCTCTTGAGAACAGCTTTTTTAACACCATCCAGACAAGTAGAATTTATAACAAAGGCTTAGAACGTGCAACAGATCAAGACTTGGCCTGGTACAACCAACTGGCAAGAGGAAAAAGTACCCAGATATACACAGTGAAAACAAAAGGATATGACTTCTAGTATCAAAATATTACAGAAATCTTTGTCCAAAAATGACAGTCATTCCAACACTTGTAGAAGGAATATGTTTAAATGGAGTATACTGTACAGTTGGAAAAAATGAAACAAAGCCTAATATTTTTCAAGCAAATTTGCTTGAGCAACTCTGAGAAAGCACAGTGTGAGTGCAGAAGTGGAGAGGGAGAGAGCTGCAGACATCCCTGAGCAGCACTAAGACTTTGGGGGCAAGTTAGATCTTGTAGAAGGCTCTTGTGTGTAAAGGAATATTTGGATGATGATTTCTGTGAGTATTATGATGCAGGTTCTCTTTCTGATCCATTATTTCATCCCAGAAATGACATCCTGACAACTCTATTGCTAAAACAACCTCAGATCATTTCAGTACTTCATCCTCTTTTATATCTTGCTTACGTAGCTTATCATCACAGTCTAGTTAGAAAACTTTAGCCTCACTTTCTCTGTGCCAATCACTGGAATGAGCAAATATTGGGATTCCAGGTGACAATCCACTTGAAAAGGTTCCAGGCCTATGCCATGCCTATATCTGATGGACTTCTGAAAACAGATAAAGATTTCTCTGAAATCTTAAGAGTTTAACTTTCAAAGTCTGTTCTGTTAATTCTGCATTATCGATCAACCTTCCAAGCCAAGAAAAGGAACACTTAATGTTTTGATAATCTAAGTGATCCTTCTCACCAACAAGGAAGGGCTTGTGGAGAATGTGGAACTCAAGGGCAGCCTGTGATGCAGCGACCATGAGACGGTGGAGTTCAAGATCCTCAGGGCAGTGAGGAGGGCGCACAGGAAACTCACTACCCTGGACTTTAGGAGACCGGACTTTGGCCTCTTCGGGGACCTGCTTGGAAGAATCCCATGGGATAAAGCCCTGGAGGGAAGAGGGGCCCAGGAAAGCTGGCTAATATTCAAGGATCACTTCCTTCAGGCTCAGGGGCGATGCATCCCAACAAAGAGGAAGGCAGATAAAATTGCCAGGAGGCCTGCATGGATGAACAAGGAATTCCTGAGCATACTCAAACCAAAAAGGAAGCCTACAGAGGGTGGAAGCAAGGACAGGTAGCCTGGGGACAATACAGAGACACTGTCCACGAAGCCAGAGATCAGGTTAGGAAAGCTAAAGCCCTAACAGAATTAAATATGGCCAAGGATGTGAAGGGTAACAGGAAGAACTTCTATAGGTATGTCAGTGATAAAAGGAGGACTAGGGAAAATGTAGGCCCACTCTGGAAGAAAGTGGGAGACCTAGTGACCCAGGATATAGAGAAGGCTGAGGTACTTAATGAGTTCTTTACCTCAACCTTCACTGGCAAGAGCTCAAGCCACACTGCCCAAGTTGCAGAAGGCAAAGGCAGTGACTGGGAGAAGGAAGAACTGCCAGCTGTAGGAGAAGATCAGGTTCGAGACCATTTAAAGAACCTGAAGATGCACAAGTCCATGGGACCTGATGACATACATCCACGGTTCCTGAAGGAACGGGCAGATGAAGTTGCCAAAACACTATCCATCATATTAGAGAAGTCGTGGCACTCTGGTGAAGTTCCCGCAGACTGGAAAAGGGGAAATATAATCCCATTTTTATAAAAGGAAATAAAGAAGACCCGGGAAAGTACAGGCCAGTGAGTCTCACCTCTATGCCTGGCAAGATCATGGAGCAAATCCTCCTGGAATCTATGCTAAGGCACATGGATAACAAGCAGGTTATTGACGACAACCAACACGGCTTTACCAGAGGAAAATCATGCCTGACAAATTTGGTGGCCTTCTACGAGAGAGCCACAGTGCTGGTGGATAGAGAAAGGGCAACAGTCATTATCTACCTGGACTTGTGCAAAGCTTTTGACACAGTCCCACATGGCATCCTTGTCTCTAAGTTGCAAGGACATGGATTTGACGGAAGGACCACTCGCTGGATAAGGAACTGGCTAGATGGCCACACTCGAAGAGTGGTGGTCAATGGCTCAATGTGAGACCGGTGACAAGTGGTGTTCTGCAAGGGTCGGTACTGGGACCAGTGTTGTTTAACATCTTTGTTGGAGACATGGACAGTGGGATGGAGTGCACCCTCAGCAAGTTCACCAATGACACCAAGCTGTGTGGTGTGGTGGACACACTGGAGGGAAGGGATGCCATCCAGAGGGACCTTGACAGCCTTGAGAGGTGGGCCAATGCAAACCTCATGGAATTTAAGAAGGCCAAGTGCAAGGTCCTGCAAGTGGATCGTGCAATCCCAAGCACAAATACAGGCTGGGCAGAGAATGGATAAATTGCAGCTCTGAGGAGAAGGGCTTGGGGATATTGGTGGATGAGAAGCTGAACGTGAGCCGGCAGTGTGCACTTGCTGCCCAGAAAGCCAACCGTGTCCTGGGCTGCATCAAAAGAAGCATTAGCAGCAGGTCAAAGGAGGTGATTCTCCCCCTCTACTCTGCTCTCATGAGACTCCACCTGGAGTACTGTGTTCGGATGTGGGGCCCCCAACATAAAAAAGACATGGACCTGTTGGAGAGAGTCCAGAGGAGAGCCACAAAATTGGTCAGAGGGCTGGTGCATGTCCTATATGAGGACAGGCTGAAAGAGTTAGGGTTGTTCAGCCTGGAGAAGACAAGGCTCCAAGGAGACTTAATAGCAGCCTTCCAGTACCTGAAGGGGGCCTACAGTAGAGATGGGGAAGCACTCTTTATCAGGCAGTGTAGTAAGAGGACAAGGGGTAACCGCTATAAGCTAAAAGAGGGTAAATTTAGACTAGACGTTAGGAAGAAATTTTTCACTATGAGGGTGGTGAGACACTGGAACAGGTTGCCCAGGGAGGCTGTGGATGCCCCATCCCTGGAGGTGTCCAAGGCCAGGCTGGATGAAGCTTTGAGCAACCTGGTCTATTGGAGGGTGTCTCTGCCTATGGCAGGGGGGTTGGAACTTGATGATCTTTAAGGTTCTTTCCGACCCAAACCATTCTATGATTCTATGATCCTGCAAAGCTTATTCATTGTATAATTAATAACGCTTTTGTTAGTGCCACTTACTGCAGGTAACTGTTGTAGTGTACAGTGATTTCAATTGTTTAGGAAATTAAAGGACTCTTAGACTATGATGTTTTCCTTTGACTGTGAGTGACAAACAATGCACGAAAACCAATATTATTTCCAAATTGTTCTTTTATTCTGAGTCACAAAGAACCCTTCATGATGAAACTACTGTTTGACACATTTATTCTGGACAGTTTGCTATGAATTCAAAAGAATAAACTGAATTTACCAAATTGTTTATGCAGCAATCAACAGAAAATGAAACAAAATAAAAAATGGCCGTTTCTCAAGTAGAAGTTCCACAATGTAGTGACATTAGACCAACCAAATCACTGCACCTTCCTTCTGAAATAATTATTATCTCAATAGCTATTCATCAATATCTCAAACTCAGTTTTCTAGACACCAGTATTTTACAGATACTGAGCTTGCTTGTTTGTTGCTTTGCAATACAAGCTGTATACAAAAGGGGCACTTTTTGAGGAACAACTTTTTAAAAATAGTACCTGTCCAGTCAAGACAAATCTAAGCATTTACATTTCCCGTGTCTTTGTTTAGCCTGTTCACCTGAAAGAAAGAGCTGAACAAGAAAGCAAACATTTTTTTTAAAAGAAGACAGAAGTTGAGCCATAAAAATCTTGTATTTGATTTAATACCAGTACAGAGCATTGTTGTGTATTTGAGTGCATACATATGTACATGCACATATGTACTTCTTTTTCCTTTTTGCAAAACGTTGTGGGTAGAGAACAGGGAAAGCTTTTATCCACAGTCTGGCACTCTTCTCCATATAACTATGGCCTATGCAAATGTACATAATTAAATACATAATGTGAATGTATGTGTACTAAAAGTACAGACAGCATACAGTAGCATGGACAAACCTAATGTTATGTTCATAAGCAGTGTTTTTGTTTTCCTATAATATGTGCACAGTAAACAAGAGCAGGGAGCAGGAAATGCAATAAAAGGGCAGCTCTCCAGTTGAGAGACACCATTCCTAGAAGACTTGAAGTATTCTTTCGCCTAGCCCTTTTAATGTCAAGCCTAATGCATTCTGGTTCCTTTCAGTTTCCTGCAATCTACTGGGAAGAACTTTATTCCAGTTTTAGACGATGATGACACTTGCCCTTGCTGGTATTTATAGTATACACAGGAAACTCAGGTCATTGTAAATCACTCAAGGTCTTGGTTTATTTTTCTTTACTTCTAAAGAAATGTGAGCTGCATCATCCAGCACAGACCACGTATGAAAGGAGTTCAACAGTCTCGCTAAGTGGCTGCTGGACAATATGCTGCATCACATGGTAAAGGATTAAAAATAGTAGTGTGTCAAAGAATAAAGGATGGAACAGTAAGTTCTCAAACTAAAGGCTGATTTTACAGAACTCAAGAGAGATGGGAAGGCTCTTAACCCCTTATATTCTATTTCTGTAGGAGATAATCCTCCGGAGTTCAGTCATTCGCTTGTATGGACTCTGCATTGGAGCTATCAATACTTCCACTGTACCTTGTGGAATCCGTGCTTGCTCTCCCTGGCTCCCCAGAAGACATACTGCAGGCTCTGCGGCATGCTGGTTTTACCGCAGGACTGTGTCCTCACCACTGAACCTGCAGGATAATGTAAAACAGCCTATAGTACAGTAATGTACTCTATTGTAACGTACTGTCCTATACAGTATGATAAAACTTTGCTATAATGATTAACAGTAGGAAAAAAGCATTTTAAGTTTGTTATTGGTAAGGTTTCTGCTATCTAAAATACATCCTTCTTCCAGGACTGATGTCATTTATGTCTTCTAAAAGGTGATCTGCAAAGGTTTCAGACACAGCCTGGTGTCATGGTTTAACCCTGGCCATCAGCTAGATGCAGCTGCTCACTCAGTCCCCCTGTGGTGGGATCAGGGAGAGAGTTGAAAGAGTAACAGTGAAGAAATTTGTGCATTGAGATAAGGCCGGCTTAACAGGCACAACAAAGGCCATGTGTGCGAGAAATGCAAAATAACAAATTCATTCACTACTTCCCATCAGCAGGTACATGTTCAGTCATCTCCAGGGAAGCAGGGCTCCACCACATGTAACGGTGACTTGGGAAGAACAGTTACTTGCCATCACTCTGAAAGTTCTCCCCTTCCTTCTTCCCCCAGCTTTTATTGCTGAGCATGATGTCATATGGTATGGGATATCCCTTTTGTCAGTTGGGGTCAGCTGTCCTGGCTGTGTCCCCTCCCAACTTCTTGTGCGTCCCCAGCCTCCTTGCTGGTGGGGTGGTGTGAGAAGAAGAAAAAGGCCTGGACTCTGGGTAAGCACTGCTCCACAATACCTAAAACATCCCTGTATCGTCAGTGCTGTTTTCAGCACAAATCCAAAACCCCATACATGCTACTATGAAGAAAAATTAACTCTATCCTGGCCACAAACAATATACCTGGCAAGAACTGCAGGAAATAATAATATTTAACATTAACTGATATAACTGTAAAGAAAGACAAAAAAACACCCTTAGTATTGGTACATAAACCCATCTTCAGGTGTTCATAGGCAAAAGTAATCTCTAAAGGGATGTCTCACATTGTTCCCTATTGAGAATTTAATACAAGGGCAGATATTATTAAAGGAAGGTCGGTGTATGACTCTACAATGTGTTAACATAACATTACATTAATAAATTAGAGAGAAAGTGGATAGCAGACGTATCTGTCGGGCCGACACAACCAGCTAATGCAACATCAATGTTTTGGGAGAAGGGGGAGGGAAGAAAATAAATTCATGATAATGAGACAAAGTGAAATGCAGAATTAGAATAAAACCTCATGTGGTCAAATGTACATTCCCTTAAATTAACCTAATATTCCTGTCTGATAGAGAATTATTTGATTAGAGGGAGTTTACTAGAGGAGTTACTTGCTCTGGGACCAGAATTAGTTTCAATAATAACTTCAGTACAGAGAGAAGACTTCTAAAAACTTTTGCTGATGACACAGTATTGGAAGACTTCACCAGCATAGGGGATGACTAGATGTTTTTTTGCCCAATACACTCACTTTCAAGTCACCCTAAATACAGAAGCAACAGCAACCATACATTGTAGTGTGCTCATATGAACCACTGCACACTGGAATTAATTAGAAAACATTGTTAGCTGCATCTACTGAAAAAACCTGGATGTTTCTTTAAATTGCACTCACAGAACACAGTCATGAGAAAAGTAAGTGAAATTTTAGGACATGCCAAATGAAATGTCAGGATAGTACTAGAAAGGGTCTATGAAATGGTAGATAAAGTTGTTGAGATATATCTGAAATTTGAAATGCTGGTCATCAGTGAATGTTATTTCACACCAGAGTCTGAAGGCAATAAGAAGAGTCTTCTCAGAAAAGCAGAAAACTGTCAAACAAGTAGAAACTAGGTCATTAAGACAGCTTCTGCTGGATTTATCCCTTACAAGTCATCTAGCCAACACTACAACAATCTGATTAGCTAGTGGAAACAATATGCCAAGGCATCATTTATGCTCTCCGCAAGTGCTCTATGCATTCACCCCTTCCTGTGGACTATAAACTCTGCCAAGACCTAATCTTGCAGGGTCATCCCCCACAGTGTTTAGCCACAGAAGTGCAGAAGTTATGGCCAAAGCTTGTGAAGAGTGAACAAGAGTCACTCAAAATACCATTTCTCTGTTGCACCATAACAACACATAAAATTAAGTTTGCTTGTTTTCAGCTTCTAGGCAGAGACAACAGAAGTGAAAAATCAGGACCTAAAAGTCGAGGTTTATGTGTTTGTGTTCTTCCTGTCTGTCGGTACTATTAAAGGAACATCTTTACTAGTTCCCATAGTCATATCTGACACTCTGTGAACACTTACCATCTTCCTTAAGACACATATGATATTTTTTAAACTGAGTAACAGGCTCTGTTTTGATTTCTCACAAGTTCTGACATGCGTGTAAGGGGTGGATTTCACAAGCAGACCAGAGAAGGCTGACACGGGAATTGCTAAGGGAAAAGACCTAGATCTCACATATCATTGAAAATCACAGTGCAAGCCTTCCTAATACATTTTATATTTCATGGATTACATGGATTGCTCCCTTTTTCTGAAGCCTGAGCTTAATAGCAAATACTCATATATTTCTCTGCTCTGAAAAAGAGACGTCCCTCAGCTCCTTCTGATTTACGTTTGTTCTTGCATATATAAATTTTAAGTCATAATGGCTGCTTTTATTTCTGATCTGAATACGTTTTTACTTCTATTAGTAAGATAGAGTCAATTTATTTCTGGGAGAGAGAGCACAAATGTAGTGGGTCTGGCTTGCTGTCAACAGAATTGCTCATGAGGATTCCACCATGAGACAATTCTGTCCCCAGCTACCTCTGTGCACCCCGTTAAATGAAGAAAGAGTAAAGGCAATGAAGCAATCCATGTATAACTAAGACTATATGATATGTTACCAGAAACAATATATGTGCCAGAAATAGTATAGTTTGCTGTTTCAGCAAGTAATACTTTTCAAACAAACTTAAATTGGAGTTGTTTAAGAAAAAATATTCCAGGATTATTATCTTTACAGATTCATTACAGAAGGATTATATTTGAGCATAGATGGAAAGAACAGCTTTGGAAAAACCAAGGTTTTTTATTTTTATTTACCTCAACATGCTAAGCACTAGCAGCCAGTGCATTCAGCTATTGAAAGCACTATAAGATGAACACTAGATGTTGCCTGTATCTCCTTCAGTGTGTCTTTTGACGGGGAGCATCACACACATACTATTCTGTACCTACCGTTTTCACTTTCTAAGTGATTTTTCTTTCATTTCGGTATTTGTGCAAGGGAGTAAGTGCTGGGGGGAAAGGGGCTAAGCAAACCACCTACTCACAGGAGTCTGAAAAATTATCTCTAAAGTAGACCTCGAATTCACAGAGGGTTGGCTCTGACATCTTCACTAACCTTAGTGCAAACCTCTTCTGAAAAAAGCAAGATGTTCATAAATCTCACAAGCTGTACCAGTCTGCTGGAGCAACTCCAGGAATGAGCACTACCCCAGCTGAAGTCTGAGAGGCACTTAAATCAGTTAGTAGACTTCTATTTAGACTACACAGACTTCCTAAATTATCAAGTATCTTTTTGCTAAAATGTGTGCTTTACATCCTGTGGTAACAGCATTCTTTTTCCTGAATCCCACCTCTGCTGCAATCGTTACATTAAATGCAAATAATTACAAGTTGAGGCTCTGTGCTTCTGTGGTGTAAAAGGTGCTTAACGATTTTACTGCTGAAAGTATTTCATGGGGTTTAAGGTCAGTGCAACTGTCTCCTCACTGTGGAACGTCCTCAGGAGTTTTAGATCCTCTTGTAACTTCCAGAAAAGTTAGAGCTTTGAAGATCCAGTTGCTGGTGAGAGGTGGGGCTGAGCACAGCCTGGATATTGCCTGGAGTGTGGGGAATACCTGCCCCTCTCTGCAAGGAGGAGATGTCCTGAGAAGGCATGGAAGAAAAAATGCAATCCATCCTTGCAATCCCTCCCCATTAAAAGGAAGCACATGTTTCTTAATGCAACCTTGTCCCTTAAAGCCCTCTTTGTTGGCCCAGATAATGATGATTGGGACCCACTCTATTGATCCAGCTGGGCTTACTGTAGCTCCATATAGAGAAACTATCTTTTGTTTTCTTCCCTTCAGCTCTTCCCCCACATACTTAAGAGTTTCTCAGGCAGAACCAATACGAACAAGGTCACTTCTTACCATAATATTTTCCCTGCATGACTGGGAATAACACAATCTATGTGCTACTTTCCCTGGCCAGTATTTTCAGCAGGCTCAGACTTACAACTTTTAATGGCTCAGCTCATTCACTGTTGTCACTGTGTGTCAGTAGTTGTCTCAGTTGTAGATTTACAGGCTCTGCCTTCACATATGCTTTGTTATCAGTATTTAGTTAGAGTGTGCATGTGTGTATAACGTGTATGTGTGAACATACACTGTGGGTGTATATAAATGTAAATATAAGTACACGTAAGGGAATGTATGTATGCCCACATAATGTCTAAAATCTCAGACCCACACTGAAGGCAGAATTTTCTTGAGAGAACATTGCACCAGAGTGGGATGAGGAACAGAGCCTGCCTTCTCATGACAGTTATGGTACAGCCGGGACTGCGACTGACTGAAAGGCACAATGAAAACAGCCCTCGTTTCCCACAACGTTCTCTCTCTGTGAGGGGCAAGCACTGGAAGAATCATTATAGCTTGTTGCAGGACACGAGATTTACGAGACACCTATTTTTTGTGGCACTGGTTAGCACCAATCTGGTCAGTGACATTCAAGGGCGGCATTACCCAACCAATATAATTCTTATTTAATTGGCATATTCAAACCAAATATTTCTTCCCTTTACTTTCCAACTGAGGTGCTGTCTTGCAAGGCGTACACATAAACAAGCATCGTCAAGCATGCAGGAAGCTCAGTGTTGCCACACATAAAGGGCTCAAGAAAGAAATGTGCTATTCGGGCTGCCCAGCTCTGCAATAGTACTTGTGTCCCATTTAGGGGCAGTCTGATCCTCTGAGGACTGTCAGTGTATACTTTTCTGCTTTCTGATAGCAAATGGTTTCACATTTCAAAGCCTCAAAAAATAGTCAGGAAACAGAATCCTTGTATTCAAGTCAGACACACAAATAAGTTGGAACTCAGCAGAGTTTCAAAAAGTGTGTTTTTTTCTGTAAAGCAGCATATAGCTCACATACAGAACCAACAATTTTGCGGAATGATAAAGAAAGCTGTATTTCCAGCACCCTGAATCTTCTCAAGAACAGGTAGTGCTATATAAAGTTCTGTCTCTAGGAATTGCTGGGGAAAGGTGGGTAGTTTTGTCCTGACACATTTCTAATCTTGATTCAGAACTTCATGTAAATGTTGTCAAATTAAAAACCATATTGGGAAGCAAATTGGAAAAGTATTAACAATAAACTCTGTCTGAAAACAACTAGCCTTTCATTTTCAAGAATCTAACCAAATACCACAGTTTTACATCACATAACTTGATACTCCTATTGACTAGAAAGTTGTTGTGTTGGGGAAAACATGCTGTTTTATTGATTTCCAACCGCATTTCTCCATAACTAAAATCACAGTGTGGCTGTGTTTCATTCAACACAATAAGGTTTAAAAATTCATCTGTTTGGCAGAATTGAATACTAAACTACTTAAATATTTTTCCTTATTGCATTAGCTGATGTTAGCAGTATTTTTTGGACAGGTTTCATCTTCACATATAAACAATATTAAAAAAAAATAACTGCAAATAAAATCCAAACTTATGTCTACCTGCCAATATAACAGCTGAATCTCCATCATAGCTCTTCCATCATAACTTCAGAAATTCATAGCATAGTCTCTGAGTAGTTCAGTTTTTTCCTTTATGAGAAAGTAAATATCCCTCCCATTCGTAGATGTCAGGCAGCACTGAGGAACTAGGCGGTACACAAGTTACTCATTGATCACAGTCAAGGTACTTGCTTAGGAAAAGAAACACCTGAATGAACTGTAGCAGCTTCTTGTAGAAGAATGGCTCAGTGAGCAGGGACATAAGTATGTGCACAATCCAAACTTCGATAAAGAGGCCTCAGAGTCCTTGAGCTCTCCTGGGAAAAAACAGCAAGGGAAAAGAAGTAGAAGAACTGGTAAACAGCAGAAGGGGGGGAGAAGCTCAGTGGGAGGTGGACCTGCCAAGAGGGCAAGAGCCAATGCCTATGCTCTGCTGCCGCGTGCACACTGCATGCATGCATGTAGCAGACCAATCACGTTAGAAAAGTAAACGCATGCAAGGCTTGGAATGCTATATATTACCCCTGAACCCTGAATAAAGCGAACAAGAAGCTTAACTCATATTGAGTGTTGTCTTGATTCCGGCCAGCTCTTGATAACAGCTTCTGATGCAGAGGAGATCAAATTATATTTGATGTGACCTTGCATTCTGTGAACCTGTGATCTGAAGAGATCTGATTGCGGCCTTTCAGTACCTAAAGGGGACTTATAAGAAAGATGAGGACAAACTTTTTAACAGGGCCTGTAGCAATAGGACAGGGGGTAATGGCTTTAAACTAAAAGAGGAGAGGTTTAGATGGGATACAAGGAAGACATATTTTATGCTTAGGGTAGTGAAACACTGGAACAGGTGCCCAAGGAGGTGGTAGATGCCCCGTCCCTGGAAACAGGTCGGATGGGGCTCTGGGCAACCTGACCTAGTGGAAGATGTCCCTGCTTACTGCAGGAGGGTTGGACTAGATGACCTCTATGGTCTCTTCCAACTCAAACTATTCTATGACTCCGTGATTCTATGACCTTATTCATTTCTAAGCATGATCTGCCGCACATGCCCTTTGCAGACTAATTTCAAAATCAGTTAATTTCTTGTACAAAACTCATAAGAAAAAACTTTTCCTAATTCTACAATTATTTATAATTATTTTTCACTCAGATAGCCACAGAATTTTTTACATTATTTGTCTATAAAAATTAGTTTAATCTAATCTAAAGCTGTCACTGTTACTTTGTACTAGTACTATTAATACAATAATTGACTGGAGGATAAATTTAAGCTTTTGATCTTCCATTAACTATGCATTTCTATATGTGAAACTTATCTTTACTATTTCTCTATTAAAATTCCCTGGATTTATATTTTCTCCTTAAAAGACATTATCATTATAACTTTGCTGTAACATTATTTTTCTTTAAATTAGTGACATGTTACTTTACTCCAGTTTAAGACAGTTTTAAACATAAGTAAGACATACGGAAAAGAGGCAGTCTGTAAAGAAAGGGAAATTACAAAATGCCGGGAAAGCTGGTACAGTGCAATAAATAGTATTTTATTTCATTTATAACAGAAGTAAACGATAAGAAGAGAAAAAACCTTTAAATGGTTGCCTTTTTGTCCTAAAAATGACAGAAAAGACATTTCAGGTTCTGTAAAGTTGGCCCCCAGAAGTCCCTGCTGTTTTTTCCAAAAGATAAAGAGAATTTATAGGGTTCAAGTGTAGCCTACATTTCCATTTCAAATGTAGTCCTTTGTATGTGACTGTTGTTTACTGATATTAGTAAAGATGACATTCTCTAGCCCAGTACTGACCAGAGTACAAAGAAACATGTTAGAACACTATGCAAGTCGCAAGTGCTATGAAATATTCATTGGACACTTCAAGGGCTGTTTTATTTTTTTCCACATGAAAGTGCTTTGCTTGTTGTAGCTGATCTCCAGCATTAGCAAAAAGGTATTTGCCAAGACTAACCTTTCCTTCTCGAATTTTACTCATTGAAATGAACAAAAACATTTGCAGTGTGTTAATTGTTAACTCATGATGTTTAACAGTGTCACAATTTTTGCACACAGATATATTCTTTCATGATTAATGCTCAGTAGATTAGATACCAGATGTCTGACAGAATCATGTCTTATTACTAATTAATATTAGACAGGATAAAAAGTCATCAAATAGACCCAAAATCCCATCTTTTCCATGCATACCTAAATGTAAAATGTGTATGTCAAATCTTTGTGAACTGGCAGCTAAGTTGTCAGAGAAATCTGGTAAGTCTTTGCTTTTCAGGGCTAGAAACCAGACAACTTTTTCTTTTTTTTTCCCCACAACATCAGCTTTTACAATAGAGAGGTCAAGCATAGTTACTATTTGCTATTATTTTACTGAAAATTCTGTCAAACCAATGCAACTGTGTGAGCCATGAGATACACATGCACAGTTTTTATACTTTCCAATGGTTTCTGTAAATAAATTCATCAGTTAAAAAATCACACAGAATTAAAGCTGGCTAAATATCAGTTTCTATTCTGAGTTTAGAAGTTAAAGAACACATAAGAATAGTTAGAGTTGATAATGCAATCTACAGAATTTGAAGGCATTCATTGATCTTCATATTTGTACACAGTGTGTTTAAATTTGGGGACATAGTCAGCAGTGGGATTTTTCCAAGTGAGATAAAGATATAAATAAAAATACCAATATGTTTTGTGTTAGTATAGAGATTTACAGAAGGCATTTTACATAAGCTTAAATAACATCCTGACAAAATATAATGAACTGAGTTAAACTTTTATTTGCTGTGAACACAGGCTGTTTCAAGATTTTGCTTTAGATATTTCTTATCCTGTAACATCCAAACCAATAAACTCACCTAGGTTCATAGGACATGTTGTTATCTGCAGTAAATAATTTGATGGCTTGTGGCTAAGCTTTGAGAGTTGGATGCTGACTGCAGCATCATACCCTGGACAAGTAGAAGCATCTTATTACCCCGTTGCTGGAGCTGATCATCTTTGCTAATCTGCAGGTGAGCAAAGTTTGTTGTTAACACCATGGATGACCCCACAATTTGCTGGACATATCTGCACAAGAAACTAGAGATTAGAACTCTATTATATCTCCCCTATTGTTTTCAAAACGCCAATCATGAGTACAAATGAACAGAAGATCGCCTATACCTCTCTTTCTGACCCAGCTGTTAGTTGTTCTGAATTTAATAAAAGAATAACAGGGATCTAAAAATATTATGAGGCTTACATGAGAATATTTGGGTCAAAATTACTACCTTGGACTTTCCTAAGAAGTAAAATTAACCCCAGGCTAAAACCAAACAAATTAAAGTAAAAGTAACAGCTAAAGAAAATATAAATGAAAATAAGTCCTCCAAATTCCGATCAAATATTTAAACGTCTGTTGTGTGGACCGATTTAACTTCAGTCTATAAGAAGTGTCCTGTGAAACACACTAAGAAAAAGGTCTGAATTCACAAAGAGACAATTCTAAACTTGTTAGGAATAGTCCATTTTTGAGGGCACTGCACAGATACACCATATTGGGGGTTGAGAATCTGCTCCTTTCAGAATAGTCATTGATGACCAAAATAATCAGAGTCATCCACGGTCTTCCCAGCCATACTACCAATGACAACAATAACAAAACTTTAGAATTCATCTTTGCTTTTTTGTCACTAAAAGACAAAACCAATACAGTCCACAATGTCATACATTGAAATTAGAATGTTAGAAGTATGTCTCCTTTTAAATAGTAGTTTCTAAAGAAATTATATTATTGCATATTTTTTTCTTCTTAGTAGATGCCTCTTCTCTTTTTGAGACACACTTTATGACGTCATTTGGCAATAGACATGCTAAAAATTTTTGAACATCTGATTTAAATGTCAGTTGAAAAAGTAACATTTGCAAAAGGGAAGATGAAAAAGGAAAAACTGATTCCACCAATAATATTGAAGAAAAACCCATCCAAAAGTCCAGATATTGACAAAAAGTTCATTCAGAATCACATCCAAACTTGAATGTCTTTAGTACATATAATAAACTGGATTTTATTTAACGATTTTCCAAATGGATATTCTCTTTAAAATTAGTAATCTGCCTATCCCCAAAGCTGTCATGCTTGTGTAAATTCAGGTCCTATTATTCTAAACAAAATACCCTCTTTCTCACATTATTATTTCAAATACAATAGTTTCCACACACAAAAGAAGTATTAAAGTCATTAGTAAAAGCATTTCTCTGTCTTTCAGATTTACTTCCTTTTCTATGTAAGGTTCTCAGGAAACCCAGCTGGAATCTGATGATGTGAACACCTGTAATATGCTAGAAATGTAATAAGTGCAAGTGATGTTTAGGAAATCATATGATGAAAAGATTTAGGGCTTCACACTTTTTTAAAGAGTTCACTTATATGAAACCTGCCTATGTAGGGAAAAGAATCTACCTATGGGAAGCAAATTAAGAGCACATAACACTCCAAAGATATTTAGCTGCATGCAGGCAAATTCTTCATTCTCCCTCCAATGACTATGTGAAAAGGACAAGTTTCTGTGTTTGAGTGTTTCCACAACTGGTTATGTATGGAAAGGAGAATACTTTTTCATGTCATTTTGCAAGAATTGTCTTGTTTATGCCTGTATTTCTCCTCTACTTTTTTCATACTTTCTTATTCAAGTTTGTGGTTTGCATGGAACAATCATGGAAACTGTTCTTGTTTGTTCACATTGCATTTCCTGATGGCCTTATTTACTATTGTAAGCCTTTAGAAGTCTTCTTCTTTCCCATATCCTCATAGCTGGATTTTTAACATGAGTGAGAGGCAACCAAGTATAAATAAAAATGTCTACCAAGCTTCTAAAATATTGTTTTCTATACTCGAGCACAGATGAACTGAGATATGAACTGAGATGAAGCATTTTCTTATTAAATTTACTTAAAGAATAGAAAATAAATATGGCTTATTTGGGCAGAATCTGGCTGAGCACATACTACTGACTACTCACCAAAAGGGTATCAGGAGTAATTTGTATTTTAAAGAATAGTCAGACACTTGTTTATATGCTCAGTCCTTTTTTCTGAGTTGCAGTTACATTATCCATTCCCCCCTTCAGCTAGAATATACAGTACAGATGTCCTGGGCCTATTTCCCAGTTTTCTTACATATCTTAAATTCACAGTTACCCAGAACCACTTGAAGTGGGTGAAGCTCCTCTTTTGTAATTCAGCTTTTCAAAAGACTTATGACTGACGTGAGCAAACTGCCCTTGCAAAGCATTTCTAAATATAACAGTACTTGACAAATAAAGCACCATGTCAGCATTGCTAAATGCAATGTCCATTACTTTCAATTAACTTTTCTTTAGGACTCCCTGGAGATCCCACCCATGTTCAGTCACAAGTTTTCTTTATTCTGTATGACTCTGCATGCAGACAGCCTTCCTTCATTTTAAGCTATTGTGCCTCAGTCCCTATTCTTTTACAACCTTCCCTTTTTCTGTCAGTCTCAGCAAATGGCAGTCACACTACAATACCAAGGCAGTACCCTTTCAGCTATCCAGTTCTCCCTGTGGGTCAGGTTCTGACACTCAAACTCTCACAAATTAGTTAGGTCAATCAAGCTCTCATATGAGGGATTTTTTGCTGCAGCTTTTATAAACACAGTCTTTTTAGAACGCTTTTGCAGTTCGTTGCCTAGGTTCTGCTAATATTTCTCTATTTTTCTGTGTCCTTTTCTGTACCATTGGCAAATTTTACCCAGTCAGATCTATTCAAAGTTTTCCTGCAAAGATTATTCTCTGGTACCACCTCTTTGACCATATCCCTCTCACTGAATCCCCCTCTATTGCCATTTATGTCAACTGCAAAATGTTTATCTTTACTTTTAAGACATTTCTATTGCTCCCAACTTATTTCCCTTCAATCATCTTCACTATTGAGTGTTCAGTCCAACCTGCACATTCCACTTGCTTGCAATGAACAGTAACAACTCACAAGGTCCAGATGGTATTCACCCAAGAGCTTTAAAGGAACTCAAGGATGAAATAGCCATGCTACTAATAGCAATATGCAATCTCTCATTCAAAACTGTCAGTGTCACAGGAATAGATGGTGGCCAGCATAATAAAAAATGTTCGGAGAAGTCATAGGGAAGATCTTGGGAATTACACTCCAGAAAGACTGATGTGCATATCAGACAGACCAATATCAATTATTCTAAAGAATAATTACAAACTACATGACTAAATATAATGTATAAAGAAGGATCAATGTGGCTTCTGCACAGGCAAATAATGTCTCATCAACCTATTGCCATTTCTTAAAAGAGGTGCTGAGCACAGCATAGTGGGCTCAATATGGTCATTCCTGCATTATTAAGTGTTCAGGAAAGTCCTTTTTCATTCATCATCCTGTTCCTCATCCTGGGGAAGACTTGCCCATGAAGGCTATCTCAGGATCTTTCCCTGAATTTGCGCATTTCCACAAATCCTACAAAAGAACTTGACAGACAAGAAGACAGTTTACCTGCTGACGTTTGCCAATTACAATGACCTGTTTCTTTGTCTTCTACCAACTTGCCTGTCTTGTCTTATGCCTGGATTGTTAGGTCTTTTGAGTAGCAGCATTTTCTGATCTGTCCTTGTGCAGCAGCAAGCAACAAGGGACACTGGTTTCTGATTGGGGATTCCAAAGGTGTGAAAATTGTGGTGACTAACGTGATGCAGAATATCAGAAATGGATTTTTAAATGTGTAAAATAGTTCAGTTTGGGAATTGCAGCTGTGTGGGATTTGCAGTTTCAAAACATAAGATTCATCGAACTGGGGTTGAGAAGAAGCTGAGCAGCTTCCTTTATAAGGAAAATGAATTGGCATGTTCCTTAAGAAACTTCTGTTATGGAAAAGGCATTGAATCTTTCTTCAAACAAAGGGGTTTATGTATCTTAGCTCTTTGCCAGCTTTAGATACACTAAGTATAACCAGGAAGAAACATTAATACAAATAACTAAAACCATTATTTTCATTGAATAGTATTCCTGAACCAAAGTTGTTGCAGTTGCTTTTATATTGCTTGTTCTGTTAAGTCCAAAGTCCTCTAAAAATAAGAGTCAAGAATGTAGCTTCAGGCAAACTCCCAGCCATTCACACAGACTGAAACAGAGAGGCTACTTTTGATGTCTCCACTACAAAGCTGTCATTGTTTACAATGCCCAGCTATCATGCTTTGGATAGTGTTCATACACATATTTTGTTATGTTTATGTGGCACCCTGAAGGGTACCTAATGGAATAAAATATGCCCAAAAGCCTGGGTCACTTTATTCAACAAAAAATAGGTTATTAAGGTGAAAAGCTTCTTTAACAACAGCCAAACATTTATTCAGCTTCCAACTACTCATCTCAGAACTTGCTATATGCATAAGAATAGCGGAGGAAAATGCTGCTTTAGATGTTACCTCTTTCAGATTCTATTAAAACTGTAATAGCTTGCTTCTATTATACATTTTCCTGTATATTTCAATCAACATGTCACTTAGCTGCTGCTCCTGAAGTGCACTTAATATTTTCATTAAAATCAATAAAGCCAAGAAATGACAAGGGTGCAGGTGGGTGCAAGCAATTAAACTTCTCCTATACATATTGTTAAGTAGCAGTTGGAAAAAGAAGTTTCATTCAACACCTGTCCCTTTCTTTTTGAATGGCAGCTAACAGAAATCCACTTAGCCAGCTTTTGTCTGCTTATTTTGCTGACAGATGATGTGAAGAAGTAGGCAGTTATAGGGCCAGTAATTCAGAATTAATTTTCCCTTCAAAAGAGTGATGTGGACAACTGAGTGCAGTAATGGTACCTGCTCAGAATTCAGGGGGTAAACAAGATAATTTGAGATGATGGGACGGAAATAAAAGCTCTTTAAAGGTTTGCTCCTCACATGGCTCTCAAAGGCACGCTCACTAGCACTTTTTATCTGCCTCAAACAAAAGTCAGAAGAGTTAATCATTGAAGCATTAGACTGATGTACTTTTGTGTGTGCTAGGATTGGAAAGAAAGCCAATAAAATAAGAGACTGAGGTTTGTGCCCCACCTCAATATTAGAAATACATGATAGTGAAAGACAGCACCTAAGCCACACAGCAGTTGTTTATCAATTATATTTTCAGAACATGCTGCAAATTAAAGAGAGCTGCTGGTTGTACATGGGCTGCATACTTTCAATAAAGTGAAGTCATTACATCTTCAATCATCCAGCAACATTTTTTTATCCTGTCACTTGTGCAACACTAACCAGAGTGGATCTCATTACTAGGAGAAAAATGCAGTATGGAAAGCACCATTGCCTACAGTGCCAAGAAGCAGTGATTCATTCTGTAATTGTGCACAGGTTTATGTGGAAACTGGAAGATGAAAGTCTGCACCCACTGCTCCAGATGTGCTGTTAAGGTTGCCTACACACACACACACACAAAGAACCAAGGCAGGATCTAAAAACTTTTGAGCAAATTGAACACAAGTATAGATTTGCCTGGGTATTTCCTCTCTCTGTACTAGAACTACATACACAAGCATGAACATTTCAAGACAACTGTCAAAATAGAAGAAAACCTTCTCAGCAACTCCTGTTGCCACAAAGAGAGCTAAATTTGAAGTCTTTCTTTTTAAAGACATTCAGAGCAGTGTAGACAGCTTCCTATTACTATGGGCACATGAACTTAGAACCAGACATCCCTCTTGATCTCTGGCTCTATAACTCCTGGATGTGGTTCTAGAGGGAGCTAATGGGACTATTCATGGGGCAGCTGCCAGACCAGGCTGTATTTGGAGTCTGATGTCTCACAACCTTTCTTTCATCTCTGGCATTCTAACCTGTTCTGTCACCCAATGTCATTATTACTTGCTGGCTGTTTAGTCTGCACTCTAAAAGCCACACCTTACAAAATATATGGAGGCATTTAGTACCTAAGTAATAACTGCAGCATCTGCACTCTATAAGAGCCTAAGAAAGGCAGTGGACTATATTCAGTACAGTCCATGATTCAGTCTTGTTTATCTTATATATGAGGAACTTCTGGGACACAGGTTCTTTGTACCAAAATGTTAAAGAGCAGCCCCAACTCAGGTTCCTCACAAAACTCAGCTGCTTTTGTGTCTGTCAAGCACAAGACTACCTGCTCTTCAGGTTTACAGCAAAGTATAGTGTCGGCAAATTGTCAGAACTGGAAAGTTCACAGATGTGGGGACTGGGAAAAGCTCCTATTCAAGCTTCTCTCTTACAGTGCATCCTGGATCTCAGTATGCCTAGAATGAGTAGTCAGTGGGCACTAACAGCAGCTCCCCGGGATTGCGGCAGGGCTGTACCTCATCAATGGCCAAGCTGTGCAGCTGCTTACTGTAGCTACAATGATAAGTTCACACATGTATTTCTCTTATGTGTCAGACACTGTGTTCATGAGCTGTGCTTTATGCCAATGCAGTGCTCAGTCTTAGCAGGGCATCCTTCCCCCAACTCCGCCACCACTCTGGACTCATTCATCATTCATATAAGATTTATTTCAGATTTACATTGACAAGACTGCAGTCAGAATCTGGCCCAATCTGTGTATGAGGGTCAGGTGATACAGAGTTGCCATGGTAATGGCTTATTCTTTTTGAATAGCAGAGTAACTACTTCAGATAAATCCTGTATCTTCTGACATAAAATTAAATCTGTTCCTGTCATGTTCCTCACTGACTTGTTGAATTTAAAAGCAGAAATGCTTATTCTGGAAAATAGACCTACTTATTAAATCTGATCTTACTGTTGTATCTGGTAATGTTCATCTTGTGGCTATGTACAGTTTTACTCTTCTATGTTTCGGAAGAGAAATCTATGTATATAGATTGCCAGCATGACCCCAGAGTAAATTTGGATCTCATCAGTATCAGAAGTTTATTGGCTGTTTGTTTTTAAGGTACTGCTAACACATAAGTTAATGATTTGTTTGTTTATCATCATAGTCATGAGGCTGTCTTCCTAAATGTGGTTAAGTGGAGAAGATTGATGAGCACTGAGCTGCAGTCCAACATCAGACTTTAATTATACCTTTAGAGACAGAAAGAATGAAAAGTGAAAAGTAATTGAATTGAGCATCTGATCCAGTGATAATCAAACCAAAAATGTATTTTTTCACTTGTGTGTGACTATGTAAGAGACTGGCTGGTAAAAAAGAGAGCGTATATAGGTGGAGCATGAAGCTGTATTTGGATATGCAGTATATTTTCTCATATTCCATATTTTATTACTTCTAGACAAAACCAGGCTTTCTTAAAATGCAAATCAGCTGGTCTACAGTGTTCCTGCTTCAGGCTTTCAAGCTTGAGCTAAGGAATAGCTTCTCCACAAAAGTGTTCAAACAACCGAGTTTAGTGCATTGTTTAAAGCAAGACTATAAGTACAACTCTATACTGTCTCCATCTGCTTGCTGGGCATGGCATGTCTGTTGTTAGTGCCTGTTTTCCCCAGATAATTTATTCAATTCATACACTTGCCCTGCAGTACAGAGCATTTTTTAGTAAATTTACCCTAGTCGACATAGTTCTGTAGCAGTGAGTTCTCAACACAGTGATGTCCATCAGTTCTGAACTTACTCTGAGAACAGGCATATAATGATAGGTTGAATTGCAGATGAAACAAATATGAGTTGTGACAACAGACATTTGGTTCTTGTTCTTCTGAAGCCATTTTTAACACATTTTTCTAAATCTTTGTTACTTTTAATAATGCCTGCAGGTTAAGTTGCAAAATTTACTCATTTTTACCCCTAATTCTTCTTGTTTTCACTATTCTCTGCTCAAGATTCAGGAGACTGTTACTGGTTGTCTTCATAACAACATTTTTCACAAAGGTTTTGGCTAATGAAATGTGCTTATCTTAAGAATAACTTTTTCATTAATTTTTTAACTGAAATATTTGTTCTATCTTTCCCTTTCTCTGCAAAAACATTAGCTTTTTAAACTTAAAGGTAAAAAATAATTATCTTCATAAAAAGTTTCCTTCGGTGCTGATCCGCACAAGGAAGCAACTTTCTCCTAGTTTGAATGATGAAATGTTCTATTCTGAATAGGACACTATCCAATGTGGATAATTAATATAATTAGAGCTAATTCTCAGGAGTATGACAAATCATATTAAGGAGAACTAACTCTATGGCTTGCTACTGACACTATTGCTAAATATAGCAATTGTAAAAATATGATAACTGTCTTATTTCAGAGAGACTTCTTTTAAAACATATGTATGCCAAAATAGATCAGAACATTCCAGGAAGTGATATACAGTCCTGTTGTTTATATTAGTAAAGTTTTCTTTAACCAGAACTATTATTTCAAATGCCCAGGAAGTTCCCACTAAATAAACCACTAATCTTCTTCCTACTGGCGATACTAACAATATCTCCTGCCTCCTTGATGTGGCAGAGGACAACATTCACATTTTCCAGTTTGTCAATGATTCATGACAATGGAGTGGTAGGATTGTTGTAATTGCCAGCAGCATTACTTGTGAACACACACCAAATAGCTGAGAAATAAATATCATGTTTATGCAAAAGGACATAACGTAAACAACAAAGTCAAGGAATCAATGATTTTCTATGATTCTGTTGGCTCTCTGCTTGTACAGTTCTCAGTACCCTACTGAATTTCAAGTGCAGCTTGTGAGTTTCCTGAAGATAGGATATCGGTTCTATATGCTTACATGGATGACAATGGGTGGTTTTGCTAGATGCTCTTCTACACAACTTCTGATTTACTCATACCATATTTATTGCTTTGTGCAGGAAGTGGTAGTATCAGATAACTTGACAAGGGGAAATGACCACAGACAGTGGCTTGGGACGCTCATGTTGAACATCAGGAAAAAAACATTTCACTTGGAGGGTAGCAGAATACAGGAAGTGTGCAGATTCTATGGAATTTCAGAGGTTTTCCACACTCAGCTAGACAACAACATCACCGTCCTAGTCTAGCGTTGGTGCAGTTGTCTGGGCTGAAGACCCTATGGGTCTTTTCCAAAAAGCATTTCCATGATTATGGGAAAATGTTATCATGAAGAAAACTATACAGTGATTTTAGCATTACACTTTATTTGTGTGTTCCTTTTCATCTTTTAAATACCTAATCTGAAGGAATAGCTGCAAAGAAATACTAAGAAAATAAGAGAAATTACTACTATTACCTCTAATCTCCATTAATGTGTAAAGGATGGAAAACATTTGCCAGCCTGTAGGACTGAGGGTTCTGAGCAAGCTAAAAGAAAGAAGTCTAAGTAGAATGTAGCTGAAGATACAGGAAAACATTTTTAAAAGGTGTAATAAATCACATATAGACTAGACATTCTGGTTTATAGGTAAAACCATTACTCTGTTTGGTTAAAATAGTGGTCTCCAGTGGGGAATAATACTATTTAATGGTCCCTTTCTCAGCCTAGCAGGCAATTACTTCTTTCCCACTGTAAACCTCAACAGGAGTAATATGTGCATGTACATTCCTATTTATAGATCAGAATTAATTTTCAGCAGTACAACAGATCATACAGCTACGGAAAATATAAACGAAGGGATATAAATAACACAGATATACAATATTGCCATTGATATCTTTCCTGAAAGAAGAAAATTATACTATAACATGCTCTTTTATTCATGCTCAAAACACAAGAAAAATGCAGAAACCACTTCAGTTGTCTGTCCAGACACCCTTCCCTTTCCCTTGTAAAAAAAAAATAAAAATATGCAGTATACTGGCAACATTGTGAGATTATTTTGTCACACAAAAACATCTGGAAAAGTTGATGGGGGAACTTTTTGAAAGTCTTCTTTAATATTTTTAAATGCCTTAGCAACTGTCTTCTTCATCTTTATCCTGCAGCACTCACATTCCCTCTCATCAGCCTGTTTTCTCACTTAGTGAACAAAGCAGGACTGATCATACGGGTTACATTTCAGACATGTCTGGGGCATCTGTTTTTAAAAGTCCCATCCATTGGGCTGTTTTTCTCACCAGGATCAAAACCTGTCTCTGTTTTAAGTTCTGAGGAGTTTTAACATGTCACATGTGTAGGATCAAGAAACCCCCACTTTTTTCATTTCCTGGAAATCTCCCAACAGGATAAACCACACATCTATGTCTGAGGATGAGAGAGATGCTCAAAGAAAGTGAGATTCATATCTCTTTCTGCACAAAATCTCAATGCATCAAGGAGAGATGGAAAAAAGCTAGCAGGTCCACAATAGGTATTGCTTTATCTAAATGAGATGAGGATCTGTTCATAACTAAAAAGTAGGGTAGTGCTGAATGTTTATTAGAACACTTAATGAATACCCAGCTTTCCCAAGTGAGTGTGGAAGAAGCGAAGCCTCTGAAGCAACCCACACACCCTCTGAAATGTCTAGCAAAGTAGCAGAGGAAAATGCTCTTCCACAAAATCTCACTTGCAACTCAGCCACAACACAAGTGTACTTACTGGAAATGGCATTTCTTCTTTACATTCTCTCAAACTTCACACTCCTCATACACCTATGCTTCCAATATTTCACAATAGCTGTCAAGCCATCAAAAGTCACTGTGGCACCTCTCTTTAAATCTGTAAGTGAATCATTCTGGATGTGCTCCTCAAGGGATTTGGGAGGTTTTCCTCTCTCACAGCAGAGCTCACACTCCCTGTGTAACTTCTCCAGTGTCCCAGAACTCCTTTCTTACATCCGCAGGAATGTAACATGACAGGTAGAGGACCTATCCTGCACAGTCCTCTCTGTAAAGCAATATCACATTCTGACCTACTGAGATGCACCTATCACCCTGGTCATTCATGACACAGAGGGGACGATCTCAGCCACTTTTAATGTGCAGTGAATGTTTTTTGAGCTCCCCTCAGGATATGGTCCTCACTTGGCAACACCAATACCCCTCCGCAGACAAAACAGGAGGTTACCAAAACAAAATCTTCTTGTGGTTTTGGTGTTAGATTAGCAAGGTTTTTCTCCCGTTATGCTGAACTACAAATAAATATATCAAGTTTTCCAGCAAAATGCCTTCCAGGCTTTGCTTAATTCCATTAGACAGTATGAAATGATGCATTCTAGCAGTACAGAATGGTAAACAGAATGAGAAGTGTTTCTGAGCATGATGCGGATGGGGCAGGAAAATCAATACTTTGTGAGGGAAAGTTTCCAGCAGCATAGATTGTTTGAACTACTTACCATCATGTCAAATTCACTTTAGCATCAACAAACAGACACACCCTAAGATGAATATTGAGAGAAACGCTGTTGCTACTCTTTGCATTTAAAGGCCTAAAGTTGTATAGTTTTTTATAATCAACTAAGTCTTTATAATTCAACAACAAGGCTTTTATTTAACCCTTAAACTGTTGATGGACCAAGTATTCTTTTTCCAATTTGAATCAGGCAGAAGCCCAGTAAAATTTTAGACAAAAAGTTTTTTTCTTTATTCACTCCCCTACGTATTATTTATAATTTTTAGAACACTGCTCTGTGGCAATCATTTTTGCCAAAAGACCTGTAAGAACCTGAAAGAAGAGTGTTATTTGAAAGCAAATAAACATTCCTCACTTTGAAAAAAACCCACCAAGCATCACATCTGGTTGCTAGTTTACTTGAGGAAAATACAATTTCCTCTTAAAAAGATACATTCAACATGTGCTTAGTTAAACATGCACATAGTGTTGAACAGAGATGGAATTAATAATCCATTTTAAGTACGGTGTTGCAACAAAGTCTTGAAATTGATTTATTCAATTCTTGATTGAACTTTGAAAGATATGTATCGTGGTTTCCAGCCCACTGGTCTACCAAAACTAAGACCATATGCTTCACATAAGGTTCACAACTGGACTGCATTTGCTCAGAGCTGGGAAGTCCATTGCATGTTATGATTCATAAGGGTTTGTATAAAAAAAAATATTGGTTATTACAGTTAATCAACCTGACAACCAAAACTGTAGTTTAATTTACTGTGGTCACCCAAGACATTGTTTATTACCTACTTTGGATAGGAAGACAGAAGACACAGAAGTGCTAAAAAAATGAGGTTATTGGAACATAAATGAAAAAGGAACAGACCTGCATTTAAAACAACAGATTTATGTCCTAGGATATCTTCAAACATTTCTTAGGCTTCTTTTCTATGTTTCCTAGTAAGATCCCAGATTTGCCCACATACTGATGGAAAACCAGCCTGTAACTGCCTTGAGGGGTCTTGGTTCTGCACTGTTAATGTTTCAGCCAAAATATCTCAGATGGCTGATAAGCAGAACCAGACAGATCACTTTCCCCAGGTACTTAGGGTTTTAGACACCTAACTTGGTGCCACTTATGCTCTTGAAATAATGTAACTACTTATTCAAGTAGGACTGATAGCACTTCTTTTGAGCCTTTTTTGTATCCAGGAAATAACTGTGCAAGGCTACCCAGATATAACTGGCTCTAATAATCAGAGCAGTTATTTTTCTAGATCAAAAATATTTTGTGATTCTAACAAGGCAGCAAGTTAGACAACCACTTCTTCAGTCAGCTTAATGATGATTTCTCATGTAGCTGCAAAGTTCACATCATTTTCCTCACACAAGCAAAAAAAATAATATTGACCTAGAATTTGTAAAGTTTTCCTTACATTGGCTCTCTTTTCTTCAGTTAGATGGGGAGCAGTTGCTTTTATTAAACTTGTTGTCATCTTTTATCACTTTTTCGTATTACAAGGATCACGCCTTCACATGCAAATAGACCAAATAATCTCAAATTTGTTGTAAATAACTGGAAAAGGTCTGCAATTAATAGTGCGTTGCTCTTCAGCTTTTGTGCAGTTAGTATAGTACTTATTAATTTGTGTACTTGTGAAACCATGCAAAGCTTTTACCATCCACCCAAGAAATGACTGACAACCTCCAGATGTAAAGCTTTCTTTACTGGTCTTCTGCTTGTGGTGCTCAAAGTTTCATCAAGGGAGCCAGCTTCTGCAGTGTAAATTGTGACATAGGTAAAAGCCTCTTTTCACTAAGTCTTATTAGTGCATATTCACTGAATTCATTAATGTGGAACTTAGGACTGTCACAGAGCCAGTTTCAATAAAAGGGGGAAGGAGGAAAAGAATTTTATATTAGGTCAAAGGGTTTGGAAGTGGAGGTATTAAATGTAAAGAATGTGCATTACTTCTCAAAGTCCTGTCAGAAGTTGTTTACAGGACAGAGCTGAGAACATGAACGAGAACTACAGAATAAGAGCACCATCATGTCTAACAAATTATAAACACATTTTAGTGACTGCAATGTTGACATAAGCAATATCTTAGCAAAACAGCAAAGGAACACTAGTTCAGCTGGCAATTCATTTGCTAACACTACCTTGTAATATGAAGCCGATGTGCTGTGCACTCACACACGCAAGCTCAACAGAACTCCTTTATAAAATGGTGTGCTGAGGCCACCTGCGAAGCCAATATGGGTTTGTCAGTGAATGCTTTTGAACAGCCTGTGCTACAATTGGACATTATTTTGAGGACTTTTTAAAGCCTATTTTTAGGAAAGCCAAGTTTTGATTACTCCAAGATTAAAATAAAACAGAACAAGCTTTTAAACTTCTGTTTGTTTTTTTTTTTGACCTGGCTTCCCTCCAAGCTAAAGCAGCTTCAGACAGTCTGCTGGCAAGATGCACAGCATTAGAGGCACAAAGCTTCTGATCTGCTGCAAGTGTGCTGCAGGTTTTAATAACAAATCTAATTTTCTCAAAAAGAAATTAAAAAAACAGGAAAAAAAGATACTGTGGCAACATTTCAGTAACAAATACAATTAGCATTCTAAGTATTCCTCAGCTTAGTTTAAGTTACTATTTTACCACAAAAATCTAATTAAACTATTTTTTTAATTAAAAACTGCAACTTGCAATTTTGCTAGTAGAAAGATACCTTAGGTGATGATCACTTTCTAACTACCTATATTATTTAGGTATTTGCTTTGGATGATAGGGCATGTACACATTATTATGCTATCTACAAATGTTGCTTCATGACTTTTTACACTGTACCTCAGCACCTTCCATGGAAGTGTTAAATGCCATAACTTATACTGTCATCCTGTTTCATTTTAGTGTGATTGTACTCAATATTATTAAAAACATTTACACTGCCATGTGTTTTCACTAGTGAAGATTGGTAGGAAGAGGTATGCTCTGCACTAGAAACTATGGTCATTAATTTCTCTGGATGCTTAAAACTCAAGCCAGACCTTCAGGTCGCTCCGGCTGCAATGAGGTGATGGAATGGAGAAATCTACTGTGTTTGAGAAGCAAAACTGTGGGCTACCGACATTGCTCCAGACTCAACAACAAGTTTTTCTTATTGGTCCTAACGCACAGGCCTTACTGCAACAAGAAATCAATTAAGCCAAGATGAGATACTTCTTGGTGGGATGAGTATGTACATTAAAGCTCTTGCAGCTGTTACTCACGTGAGCACATGACTCATGAGAGTTTCCCTTGATGGTAGAATACAGATGTTGAGTGAGACTGGAAAAAAAGAATTTACATTTTTTAGACTCCTGAAGCTAATAGTGTGAGAGCAAGAGTTTCCCCTGTTCTGTAATATCACTGTTAGAACATTTGCTCTATAATAAAATTCTGGGTTGTTCCAAGGTTTGTACTATGGTATCCACAGTTGAGCTGAAACAGCATGGAAAACACTATCATTATAACAGACAGCTCTCCAGTCTAGTGTAGCTTTTTTTCATCACCGTCGATATTTATTCCATAGCAGTCTCCATATCCCTGTGTGGGAAATCACATTCATCCTGTCCATAGTGAATGTGCTACTTCTCAGTCCTTGCCATTGCCTGCCCCACAGTCTATCCGTGAACAACCTGTAATTTGAAGATATTCAAAAGCCAAAGCCTGATATTCAGAGTTGTCTCATCCCACTCGTTGGGTAACAAGGGAGGTGAATCTTTGTAATCCCTCGAAAAGGAACACCGACTGAATAACCAGCTAGTCCCCGCACAGCAGATCCGCAGAGTTGGTGGAGTCATGACAATGACTCAGAGGAACCATACAACACAATATATTGATTTTCCTTAACAACTACTAAGCATTTCAAGTAAAAGCACTTTGGCACAAATGACTTTTCTTATCAACAGTTCTGGGCTAAAACTAGGCAAAGCTTATCAGAAAAGAAATCGAGTAGAAAAGAGTTGAGAGAGAAGAGGGGCAAAAAGAAAGAGGCAGAGGGAGAGACAAAAGATATATCACTAGCCTTGGGTCCAATGCTGCTGTCTTGGATTGCAATCTTGATCTGCAGGTGATGAGTCAACAAGGGTAAGTGTTTGTGCTCACCTTTATACAGTTTGGTCTATTCAGGACCATTGTTGGGGCTGCAACAGCCTCATGTTCGTGCAGCTGGGTGTTCTAGAAAGTTCAGGGGGTAGTCGGCTCCCTGTCAGGGAATCAAACCCCAGTCCCAGGTTATCGTGCACTCCCTCAGCCTGTGAACAAAGTCTTGACCTGTCACTCAAGATGATGTTCTCTAACCACAGAAGAAAGCATAGTAACTGTCACAGTTTTAAAAGGCTACCACACAGCCTATTGTTTACAAAACCTTGTGGGCTGAAGCAAGGAGGGTTCACTCAACGCTGATGGTCATGGGCAAGAAACCAACAAACTTGGGAAAACAAAAACAAAAAAAAACCCAAACCAAAACAAAAAAAAGCAAACAAAAGAAACCCAACTGAATTTATTAATTATTTACAATCAAAACCAAAACCAAGATAATGAGAAAGAACTACATCTTAGAAAGGCACTTGTCCTTCACCCATCCGTTCTTCCCAGGCCCAAAGGCTTTGTTCCTGGTTTCTCTACCTTCTCCCCACCCAATGGCACAGGGGGGCAGGGGATGGGGATTGCAGTCAGTCCGTGTTGTCTGCTGCTGCTTCCTCCTCAGGGGAGGGCTCCTCACAGTCTCCCTGCTTCAGCATGGGGTCCCTTCTCATGGGAGAGTCCTTCACAAACTGCTCCAACGTGAGTCCTTCTCACACAGGATCACAGTCCTCTGACGACTGCTTGGCTCCACTGTGGGTTTTTCTCAAAATTCACAGCCTCCTTCGGGCATGGCTACTTCATGTTCTCATGGTCTCCACACTGCAGGGGAATCTCTGTTCTGGGGCACCTCTTTCTTCTTGTTTCACTAACCAGCATGTCTGCACAGTTGTGTCTCTCAGATCCTGCTTCTCTCTCCACTGCAGGTTCTTTCTTCGGCTCCTGAGAAACTGACTCTTGGGCTAGCCACGGTGGAGGGTTGGGCTGCTGCAGGTCAGCTTACAGGAGAAGCCGGGCAGGCCATCTGGAAGGACCAAATTTTACCTACAATAGTTTTATTGTATAGTTTAAGATCATTTGGTTTACCTTAAATTAAGTGAATTACATTAAGAAATATCAGTGGTGTTGCTATGTGCTGTTTTCTTTTCCAGTGTTCAAGTATGAAGCACCTTAAACTCTATCCTGTCTTCTTGGTGTGCATCTGCCTGGATGCTGAGTGTGTAGATCCACTGAAGCAGTCTAGACGAGCGACTACACACCAGTAAAAGGAGGATCACTGGTGCTTGCAAACCCTGGAGCAAACAGTGGGAGTTCAAAGCGTGTGCCTTCAAAAATTGTATGAGTACCAGAACAGCACTGAAAGCTCATTAGGATTCACATCATTCCCAGCCTCATTATCTCACCCAGATGTTTCTATGACTGTCCCTTTAAAGAATTCCTGTCTAAATTTTATTTACATTTGCTCAGCAATATTGATGCTTAATGAATAAATGCAGTATGCTGTCAGTACTGGAGACTAATTATGTCTATGTATGTGCCTGAGAAACTGATTGAAAAATCTGCAGTGACTAAACTGGGTTTAAATAAACACTTTAGTGTAGTGCTTTAATTACACTTTAGTTTGTAATGTAATTTTTGGCTGTTTAAACTGTGATTTAGTCTGAGCTAATTACAAATGATTTTCTACTCAGCAATTAATAATAACAAAATTGTAATTAGACAGCTGCTCTGGATCAGGGTGGCAGTTTGTGTTGGCTGACTCATGATAGACTGGCAGATAGACAAGATCTGCATTTGGGGACTGGGACATAGTGCATCTTTCTGTGCTGCTTTTTCACTCAGAGGAGCTGTTATGGTTGGGAATGCTCCAGAATGCTCCATGTTTTTGAGGACTAAAGTTTAGAATTTGTAGTGGGAACTTCCTGTGCTTCTGACACTTCAGAAGGTGGGTCATTCTGCCTGTGGCTGATAGAGGTAGTGCAGGTTTCTTTCTCTTGCTCAAGAGAAAAAAAGCCAGTTTCAGTTTTTTCCGCATGTTACATGACTGCATCACCACAAACTACCCTGACTAATGACAAGAAGACCAGTAGCATCAGCAGCTTTTATCTATCACCCACCTGAAAGCTACACACACTACCATGAAGCAAATGTAAGCTCGGGATGATACTTCCATATTTCAGCATCTCAGTAGATGTTCCATGCTCCAGAAGTGTTAGCTGACAAAACACCCTCTCTGATATCAGTATCCTTCCTTACTCCAAGTCCTGTAGACCCTGTGAATGGAATCAGTCGTGTTGTTGCCCGATATGGAGAAAGAGACACAAAACAACAGAGTTGTTTTATGCGGTGCTTTATTGAGGGCCCTGGGGACCTGAGGACTAGCGTCCAAAGTCAGAGCCCCCCGAACAACAAAATCACAGGGTTTATATACCTTTTTACACAGTTACTTCACTATGCTGTTCCCAAGCTCCCCATGATTAACGATCTCATAGTATCTTCAAAGGCTGCATTCTCTGGATTACACTCCGTTAGTTAAAAACAAAGAGGACCGATTATAAATAGGGATTTGTGTAGTTCAGTACATTCCCCAATGAACAAGAAATCCTATCCCCATACCTTGCTTCACTGGTCTGTTTATTCTCCAGGTCACTGTGTCCTACGACAGAGTGTTCCTACATTCCGCGTCAGGCCTACTACATGCATTAAGCCTTAGCACGACTACCACTCCTAACACCTTTAGGATCTAAGTTTCCAGTTGTACTGCAACAATGTAACACTCCGAACAACACTGCTATATTTCTAAAGGCTTGCAAGCTTCTTACTTGTTATTTATATTCAGCAGGCTATACAAAATAAACAGTGACTCTTCAGATTTACAGTCAGATAACCATGTCAACTGTCCTGTAATCACCAGGGATTGATTCCTGGAGCCTAAAGAGATACCTGAGAAAAGACCAAGCACACACTGCTACCCTAAATCTCCATTTGGGGTTCCAGAGTTGTTGGTTTCTGGCATTGACTCTGTTTATTGCTCAGTTTGTTTTGCAGAAGTTTTGCATTTTGAAAATGCAGTAACATTTCACAAATTTTGTTCAAAACAGCTTAAAAGGCTTTAACAGGTTGGTCTGGGGATACATTTTGTAACTTCTCATTCAAAGTAGGCTGTAAAGTGTAAATGTGTCCAAAGTTAGAGAAAAATATAAAAACGAACACTCAGCAGGGCCTTTTAAGAAAGTTATGTCTGCTGACAGCTGAGTCAAGCTTTCTTTTAAAACTCATTTGAACGAAACAACAATCATGTTTATGTCACCTAATGACAGTAATTGAACACTGAATGATATACTGAAGAACACCCTTCACATGCCTTAGGATCTACGTTCTGATGTCAGCACGCAGACAATGTATAGCTGAAGTGAGACTTTGGCAGAATTGTTTCTATATATGTTTAAATACACACAGATTTGTACCACTGGAGGATCTTAAATACATATCACTACCACCTCATTACTTACAGTAACCTCATGTCCAAATATATGTGAGTTGCTAGCAAATTCGGTGCAGCTCTAATTGAAAAATCCACTTAAGGATTAACAAATCACCAGGAACATTTGCACTAAAATGTAACTATAAATCAGTCATATAAGTAGGAAACTTAATACCACTTCCAGTCTATAATTACATAAGTACTTTGAACAACATACTGTAGCTGATGTTTTAGCTAAAATACTTATTTCAAAGCACGTTGCCTTCTAACAGCATAATAATCAATTTTACAATGTCTCCTATGAACCATTTACCCGGAAAGAGATGAATAATTTTGTCTAAGTCTAAAATCTAAACCCCCAGACTGTCCTAACTTAGGGCAAGATCATAAAATTGCTAAATAGGATAAAAAGTCAAGTCTTTGGACAGATACAAAAATGTAGGTTATGGTGCCTGCCTGAACATCGTCTCTTTTTGTGGTCTACAGAGAGTAAGATAAATCAATCTGAAAATAGATGTGTTTAATTAAAAATAATCTGTGTATCCCTTTTCTGTCTATTTTGAAACTCTGTTAAAATTTCTCTTGATCTTGTTCTGGTAAGATTCTCTGAAATACTTTGTAGACTCTTGTTTCAGTCCTTTAGGTTCCTGATATATTTCCTCATTTAAATTTGAACTAAGATTTCTGAATTTAAGTAACAACTCTATTATCATCTGTTTCTATGTTTTCAGTGAAACTTGATAAATAAAAAAAATGAAGCTTTGGTTTCTTTGTTGGCTTCCTAAAGATTTGTTAGCAGCAAAAGTATGTCTTAAAAAAAATCAATAGTGCAGTTACATGCGTTTGGTAAGTGGATTAAAAAAAGAGCCCTATTTTTAAACAAAATACCATTTTTCATGGGACATTTACCCCCAACTACTGCATCTAAGGTAGCTGGCATCATTCTATAAGCTGTTATTGAATGGATCTTTGTCTGGTTCCCTAGGTAAATGTAACATACACACTGGAGTTTTTCAGAGAGCACTAAATTTCACACCCTCTTGCCTTAGCAACGATGTTTTACCAATATTTTGGTGTATTTGGTCTGATTACAACATTAACGTTTTAATTCTCATATCTATTGTATGAGGGAATAGAACAACATTTTAAAGTTTTCCAAAAGCTATTTTAAATTTTTCTCTGTGGTATCTTAATGCGTAAACAGGGCATAGACTTTCATTTGAAAAAAGCCAAGATGTAACGGAGGCAAGAGTTAAACCATATAGGTCCTTTGGATTTGCTCCTATTTTTAATCAGTTTTTCCAAACTAGAATCATAGAATACCCAGTTGGAAGGGATCTCAAGGATCATCTTGTCCAACCTTTCTTGGGAAAAGCATGGTCTGGGCAAGATAGTCCATCACCTTGTCCAGCCAAATCTTAAAGTGTCCAATGTTGGGGAATCCCAAGAGGAAATCCAGACTGAAGTCTTACAGATCCTTAGAAGAAAAAAAAGGCCAGTCACAGCACAAAATTACTACAGCAAAAGTACCTAAATTAAGATATGAAGCTTCTGAGCTTGTTGATGGATTGGATAAAATTCTTTACTAGCTCTTTTGCTTTGTTTTGGGGACTGTGGGCTCTTTTTGTCAGCTGAGATTAGAGTATCTTGGAAGAAACTTTGACGATTTCATTAGTCCCCACAGCTTCTGATGTAAGAGCCAAATTCAGATTCAGTACTTCCCATCTCAATACTTTGCTCTGTTGGTTTTGTGGTTTAATGAGTTGTGCAGTGCTAAATGTGTAAAATAACTTACGTTATAGGTGCCATAAGTGACAAAAGGAAGATTAGGGAAAATGTAGGCATTGTTCAACAAGTCGGGAGACCCGGCTACACAGAACATGGAAAAGGCTGACATAGTGTATACCTTCTTCACATCAGTCTTTACGAGCAAGACCAGCCTTCAGGAATCCCAGATCCTGGAGATCAGGAGGAAAGGCTGGAGCAAGGAAGATGTACTCTTGGTGGAAGAGGATCTGGTCAGGGAATACACAAGCAAATTTGACATACAGAAGTCCATGGGCTCTGATGGGGTGCATGTGCAAGTACTGAGGGAGGTGGCTAATGTCATTGTGAGGCCACTCTCAATAATCTTTGGTCGATCATGGCAACTAGGAGAAGAGCCCAAGAACTGGAGGAAAACAAAGTTCACTCCTGTGTTCGAGAAGATCAAGAAGGAGGACCCAGGCAGCTCATCCTCCCTTCAGTCTCTGGGAAGGTGATGGAACGGCTAGCTGATCCTCAAAACCATTTCCAGGCACATTAAAGACAAGAGTATCATCAAGCTTAGTCAGTGTGGCTTCACCAACTTGATAAACATTTATGATAAAATGACTGACCTGGTAAATGAGAGGAGAGCAGTAGACCTTGTCTATCTGGACTTTTCTAAGGCCTTTTGTGCTGTCTCCCATAAGATCCTAACAGACAAGCTGTTGATGTGTGAGCTGGAGAAGTAGACAGTGAGGCAGGTTGAAAGCCAGCAGAACAGTCAGGCCCAGAGGGTGGTGATAGGTGTCATGCAGTCTAATCGAAGGGTAGTAGCTAGCAGTGTACGACAGGGGTCAGTACTGGGTCCAGTCCCATTTGACATTGTCATTAATTATCTGGATGATGGAGCTGAGTGTACCCTGAACAAGTTTGCAGAGGACACCAAATTAGGAGGGTTGCTTCTTACACCAAAGGGTCATACTGCCATCCTGGGGGACCTCGACAGTCTGGAGAAATGGGCTGACAGAAACCTCATGCAGTTCAACAAGGGGAAGTGCAAAGTCCTGCACATGGGGGTGGCACAGCCCCATGCACTGGTATAAGCTGGTGACCACCCATCTGGAAAACAGCTTGGCAGAAAAGGATGTGGGAGTCCTGATGGACACGAACCACGACCCAGCAATATGCCTTTGTGGCAAAGAAGGCTAATGTTGTCCTCCATTAGGAGGTGTTGTCTGCAGGTTGAGGGAAGTGATCCTTACCCTCTCCTCATCACTGGTGAGGCTACACCTGGCGTACTGTGCCCACTTCTGTACTGTGTCCAGCCACTGCTAGAGGAAGGTGGTCACAGAGAGGGTCCAGAGCAGATTCCCACAGCAGCATGACAACCTGCACAGCTTGGCCACAGATGACACCCCCTCCGCTGGCAGAAGGGGGCCTGTGGCAAACCACCAAGTGCAGCTCCAAGACCCTGAAATGCCTTCTCTCAGAAAGCTCCTGCATCCAGCGCTTCTTGGGAACAATCTCCAAGCACAGGGGAGCACCCAGCTGGCCCTGAAGCTTCAGCATGCCAGCCCAAAGGCACAGTGGTACAGCAATCTCAGATTTTTGCCTGCTGTTGCACCCAATAAGCTTCCAGATGTTTTCCAGGGGCTGTTTCTTTCCCAGAAAAGGACCGGGGGTCCCACTGGACACCATGTTGAACACAAGCCAGCACTATGCTCTCATGTCAAATAAAGAGGCAACAGTATCCTAGGCTGCACTAGGTGGAGTGGTGCCAGCAGGCTGAAGGAGGTGATCCTTCCCTTCTCAGCACCAGTGTACCACACCTTGACTATTGTGTCCAGTTTTGAGCCCTCCAGGACAAGTGAAATGTGGACATTCTGCAGAGAGTCCAGTGATGGGCCACTAAGATGATGAAGACACTGGAACATCACTCCTCAGAGGAAAGGCTGAGAGAGTTAGCACTGTTCAGCCTGCAGAAGAGCAGGCTCAGTGGCGATCTTATTCATGTGTATAAACACCTGAAGGGAGGGCGTAAAGAGAATGGAGCCAGGCTCTTTCCAGTGGTCCCCAGTGGCAGAACAAGAGGCAGTGGGCACAAGCTGAAACACAGGAGGTTCCCTCTGGACATTAGAAAACATTTTTTCACTGTGAGAGTGAGAAGGCACTTGCACAGGTTGCCCAGGAATGTTGTGAAGCTTCCTTCCTTGGGAACAGTCAAAAGCTATCTGGACACGGTTCTGGGCAACCAGCTCTGGGTGGCCCAGGTGTCTGGGCAAGATCACCTCCAGAGCTCCCTTCCAACCTCAACCATTCTCTGATTCTCTGATTTCATATCTCTCTGATCTTTCTCACTTTATGCTGTAAGGAACAAGATCTTTTAACTTGTTTTTGTTGTTCTGTTTTTACAGTAAAGACTTGGTTTTCATGCAGGACCATTAATTGTGACTTTTCATATTTTTAATATAAAACAAAGGAATAACAAATCCTTTCAGGAGAATGTAACAGGATATGAATTCATCAATTTTGTGAATCTTCATGAAGAAAACACAGATAAGAAAGCAGAAACAATATAGTGTCTTGAGGAAGAGACCCTTTCCTTTTACATTTCTTGTATCTTTTATTATAAATTGATAGCTCAATACATAGAGATTTTCCCACATTAAAGGTCAATGGCGACTGATTAACGAAAGTATCATCTCATGTTCAGGAATAAAATTTCAGTTTAGTTCAGGCAACATTCATGTCATGTGTACTTGTATGTTTCTGCGTGTGTCTGGGCATCCAAGTGAGTTTAGATGCTGCTTCCCTCTTTCTAAGAATAAAAAAATAGGCCTTTTAATTATTATTTGTATTGTTATAAATCAGTTGTACTACTGTAGTCAACAGAGCTATGCATACCTAACTGTTGTGATTTTGGCCCACTCAGTTAGCAGTAAACAAATACCACATAGCTGCTCACTCACCCTCCCCCTTCCAAGGGATGGGGAAAGAATTAAAGGGGTAAAGGGAATAGACACTCATGGGTTGAGATAAGAACAATTTAAAAACTAGGATAGAATAAAATTGAAAATAATTATAATACTTAAGTATATACAAACATACAAATGAGTGATACACAGTGAAACTTCTCACCCACCAACAACCAAGGCTTAGTCTGTTCCTGGCTAACGATACTGGAGCAGAGAGAGTCCTGAAACCGCAATCCTGGAAAAGAGATAAGAGCCCAAGTGTCTGAGAGAACAAGAGCTGACCAAGAGAGTGATAAGACCCCAAGAAAGGAGTGACCTCAAGAAAGAGAGATGATCCTGAGAGAAAGCAAGCAAGACTGAACTTCCAGGCAGATCCTCATCTATATACTGGGCATGACGTGCATGACATGGAATGTATTATTGGCCAATCTGGGTCTCAATGCTAACCCTAAGGTCAAATCCTAGGCTAGGAATTGGGGCTGTGCTCCCTCCCAGCTTCTCTTGCACCTGCAGACACTGGCATAGCAGAGAAGCTGAAAAGCCCTTGACTGTCCTGGCAACAACTATAAACATCAGTATGTTATGAGCCTTCTCCTCAGCACAAATCCAAAACACAGGCTCTCACTCTAGCTACTATGAAGAAAGTTAACTCCATCCCAGCCAAAACCAAGAACACTAACACTAGTCAGAAGGGACTCAAACATGATTTTGTGGTGACTTTGCCTAGATTGCTTCCCTTTGAGGTTACTGACTAATTCATGATCTTTTTTCCCTTTTGAGGAGACATATTTTTTAATAAATAGAATATTTTGTAGCCATTTGACTCGTCAATTTGTTCAAACCAATATTTAAATGGTACAGACAACTTTAGTCAAAGGTGCTGCCAGACAAAAGAATAGTAAAACAGCAAAAAAGGGTCAAGAGAAAATATTTTTTTTCTCCGCAGACAATGTGAAAATGTTTTTTAATGAAATATAAACAAAGCTCCAAATTCTTGTAAGGATATGAATATTGACTTGACTAGAAAAAGATATTTTCCTTGGGCGTGAATCTAGTTTAAGTTTCAGTTCAGACTGAGACATTCAGAAGCTAAATGTAGTCAAAAGTCAATGAGAAACAGCTGCTTAAGTGCCTGATATTTTAAAACTTGGAAGAAAGCCCCTAAATTCCTTATGTACATTTTAAATATTTTGCTACAGCAGTACTACAGGTACTGCCCTTAACAAGTCAACATTTGCCAAAAGCTGCAAAAAGTTCTGAGTGAGACATTACCTCAGTTCCCCCTGCTGGGTAGGGAACTTAATTGTGACATGGTTGAGGCATAGGGTGGAACATTTTAAGAAATATCTTTTGGAGGAAAAGCATTTCATATATCTTTGTTTCAGGACACTTCTTTATGAGATGGAAGTCAAAAGGTGCAGTCATTGTTTACAGGGATAAAAGCCAGTAAGATATCAGTCCACTTAAAAAAAACACTAATTTATCAGATATTTCATACTAACTTTTTACTTTGTCTCATATTTTTGATTAAATGGAAGAATATATCTAATGTTTTCCTTACGTGTTTACCCATTTTCTTCACTTGTTCATATTCCTAAGTTTACAACGAAAACTATCTGAGTGGTATTAAAAGTCAGAGTCTAGCAATACATCAGCCTTAGAAATAGTATTTCCTTATGCTTCCCATTGAAATTAACAATACCAACATATAGTGATCCATTAAGAATTTGATTTCTTCTTTCACTTCTGCAAGTTTAAATCAGTAGTAAATCAGCTGAGCTGAAGAGCTGTAAAGCTAGAGCAAATTCAATCAAAATCATATCCTAAAAATATACATTGGTGTTTTAATCCAACAGCTATTAAATGTAATTCTGTTTCCTTGCTTGTAGTTTTAAGTACCTTCCAAAACTGCTAAGCTGGTACTATGTCTCCATCATCTAATGCTTCCCAAAGGTTTTGAACATTTATCACATTTTTTCTAGTCACAAGTGACATGGAACAAATTAAAGGAGGATGAATCTCTTTGAAGTTGGATGCTAAGGTACAGAATTACCTGGAACATTTAAACAGAAGATTGCACCCATAATAATCCAGGGTAAGGTGGCTGACCCAGGGCATTTGTCATTGGTCACAGAACAGATGTTACAGAATAGTATCAAATATCTTAAGCACTGGTTGTCACAGAAAATTCTTGTTAAAAAAGACTAAAAATGGCATCATTAATTCATTAATCCTCATTTAGGATCCAGTTCATCATAGGTCTTCAATACTTGCATACTTCAAGTCCGTATACATCTCACTGAAGTCAACAGATGCGTGCAAAAGCACAAGGTCGGAGGGATACTCTACTCGTTGTTGAACAAAAGCCTTTTGGCCAACTCCTCAGAAGCAGTCCCCAGTGTTGAATCTTGTCAGCCGTTTCTGTGTTTACCAGTGCTTAGGGAAAAACAGCGTATTTTTGTGACTGAAACACCTAAACTTAATAATAACCAAATTATCAGGTAACTCAGGAGTTTAACAGGCTCAGAACAGGGGTTTAAAGTCTCTCTATAGCTCTTTTAGAGCAGGAGAAAACTATGGCAGATTTTCCAGTTAGCCTGGTAATGACCCAAAACCATTAGGTGCATTAACAAATCCTTGTCTTAGGGAACTACCAGTTACGAGCCATCACAGTAACCAGTACCTCACTTCATGTGACAATGCTGCAGCTGTCTGGCACTTGTTTACAACGACAAAGTAGATTTCCTGGAAAGTAGCGATTAGCCATTTTTTAAAAAATACCTATGGTACTGCCTGCATTTTAGAAAAATAAAAGAGGATGTACGTGTCTTTGGAGATGCCTCTAGAGCACTCTCAACACAATTACAATGCGATGTTTCCAAAGCTGATACACGAGGAAGGAGGAAGAAAAATCAGCCTTCAGAAGAAGGAAGGAGAACTTCGCACAGCAGGTGTTGTTTGTGAGGAATCACAGGAGACAGACTAATGTTTTGCTTTTTAAAAACTATGTACAGGAACAAAGTGACATGGGTTGTTTGGGGAAATATACCTTTTCACAGGGGACACAAGGAAATGCACCCTCTCCTCATATTCATTCTCCTTTGTCTTTGAATACAGGACAGACATTACATGTAAGTGTATTGGGTTTGTGTGGCAAGTTTTTGGTAGCAGGGGGGCTACAGGCATGGCTTTCATGACAAGATGTCAGAAGCTTCACCTATGTCCAACACAGCCAATGCCAGCCAGCTCCAAGACAGACCCACCACTGCCCAAAGGTGAGCCCATCAACAACAGTGGTAGCACCACTGTGACAACGTATTTAAGAAGAGGGGAAAAGCCTGCAACAAAGCAGCAGCTGGAGAGAGAGGAGTAAAAGTATCTGAGAGAAACGACTCTACAGACATCAAGACAAGTGCAGAAGGAGGGGAGGAGGTGCTCCAGACGCCAGAGCAGCGGTTCCTCTGCAAACCATGGTGCAGCCCATGGTGAGGCAGCTGTGCCCCTGCAGCCATGGAGCGTAATAGTGGAGCAGATCTCCACCTGCAGCCCCTGGAGTACCCCATGCTGGAGCGTGTGGATGCCTAAAGGAGGCTGTGACGCTGTGGGAAGCCCACACTGGAGCAGGTTTGCTGGCAGGACTTGTGAGCCCGTGGGGGACACACTGGAGCAGTCCGTGCCTGAAGGACTACACCCCGTGGAAGGGACCCACACTGGAGCAGCTTGTGAAGAACTGCAGCCCATGGGAAGGACTCACATTGGGACAAGTCCAAGGAGGACTGTCTCCCATGGGACGAACCACACACTGGAGCAGGGAAGAGTGTGAGAAGTCCTCACCCTGAGGAGGAAGGAGTGGCAGAGAAAATGTGTGATGAACTGATCAGAACCCCCATTCTCTGTCCCCCTGCACTGCTCAGAGGGAGGAGGTAGAGAAAGGGAGTGAAGCTGAGTCCAGGAAGAAGGCAGGGGTGGGGGGAAAGTGTTTTAAAAATTGTGTTTATTTCTCATTATCTTACTCTAATTTGATTGGCAATAAATTAAATTCATTTCCCTGAGTTTTGCCCATGATCCTTCCAGAGGATCACTCACCACAGGGAGTGATCTCTACCTGTCCTTATCTTGGCCCATAAGCCTTTCGTTATATTTTCTCTGCCTTGTCCAGATGAGGAGGGAGAGTGACTGGGCAGCTTTGGTGGGCCCCTGGCATCTAGGCAGGGTCCAGACACCACAGCAAGCATTGCTATTGATCTTGCATTTTGACTGGTTCTCTGCGTAGACTGTCGTGTATTTATAGGTCATGAGACAAAACGCAGACCTGCAAAGTCTTGACTACATTTCTTAGATTTCCAAAAATGCCTTTCTCATTGGACTAACACATTTGACCAGCAGTTAGTGGGTATAGCTGTTATTTCTCTGCCACTTAGTGCACTTTCTACCTCACTCCGACTGTTCTTTGTATTCTTTTCCTTCCTGTCCTTATGGCAATGAATAGCTTTAGAGAAGACATGGAACTTAGGTTCAATAAAGCCAAGTGCCAGGTCCTGCACTTAAGTCACAACAACCCCCTGCAAAGCTACAGGCTTGGGGGGAGAGTGGCTGGAAAGCTGCCCAGCAGAGAGGGACCTGGGGGTGCTGGTTGACAGCCGGCTGAACATGAGCCAGCAGTGTGCCCAGGTGGCCAAGAAGGCCAACAGCATCCTGGCCTGCATCAGAAATAGTGTGGCCAGCAGGACTAGGGAAGTGATTGTGCCCCTGTACTCGGCACTGGTGAGGCCACACCTTGAATCCTGTGTTCAGTTTTGGGCCCCTCACTGCAAGAAGGACATTGAGGTGCTGGAGCAGGTCCAGAGAAGGGCAACGAAGTTGGTGAAGGTTCTGGAGCACAGGTCTTACGAGGAGCGTCTGAGGGAGCTGGGGTTGTTTAGTCTAGAGAAGAGGAGGCTGAGAGATCTTATCACTCTCTACAAGTACCTGAAAGGAGGTTGAAGTGAGGTGGGTGCTGGCCTCTTCTCTAAAGTAATAAGTGATAGGACAAGAGGAAATAGCCTCAAGTTGCACCAGGGGATGTTTAGGCTGGATATTAGAAAGAATTTCTTCACTGAATGAGTGATCAGGCGTTGGAACAGGCTGCCCAGGGAAGTGGTGGAGTCACCATCCCTGGAGGTGTTCAAGAAACATGTAGATGTGGTGCTTAGGGACATGGTTTAGTGGGTTAGGTGGTGTGGGTTGACAGCTGGATTTGATGATCCTCGAGGTCTTTTCAAGCTTAATGATTCTATGATTCTGTATTCCACAAACTTTCTTGGGTCTCTGAATCTGCCACAGAAATTATCAGGTGAATTTTGATGGTTTCTGTGAGACAGGAGGCCACATAATTTACTGCAATGTCCCCACCCAAAGTTAGAAAGTGTGGCTCATACTAAAAAACTTGAATGGGAATGCAAGGGAAAGAGAAAAAAAAATGGGTCAAATTTTAAAGAATAAATGTAGGATATCTTGTTGCAAACCTTCTCTACTACAAGATACTGTCAAATCTGCTGCTGCAGACAATTCTCTTATACCAAGGGGCAGTTTGAACAGTTGGATCTGCCTTTCTTCCTCTACATTTCAAAGCAAGATTGCTTTGGAAAAGTCCTTGTGTGTAGGAAAGAGCTTCCTGACTCTCTGTTTCTAGTATAGGGGAGACTTTTTCTCTTTTATACTTTGATTATGTCTCAGGTATTTCAGGAGTACATGAGAAGGATGGATGATTATCACTTCATTTCTAAGTGTTCAGAAAATTATTTAAGTGATACTAGAGCAACAAAAACCTCCCTGTCAGTCAGTGCTCAAGGGCTGAGGAAGAACGACAAGAAAATTACAGGTCCAAATGGAAAACAGGTAAATACTGCAATAAAATAGAGTTCTATGATATAATTTCAAGTTTCTTCCCTCTCTTCTTGTTAATAAAGAATAACAAAAACATCTCAATAAATTTACAGCTAAAATTGAATTATAGATAATGCATAATTTTCCAGTCAAATCTTGTTATTGCATCAAACCCAAAGTTTAGTGAACTCCTTGTCCTTTCAAAGAGTCTACCTCGGATTACTCAGCACTCCTTAGGCTGAGTAGAATTCCACAAGATCGCTACTTACTAGAGTGAGGAAGATAGACAGGACAAGCCCATCAGGGTACACAGTGCCAAATTGTTAAATTTTGTTTGATAGACATGGTTTACATGTACTTTAGTACTTTGTTTCAGAGGAAAAATGTTATTCTGAAGCAGATCCCTTTATGCAACTAGTGAACCAACTGCACATTGGTTCATTTTTTATATGTACAAAAAGCTTCCTTGTGGAGGATACTAACACTGAACCTCTGCTCAAGGGACTCACCAAATACACCCAGTCTCCTATAAGGGTCCAGGGCTATAACTGAACCTTACACACCCTCAAGCCATGTCTCTGATACCAACATTTAGTCCAGCAGACAGGACTAGATACAATCTGAAGTAAGACCTCCAACCAGCACACAGTACAGATGCCAGGGTCTCAACACAAGCTGCTCCTGTCTCCTGATCAGATGATCACTCGGGTGGGAAGGTGTCATGGTTTTAAAAGGCCACCACACAGCCTCTTGTTAAAAACCTTGTGGGTTGAGAGATGGACAGGGAGAGTTCACTTACCACTTACAGTCTTGGGCAAGACACTGAGACAACTTAGGAAAACAAAACAAAACCAAAACAAAACAAAAAAACCAATTTCTTAACTATTTACAACCAAAACCAAAGAAAGATATCGAGAAAACAAACCATATCTTAGAAAGGCACTTCTCTCCCACCCCTCCTTCTTCCCAGGCCCAAAGGCTTTGTTCCTGTTTTCCCTACCTTCTCCTCTCTGGCGGTGGAGAGGGACAGGGAATGTGGGTTGCAGTTAGTCCATGTTGTCTCTGCTGCTTCTTCCACTTCAAAGCAGGGCTCCTCACAGCCTTTCCCTGCTCCAGTGTGGGGTCCCTTCTCACGGGAGGGTCCTTCACAAACTACTCCAATGTCAGTCCTTCTCACACAGGGTCACAGTCCCCTCCAACAACTGCTCAGCTACAGTGCGGGTTTCTTCAAAATTCATTACCTCCTTCAGGCACAGCTACTTCTTCCAACATGGAATTCTCCACGGCTACATCTCCATGAGCTGCAACAAGCTTCTCTTCTTATGGGCTGCATGAGGGACAAACGTGCATTGCCATGGTTCTTAATCGTGCTGCAGGGGAAGCTCTGTTCCAGTGCACCTCCTTCCTCTTGTTTCTCTTCACTGCCTGTGTAGTTGTCTCTCTCACACCCCTCTTCTCTCTCTGCAGCAGGTTCTTTCACAGGTTCCTGAGAAAACTGACTCAGGTGAGCAGTGGTGGAGACTTGGGCTGCAGCAAGTCCGCTCACAGAAGGAGCTGGGCACGCAGCTTAACAGGCAGGCTGGGCTCTGCCCGGGGCCACACCAATCCCCATGTTCTGTGCCCCCTCTTCAATATGTCATTCACAGAGGCACTGATTGGCTCAGCCCTGGCCAGGGGCAGGTCCAGCCTGGAGCTGGGGAAACTTCCAGCAGCTTCTCACAGGGGCCAGCTTGGTAGTACTCTTGCCCCTGCTCCTCCGGCTACCAGAACCTTGGAGCTGGGGGTGGGGGTGAACTCTTTAGCAGTCACTTTCAGTAGTCACCACTGTAGCCCCCACTTGCTACAAGAGCAGACTTGGAGCTAGGAGAACTCTTAGCCGTTACTTACAGGGGCCACTACTGTGGCCCCTCCCCTGCTACCAAACAAACCCACCACACAAAACCACAGCATTCCACACCTCATCTCTACGAATCACATACTCAAGGGTTATCATCAAAACACAAACTTCAACAAAAACTTCCCGAACCAAAAATTTAAATAACATCACGACACTAGCAACCAGAACAGAACATACAATCCACCCCTCGTCTCTCCAGCATAATGACTTCCCACATCCCAAGATTATTCCACTAACATTATCAAGTCCAGTCCACGTCTTACCCATTATCTTTCCCAATTATCATCTTTATCTTATCCCAAATGCCTCAGCCCCATGTTGGGCGCCAAAAAGACTGTGATGAGTAGGAACCAAGCAGCAACCACATGCCACCCCGCTCCGCTTCCCCCTCCCGGTAAGATGGGGGAAAGAATAAAAACTGTGTGGAACCTCATGAGTTAACACCAGATTTTAGTAATACAGCACAAGAAAAAGAGAAGATAATAACAATCAACAGTATTGTAAAATTAACACACAATGGAAAGACCTCAGCCCAAAAACCCCCACCCCTCTCCCAGATAGCTTCCCTTACATTCCAGGCATGACTTCAGCAAGGTATGGAATATCCCATTGGCTGTGCCCACCTCCCAGCTTCTGTGAAAATTAACCCTATCCCAGATGAACCCAGGACAGAAGGGAGACCTCTAAATCCAGCCTCCCAATATTTTCAGGGCTTTACCCTGCCCAAGTCAAGGCCTGAAAACCTCCAAAGACAGAGACTCCATAGCTTCTCAGGGCAACCTATTCCAATTTTGATCCTTCCCTATTGCACCAAATTGCTTCTTCATATAAACAGAGCCATGGGAACAGTGTCATGGATTAAGTAGAGAGAGTTATTTTTTTTCTTCTTTTCTTCATAAATAGCTAGCAAGAGGCTGTGTTTTGGATTTGTGCTCAGGAGAAAAGCTGATAAGAAGGAACGTTTGTAGTTATTGCCAGGATACTTTCAAGAACAAATACGTTCAGCCTCTCTCCCCTCCACAGACAGAGCAGGGGGAGGCCTTGGGGGGAGGGGGGGGGGAGACACAGTCCAGCTGCTAGCCTGGGATTTGCTCTTAGGTTAAGATTGAGAAACAGACTGACCAATTATTATTCCATCCCATGCACGTCATACCCAGTACATAGGTGAGGACCCTCCCGGGATATCGCTCTTTTTTTACTTGCCTTGGGCTCTGGATCGTCTCGCTTCAGGTACCTTCATTCGCTCTTGCAAGGCCTTTTCCCCTCCACAGAAGCCGTTAGCTCTCGGATCCCGGGACACTTGAGTCATTATCTCCGTTCCGTGAGTTTTGGGATCCTCCCTCTCCAGGGGAATCATTAGCTGTGGGCAGGTGGTTGTTTTCCCCGCCCCCCACCCGGCTTTGGTCAGCTCTCAGTTCTGGGACGCTTGGACGGTTATCTCCGTTCTGTGAGAGCCTCTGGGAGCGG
>WKFP01014766.1:154647-170006 GCA_011057875.1 Pterocles orientalis | reverse complement strand
CAGGTGGGGAGGGGCAGTATCACTGTGTATCACATTGCATCTTTGTAAATAGTATTATTTCTGATATTATTGTAGTTTAGTTATTAAATTGTCCTTATCTCAACCCACGAGTCCTCTTTGCCATTTACCTCTTTAATTCTCTCCCCTATGATTGGGTGGGGGCAGGGACTGTGTGAGCGGGTGTGTGTGGTTTGGCCCCCAGCCAAGGGCTAACCTGCCACAAACAGACAAACATTGTAACTGTCATGACGTGAGAAATTTTGTATTGCAAGTCCCTTTTTCCTTTACCTTTATCCTTCCTGTAAATTAGCAGTAGATGCTGGTTTTTTGCAAGTCAAGGGATGCCTGGGTGTAGTCGAGTTTGTGTTTCACCTTTTTTAGGTAAGGTACAGTATTGCAGAGGATTTATAAGTCCAGTTCTGCTTCTAGTTGTGACAGTTAATTTTCTTTGCACACCTTTAAATAATTCCATCAATAATGTCACTACACTAATGGTCATTTCTGTCAGTGGAGATTAAGGTTAGGCAAACATTTGTCAAGAGTGCTATATGGTTAGTGTTCCTGCCTCAGGCAAAGGAGTGGTCTAAATTTTTTATTGGTTTTCTCCAGAATTTATTCTGAGTCTGTGATATATCACTTCGACTCACAATTGTCCTAATCCAACAGTGATTTCATTAGAACTACAGCATGGAAAATAAAGATGCATCCTATGTTTTGCAGCATGTAATAGTATTTTATGATGTTGAAGGTCATGTTCATCTAAAGAGCAAAGGGGCTTTGTAACAATGACTTTCCTTCAGCATGTGGAGAAGTCATGCACACCATCACAAGACATGCAGCACATCTGTACTTCTCAGGTCCTCTTTCAGATAGCATTTAGAAGAAAAATAACAAAATGGCCCGTCTTGTTAAACACTCATTCAGATTTCTTTCTCTGTATGATGGGCTTCCCACAACTGCTATATAAAGTACCAATTGAAACCAGCCCTGTCATATACACTTCTACAAAATATGAACAGTGATAAATACTTTAAAGTGAATCGATTTCCAGTGAAAGTGTTTTAACCTCCTTTTAGGTCAAGAAATAGCAATTTTCCAAGCTCACTGCAACCTGAGAATTAATCCTGAAAGGCAGGTGTGCACTGCATACTTCATTTGGTCTGTGAAATTTATTGAAAATACTCTTTCTCAGAACAGTACTTGAAGCCTTCTATTATAAATTTTAGGTGTGGTTCCTCTAACTTGTATTCTAAGTTGTATTCAGAGTTGATTTCTCTCAAATCAACTAGAGCATTTGCAATTCACAGTCTCTTCCTTTGTTAAGAATATAACAACAGAATGAGCAGCAAAACATGACAAGGTGTGCTCATACATATAAACCTTGGGTACACTGCTGAAGCAATTTGCAAGTAAAATATTCACTCTTTGTGCATTCACAAGAGTGGAGTACTTACGAAAATGACATTCTGACTTTAGTCAATCAAGGGGTTTTTGTGTCGAAATTCTATTTCTAGATGCATTGCATTCAAGATTCAGTATATTGAAGAGAAAGAGCACAAAAAGCATAGCTCACACTGTTGACCCCATAAACAGCTGGTGGTGCAAGGAGGGAAATATTAATTCTTACAGCAGTTTGTCAAGTGACTGTAACCATGGTTGTATCAGAATGCTTCATTTCACAGATCAATGAAATATAGTTATTATTCCTCTTACATCCCTGTCAGTATGTTTATTATTAATCATAGAAAATGTTTGATTTCCTTCATAAAATAGCCATTTGTTCTTCAGCCTTAACCCATTTATTCCTAGAGATTAATATCCCCCATCAGTAATTGATGTCAGGTGTTTGGTATAACACATGGCTCTGTACTAGTGGAATATTTCTGATTGCCTGGACGGTGCCATTTTTTTCCTTCTAGTAATGAAAGAAATTAGCAACTGCAGCCTGTTGTCCGTGGACATTCAACCCTGCAGAGAACTGGCTCATTGCATGATACTCATATTTCTCCTCACATTTTTAGCTCTAGGCTTTCACAAAATGTAAATTTAGGGGAATATATTCAAAAGGCATAAATGAACTTGTGAAGATGTGTAGGAGTTGGGCAGCTAACTTCCCATAACAACTTTAAAATCCTCTTCTGAAAATGTATTTTTTTTCTAAAGACTGTTTTTACCATTGAGGTTATGATCGTAATAACTCCAGAAACATAATGAAATCTACACTGTATTCCAAGTATGGGCCAAGATACTTGCTCCACTGGGTCAGAAGAATGCCAAAAAACCCAAATGATGTGGAGAGTACCGGTATGGTAGACCTGGGAATGGTCTAGTTACAGAAATAAAGTTCCCATTATGGAAAAATTTTAGATTTCAAATTTCACATATACTAAGGTACAAACTGAAACATCAACACTAACAGGGCAACAAAAATGTAAACGCCAGTTTTAAATACATGGAGTGCAACTACATCATAGGCATTTAACCCTATAATTACTCTATACTGCATGTAAAATTCATGCAGATTCCTTGCACTAGTGAATTGCAGCAGCCTCACCAGATTTTGGCCTGACATTTTCTTCTAAGCTTCTGCAACTGTTCATAAGCTCCATATTGGCACCCATCAAATTTGTTGGTCAATTTCCTCTCCCTCTGTAAGTATCTCATGTTTTATTCCTTCACCCAAAACCCCACAAAACTTCCATGTCTCAAACAGAATTACTAATCTGCATTTGCAATCTTTGTATTTTGCTTAATACATAACATACATTGCTTATTCCTGATGACCACCCTTGGTCTGTGGCACTTGTATTTCTTTTTATGTAGAGATGTCGCATCCAGACAGCTTCAGATTTTGTGTGTGTGTGTGCGTTTATCTCAAAAATATATCTAATTCTTTATTCTAAGAAAATAAGTTCAAGAATGACCTCTGCTCGGAAAAATACATTGTTGACCTTGCGAACCACATGAAAAGCTCTTGTCAGTAAGAAAGGGGAAGAATGAGTTTTCATGTTTCTTCTCTCTTGAATTTCTTTCGCAATACATGTGGGCTCTGAATTGAGGATACTTTGCTGTCGATGAAATACCAGCAATGAGTGACGATACCCATTACTGAAAGAAAATGAGAATACAGCCTGTTACTTCATGAAAATTGTCCCTACTTCTAATCTGTATCTATTTGGCTGCAGTTTCCAAAATCGTCTGCTGTACACACACCCACCCCTACAAAGAAATCAAAATATATGTAAATATATTTTCAAGCCACAAGCTGAAGTTCACATTTCTCACATGAAGTTACTGTTGTCTGTAGATCAAATCTGGCACTTCTTAGTCAAAACTCTCTGTAGTAATTTCAGAATTTTTCTTGAATAAAGAGTCAGTGTGGACTACAGTTAATGCATCTTTTATTATAATCTTCTGGTGACAACCATTTTATCGTGCCTCTACTAAAACTCCTGAATTTTAGCTACTGATTAATTTCCAAAGCTCTAGTATTAAAAGGAGTTATCATTGTCAATGACGTATACTTGAAATACTTCCTCAGCATTTTCAGTGTTTCCCTGTCTATCTCCTTTGAAATTTTAGTTAGAACATTGTTAATGCACACCGCCAGGTGCATATAAACATGTCTGAAAGTTGGTTCACTTTCCTTTCCAATCAGTTATACTCAGTTTTCACCAAATTTCACATCCCATAATGCAATTAATATGCATAGAAAGATTGCAAAGGAACAAAGAAAGGTAAAGCAAACGCAAATCTAAGTGTGAAAGAGGATAAATATACCTGATATAAATGTACTACATGTCAGCTTGTTTCTGTATGTGACACATTGCAAAGTGGATGTGAAACACCAATGTGAATCATTACATATTGTATGGGGAACTTGGAAATCAGGTCCATGTTTTTCTTTTATAGGATATGTCCTTGAATCTCAACTTCTCATGACTGGAAAGACAGAACTGTAGCAGAGCCAATGGTCCAACCAGAGGTCTTAGGCTGTTTCCACAGAAGCAAATTTATCCATACAACTTACTTGTTGGCATCTCCCCGTAGCCTCACCAACATTCACTTCCCAAAAACCTTTCAGGTGTGGCTGTGTGACAGCATGTGGAAAGGATTGTTTTGAATAGCAGTGCAGGTGAGACCAATTTGTCCTCATAGGAAAAGGAAGAATGTACTCATAATTGTGGAAGCCTTGCCATGCACTTGTACTTGGGACAAAGAAAAACAGAGCACGCCCTGTTTTTTTTTATTAGTGGGAACGAGAGAAGGGGAGAGTGGGGGAAGATATTGGCAGATGAAAGGGTGTGTAAAAAACCCGAAAATAGAGGCTCTGAGCAACCTGGTCTAGTGGAAGGTGTTCCTGCCCATGGAAGAGGGGTTGGAACCAGATGATATTTAAGGTCCCTTCCAACCCTAACCATTCTATGATTCATGATTCTATATTAATTTTGGAGCTGATGGAAAGCAACAGGATACAATACTGGCTAAAGCTTCCTTAGAGTGTGTTCTAATGGAAATATTTTTATTTTGATCTTACCTATTAGACTGTATCAATGCTATGCCTGAGTAGACCAACACAAATGTGAAGTGACTTCTAGTGAAATTTCAAGGCATAGTACTCAAGTGCAAATAGTTAAAGAATAATCAGTAATGAAATACAAAAATATAAAATTCTAGAGAGGATCTCAGCTTGGGCCAACACAAAATCTGCCACTGATTAACACCAAATCTAAGATGAACCATGATTTTTGAAAGTACCCTGTCTTATGAAACAAGGCAAGTAAATAAATTTTCATCCTACCATAATAAGTTAGACCTACTAGGATAATAATGAGCTTGCTCTATTTTGCCTAATCAGATCAACCTTTTGTCATGTACAAACTACAGTAAATGTGGTTTCCTTGCATACAGCCACTATTCACAAGAAAAAAAAAAAACAAACATTTGATCTCAGTTGAATGTATATGTATGGACTTAAAAATATATATGACATCTCATCTCCAAGAGATTGGCTGACTTTTGTATTTTCTAGTGCATGTGGTTTCCAAGTGATGGCTGAGATTCTTCACTTGTGGATTATGGGAGATCAGCATCTGACATTCATTGGGAGTAAGGATGAAAAACATTTTTATGTAGATTGATGGAATCCTTTCTCAAGTTTTCATTTCTTACAGCAACATCAAAAACTACAAAATATGTAATACCATGAGAAGGGAGCAAGAAAAAAAAAAGCCACTTCTTTCCGACATATGTTTCTTCCTTTTAACTTCAGCTCATTCAGAAATGGCCCATCTAAAGCATCTAGTGCATAATAGGTGATAAAGTGAGTAATAATACATCATATCATTGAGGTAGGGCATGAAAAAGTGAGGTTTTCCTTTTTGCTAGTTACACATTGCAGCAAAATTATTACAATTTCTCAGCTCAGAACTGTTATGGCCAGACTCACCACTTTTTTTAAATAGTATTTCAACCACTTATTTTCTAGCAATGACTTTGACATCCAAAAGTATGTATCATTTATTGCAGTAGGCCTTCAGAAAAGGTAGTATTTAGTATATGAATAAACTTTTTTTTTCCTCTACTAGTAATTCAAGATTCTATATGTCCCTGCATAAATATAAAATAATTCCACTGAGTCCCCCAGTTTTGCATAGCTGGAATTATCTCCCTCTCAAAATAGAAAGTATACAATTATGATTCTATATTTTCTTGTGATCAAATAGAACAGTTTTTTTAGTATTTTTTTAGTTGAGTAACTTCTCAGAACAAATTATACACAAGCATTCGGGAGGAAGGGGGAATATCTTCACTATAATATCACATTAAAGATGTGCCTAGAAATCATTAGAAATCAATCTAGAAACAGTAAGTATAGTGCCACTGTATTTACGCCTTTGAAATAGTGTGACAACCTGATGCTGCTTCCTTCCTGTAAGATAATTTGAAACCATATGAACCTTCTCCCTTTCAGGAGACAAACATTTTCTTATCACATACAGTATATTCTTCATTGACAATATTCTGTTAAAAGGTACAGGATAGTCATTTCAATTGTTCTATATTTAAAAGCTGCCTCCAAATTTATTTCTGATAGACTTGTACAGAGCTTATGAAATGTTCTTGATTTAAAAAATTATTCTATACTTCAAGTTATAAAGCCTTTTGGAATTCTTTCTGTTTGTCAAACTCCAAAATTTCTGATTACATTTTCAAGTCCATTTCCATATTATTGAGAAACAGCTATATATCTTTAAATACTTCTTTGCATGTTTTGGGGTTTATTGTCTTTTTTCATCTCAAAAGAGTAGTATTTCTTCTTCAGCGATATATATACATCATCGTATTCAACTGAGCTCTAAAAACTTTGCAGTGAAGAAAAACATTAAAATAGGCAAAAGTAGAACCCAGATATAATTTCTTTAGAATAGCATAGAACAGAACAGTTGGAATGGATTTACAATGACCCATTGCAGTCCATCTGCCTGACCATGTCAAGACTGACCAAAATTTAAAGAATATTATTAAGGGCATTGTCCAAATGCCTCTTAAACACTGACAAGCATGGGGCATCCACCATCTCTCAAGGAAGTCTGTTTCAGTGTTTGACTAACTTCTTGGTAAAGAAATGCTTCTTAATGTCAAATCTGAACTTCCTAATGTCAAATTGGAACCTCCATTGTTGTATAAACAGTGACCTGAAGAAATACAGAAGGAAGGAAAAGTAGGGTCAGCAATCACTCTAAATTAAAGATTATGCTAAATCTGTTATCACAATTTCAGAAATTTATTTTTTATGAACAGTGCAGACCACATTGATTGTTGTGTTTTGTGTGGTGGGTTTGTCTCTTAGCAGGGGAGGGGCCACAGTGATAGCCCCTGTAAGTAACTGCTAAGAGTTCTCCCAGCTCCTAATCTCTTCTGGTAGTGAGGGAAGGGCTACAGTGGTGACTCCTGTAATTGCTAAAGAGTTCCACCCTTCCCTGGCTCCAAGGCTTTTGTAGCTGAGGGCGAGGGAAGGAGGACTACCAAGATAGCCCCTGTGAGAAGCTGCTAGAAGTTCCCCCAGCTCCAGGCTGGACCTGCCCCTGACCAGGACTGAGCCAGTCAGTGCCTCTGTGAATGACATATTGAAGAGGGGGCACAGAACATGAAGGAATTGTTGCAACCCCAGGCTGGGCCCAGACCTGTTGGACCAGCCCAGCTATCTAGCTGTGTGCCTGGCTGCTTCTGTAAGCTGACCTGCTGCAGCCCAAGCTTCTGCCATAGCTCACCTGAGAGTCAGTTCTTTCAGGAGCCTGCGAAAGCACCTGCAGCAGAGAGAGAAGAGGGGTGTGAGAAAGTCAACTACACAGTCCATGAAGAGAAACAAGAGGAAGGAGGTGCACCAGAACAGAGGTTCCCCTGCAGAGTAGTGAAGAACCCAGCCCATGCAGCCCACGAGAAGTGAAGCTTGTTGCAGCTCATGGAGATGTAGCCATGGAGGACCCCATGTTGGAAGAAGTAGCTGTGCCTGAAGGAGGCCATGAATTTTGAAGAAACTCACACTGTAGCTGAGCAGTTGTTGGAGGGGACTGTGACCCTGTGTGAGAAGGACTCACAATGGAGCAGTTTGTGAAGGACTCTCCCGTGAGAAGGGACCCCACACTGGAGCAGGGAAAGGCTGTGAGGAGCCCTGCTTTGAAGTGGAAGAAGCAGCAGAGACAACATGGACTAACTGCAACCCACATTCCCTGCCCCACTGCACCACCGGGGAGGAGAAGGTAGAGAAAACAGGAACAAAGTTTTTGGGCCTGGGAAGAAGGGAGGGGTGGGAGAAGTGCCTTTCTAAGATATGGTTTGTTTTCTCAATATCTTGCTTTGGTTTTGGTTGTAAATAGATAATTTATTAAATTGGGTTTTTTTGTTTTCCTAAGTTGTCTCAGTGTCTTGCCCAAGACCATAAGTGGTGAGTGAACCCTGTCTGTGCCTCAGCCCACGAGGTTTTTTAACAAAAGGTTGTGTGGTGGCTTTTAAAACCATGACAGATATTCATTGGTCAAACCTTGCAGAGGCAGCTACTGACTTAAGAGTGATCAGGAGCCTTTCCAAAGTCCTCCGATTTTTTTTTTTTTTCTGCTTAAGTCCATGCAGTAAGGAAGAAATAAATTAGCAACAGCCGACATTAATTCCCTCAAGCACTATTTGGGTTGAGTTTTACTATGCAGCTTCCCATCCTTTTGCATCTACAGGTTGCATCATCTTTACACTAAAGTAGAGCTCAGAGGAAAATGGCCCTCTTTGCACCTGGCACCTGGCCTAAAGCCAAGCCTGATGTCTTTGAGTAGAAGCATTGCACTACAAAACAGCCTTAGAGCTTTTTAGCCACAAAAATCACCAAATTTAGGTTGACAAAGCCATTAAGATTCCTCAGTGTGAAACTGGATAGCTGTTAGCAGTGGTAGAAGACCACAGCTCATGGTCCATTAAGTCCCAAAATCTTTACGAACAAGCAGTTGGATCAAGCCCTCTCCAAGTGCTTCTGCTATGAAGCCTGTTTACACATCAATGTCTCTGGTAATGTTATGAGCAAAAGAATGTGGAACTAAATACTTGAGGATATTTTATAGGCTAGAGTAGCCTTGGCTACCTTAGGCTTTAATGAGACTGCTGAGAATCCAGCTGGAGAACCCTCATTACTACAAAGTTTGCTCACGGATCCAATTTGTTGCTGAAGGAAACTCAGAAACAGACAAAGGAGAAGATGACTAGTGAGGACATATTTAGTTGAAGTAAGTAATCACTGTTCCTATGGTTATGAAAGATGAGACTGATACCTTAGGAGACAGGCATAAGGTTGGGTTCTTCTTCATAACACGGAAAACCTGAAACACTGATGTTTCACTAACAAAGAACTTTTGCTAGCCAGCATGCTGAATGCTTGTCCCCACCTTCTTGCCTCCAGGGAGTGCAGTTGAATATTACTTGTTGTAGCCTCCTTTCAGGATAAGGGAAATGCCTTTCTCCCTTTGTCACTGTCAGTAAAACTGAAATACCATTCTATCTCCAACGTCTGCATGGGCTCCAACTGTGACTTAAGGGAAAGAAAATTAAACATACAAATATATACAATGTAGCAGCACATCCTATTACATATACCCAGATCACCAGTAACACAAACCCACAAATGCCTGCATGCACTGGATCAGAGTGGGACTGCAACAACTGTGCAGTGCACATGCGGCAGCATGCTTTTCCTAGCACTGACTCTTGGAAGGGACTCGTTTGTGTGATAGCCAGATTTTTTTCAAAGAAATAAGTTCCTTGCTTAAAGTGAGTGGTACACATAGGACTTTTCAGAGTCCCTGAAAAGAGATTGGAAAGTGGATTCAGGCTTTCCTTTCCTAGAAAGAAAAGAAAGCTGGAAAACTTAGTGTTGGAGGGATGCTCAGTGCTTGCTTCATTTCTGTTCACTTGTGGCAGAATGACAACCATGACCTTCCCAGAGAGTTCCCAGACAATCCAGGCAAAGCACAATACTGGGTAGCTCACTGTTTCCCCTTTAATAATTTCACTAAGTAATTAATTCAATTAATTTGCATGCATTTACAGAGACACAAGCTACCTTCTGACACCAGTGAATATATGGAATCAGAGGGCTGGAGTAATAGCCATGTTATCCTTACACTAAGTGCCTAGTGATTTTGCAATCTAAGAGAACATTTCAGTGCAGCTCTGGGACTGTTCTGCTGTCCCAGGTTACCATTTCATCCCATATCCAAGCTCCCCAAACCATTGTGAAGTGGGAAGGGAAAACCACTTATCATACTCAGGGTGGAATACAGAAACTGTGACATAGAATTTCATTTCTGTGGGAAGCTACTGAAATAAAGCAACAGTCATTGCTTTTTAGTAACATGGAAATTCTAAAAGAGGGAAAACATACCTTTTGTTTGTTTTCACATTTTAATACTTCTTTTAAACCCTTGGTAGAAAAGTTAGGGCCTGGTTGTTAGAAAAAAATATAATTTCTTACTTCTTCTGTTCTGGATTGAAACTTGTCTACCTTAGTCTGACCTATACACAAAAACTAGCTTCCAGTGTGGTGCAAAAGATCCCTCATACTTACTATAGAAGGCTGCTGCAACAGAGCAGGTGTCGTTACACAGACTGCAGCGTGTCAACAGTTACCCAAATTCTCTCTCACACCATCCTCCTCTCATACAGGTAATAAGGAAAATGTACTTTGGCAAAGGATTTGCTGTTGGTTTTCAGTGTTCCCAACTCAAGTTCCAGTTCATAAGAAACAACAGGCAGATGTGGAGCGTATCTGGCTACCCATCAAAAGCTACAGCATATATGATACCCAACAGCACCTGAGAAGCTCCTCTGGTAACTTCCCTCAGCTCAATACTATGGTTTGAAAGAGAACTACTGCTGTGTCTCCACTGGACAGCTTCCTGCCTCAGAATTCTGCCTTCTCATGCCTCACTGCAGTGGTACAGAGCAAGCAGTCTACACATAAGAAGGGCAGCATGCCATTGAATGGCTCTGGCTGATCTCATCTGTGTGCCCCAGGGTGATGTCTTTCTTGCTTAGCTTGAGCTAGCGACTTCCTTCCTCCAGATATTGGGGACCTGATAAACCTGCATTCGTCGGACTGTTACTCCTTAGTGTTTATACTTTTGGTTCAAAACTGCTCATCTCCAGAGGCAGATAGTGTCATTAAAAGCCATCTGAATGCAGCAGTCCAATTAAGCCTCCTCCATTTTCCCTGTAACTGTATGTAATGTAAATGGTTTCTTTGGCTTCTGGTGCCTTCTCTGGGTAAAAATTTGCTCCTGTAAGGCCTTCTGCTCATCTCATGCCCGTATGGTGCTCCACTGTCCAAACCAGTGGAAGGATTGATGTAAGGATTTCATATACCCTATTACCGATGGGGCTCCTTAGTTTCCCGCATGTACAAGCATATTCTGTGCAGGGCAGACAGGGCTTCCATTAAGGAGTCTCATACAGACTGGAGCATGCTCACTGAAATGCATGGCAAAATTGAGAAAGGAGAAGAACAAAATAATGCAGCCCAAAAAGAGCAAATAGATGCCCCTGTAGGAAGACTTCATGCAGATTGGTGCTATATGCAAATAACTCTCACCAGGAGGGATTTTGCCTGCTGCCCTGGTTCAAGTGGATGATCATGATGCAATGTGTCAACTGCAGTAGCTGTCAGTACACTAGATCCATGTTACTACTCACAGGTGTACACTAAGCTGCTTCAAAGCTAAGTCCCTTTATCTGTTTTCTGATGGATACAGTCTCCTACAACTACATACAAATCTTTGTAGTAGACAGAGAATTAGACAGTAAACCAAAAACAGCAACAACCAACATCACAAAATCTTTTTAAAAATCATAACTCCTTCATTTCTTTCTTACATTTAGATGTGGAGATAGCACTGTAAGTCCTGCTCAAGTGCCCTGCAGAAATAAAGTAGTTGGACCTTTTCAGAGAATGAGTTGGGCCCATATGTAGCAGTGCTCGTGAGGTAGAGAGCTATCACAGCAAAACAAATACTAAAATCAAGGTCAAAAGGAAACCCACTGCATGCCAAAGCTAATATAATTTTCTAATCCAATATGATTTACTGGAATAAGACAGTTTTACTCAACAACTTTTCTTGCAGGCTCACATTTGGTACAAATTTTCACTCACCGTTCTCTTCAAGACACACTGCAATGAGTCATGCTGGACATCAGAGGCCCTTTCTTTGAAATTAGTCATCATAACCCACATGGCTGACACTTAGGAAGCCATATGTGGAGTTTTCGAGTTTAGATTTTGGATTGTTTTTCACATGAGCTGACAGACTGATACATGGGTTTATTTTAACAACAGAGAAAAAAAATTATAAATACTTTTGGCAGCTACACTAGTCTTAACACAGTGAAACCTTCCACTCTCAATGACCAAACTGTCTTAAGAAGAGTGAGTTGTGATGGCCATTTTCAGTATTCATGAGCTGGAAGAAAGAGACAAAATTCCAGGGAACAATTATTCAAATTTCCACTCCAGTGGTTCAGGCACTTTCCTTGCTGAGGGACATAGACAGTAAAAGAAAAAAAAAATACTGGAGGATATTTGGGGTATTATGGATTAGTTACCTGAGCCTAAATAGTTATCCTTAGAGAGTTGAGTTTCCTGCCTGAAATCTTACAGGAAGGTTCACTTTTTCCTGTCTTGACCTGTGGGATTTCTTCTCTGGGTAGGCAGACAGCAACACTGAGGGAACCAGAATATGAAGGGTTAGTAGAAAACGCTAGTGCTAACCCAAGGTATGAAGGTTACAAAAAGCATTTTTTATCTTAAGCTACAATCTCTTGAAAGCATGATGAGACGTTTTGGAACAAGCAAGAGAGAAAAGAAATACAGACAGCAATAGGAGACAGAGGCCAGGAAAAGCACAGATGAGCAGAAAGTTTTCACAAAGTGAACAAAACACATAAACATAGAATATATATAGTCAACTATTTTAAGTGCAATGGTGGATAGCCGTATGTATAAATACCTAGGAAACCAAGCAAGTTCACAGAAGCAGAGTGTGTTGGGTTGACCCTGGCTGGATGCCAGGTACCCACCAAGTCTCTATCACTTCCCCTCCTCAGCTGGACAGGGGAGAAAAAATACACAAGGAGGGGTCACTCACCAGTTACTGTCACAGAAAAAAGACGACTCGGTGAAATTAATTTCATTTATTGCCAATCAAGTCAGAGTAGGGTAATGAGGAATAAAAAAATAAATCTTAAAACACCTTCCTCCACCACTCTCTTCTTCCCAGGCTCAGCCTGAATCCCAATTTCTCTGTCTTCTTACCCTGAGCCAGTCAGGGTAGCAGGGGCTGCAGTCCCCCTGTGCACACTCATCACATATTGTCTCTGCCGCTCCTTCCTACTCGCACTCTTCCCCTGCTCCAACGTGGGGTCCCTCCCATGGGAGACAGTCCTCCGCAAACTTCTCCAACATGAGTCCTTCCCACAGGCTGCAGTTTTTCACAAGCTGCTGCAGTGTGTGTCCTTCCACAGGGTGCAGTCCTTCAGGCACAGACTGCTCCAGCGTGGGTCCCCCATGGGCTCACAAGTCCTGCCAGCAAACCTGCTCCAGCATGGGCCCCTCTCCCCACGGGCTCACAAGTCCTGCCAGGAGCCTGCTCCAGCACAGGCTTGCCACAGGGTCACATTCTCTTTTAGGCATCCCCCTTCTCCAGCGTGGGATCCTCCAGGGGCTGCAGGTGTATCTGCTCCACTGTTACCCCATGGTGCAGCCCATGGTGAGGCAGCTGTGCCCCTGCACCATGGGCCGCAGGGGAACCTCTGCTCTGGCTCCTGGAGCACCGCCTCCCCTCCTTCTGCACTGGTCTTGATGTCTGCAGGTCTGTTTCTCTCAGATAGTCTCACTCTTTTCTCTCCAGCTGCTGTTTTGCTGCAGGATTTTCCCTCTTGTTGCAACAGAGGTGCTACCACTGTTGCTGATGGGCTCTGCCTTGGCCAGTGACAGTCTTGGAGCCAGCTGGCATTGGCTCTATCAGGCAAAGAGGAGGCTTCTAGCAGTTTCTCACAGAAGCCACCCCTGTACCTCCCCCACTCCCAAAACCTTGCCACACAAACTCAGCACACAGAGCAACAGCGTAGGTGTTTCTGTGAGATACTATGAGATATTAAGAGATTATGAGGTACTATGCAAGCAGGGCACGAAAGATGATTATAATTAGGAAGTTTATTGTCAAAAGCCACTGTTAAGTTTTAACTGGAAGATCAAAGTAAGAACAGACTGGGTCATATGAGCAAGACGGAAGGAACAGGTTTCCAGTTATTTTCGTGCCTTATTATACCAGCAAACTGACAGTGATACACATATACACTGGGACCCTGATCGCCGCAAATTGCAGCCTGCAGTGGTCATTCCTCAGCTGTACAACATTAGTTTTCCAAATTCATTTTATTAATTCACCTCTGTTGGTTACAAAGAAATTCTGATAGATGGAATAACAGATGTTTCTTATCCAAAACTGAGGGAAAGTAAGGTCTAAAAAGAGAGAAGATTCACTCAACCTCCCAGATAATTGATTATCATAATTGGAAACCTCCTTATGATCTGCAACACACATGAGTAACCTGGTACTTGTACTGAAATCCAACATACGTATTAATGTATTTCAAACATTTGTGAAGAATTCATATGGAGACAACTAAGCAAGACGATTATGATGTATCCTGCCTTCTCAATAGGGCTAAAAATGAAAGCTTCTTTGAGGGGCTCACTTACCTTCACAGGGAAATGCCAGGGGAATTTTAATGGCCATTAAGAGTTCCAGCTGCAATGCAGAAGTTGGTCAAATGTATTGGCCCTAATACAGTGCCTCTGCCCATCACAGCAGAATTGGCTGTTGCTGTTATACACGAATTATGTCTGTTTTTCCCCTCCTTTACAAAATTTAAGTCTGTGATGTTCTCATCAAGGGAAATGATGATAGAGTTACAGAGGTCTGTTATTAAATTTGCTCAGCAGCAATATGTAAATAACCTGCAGCATACTGTTTGCACTTTTTGTTTCATTTTGTAACCTGCAGTGAGTGTTGACTTTCAAGTACTGTTCAGCAAAAAGGAAGAGCACACAGCTGACTGATTGGTCCTCATACTCTGAAATGGAAAATGGTGAGCTGAAAGTCATCCCAGGAAACCCCAGAAAAGAAACCAATTTCACAGAATCAGAGACTGTTAGAGATTGGAAGGAACCTCGAAACATCATCTAGTCCAATCCCCCTGCTGGAGCAGGAACACCTAGGTCAGATCACACAGAAACACATTCAGGCGGGCTTTGAATGTCTCCAGAGAAGGAGACTCCACAACCTCTCTGGGCAGCCTGTTCCAGTGCTCCGTCACCCTCACTGTAAAGAAGTTTTTTCTCATATTCAAGTGGAACCTCCTATGTTCCAGCTTGAACCCATTGCCCCTTGTCCTATCACTGGATGTCCCAGAGAAGAGCCTGGCTCCATCCTCCTGACACTCACCCTTTGTATATTTATAAACATTGATTAGGTCACCCCTCAGTCTCCTCTTTTCCAAGCTGAAGAGACCCAGCTCCCTCAGCCTTTCCTTGTAAGGGAGATGCTCTATTCCGTTAATCATCTTCGTGGCTCTGCGCTGGACTCTTTCCAGCAGTTCCCTGTCCCTCTTGAACTGAGGGGCCCAGAACTGGACACAATATTCCAGATGAGGTCTCACCAGGGCAGAGTAGAGGGGGAGGAGAACCTCTCTTGACCTACTGACCACCCCCCTTCTGATACACCCCAGGATGCCATTGGCCTTCTTGGTCACGAGGGCACAGT
>WKFP01014766.1:124188-138990 GCA_011057875.1 Pterocles orientalis | reverse complement strand
CCGTTAGCTCTCGGCCCGGGACGCTCATTATCTCTGCTCCATGAGTTTTGGGATCCTCCCTCTCCAGGGAGATCATTAGCTGTTTTTTTTTCCCCTGCTTCGGTCAGCTCTCAGCCTGGGACGCTTGGGCTGTTATCTCCGTTCTGTGAGTGCTTTCGGGAGCAGCCTACCCCTCCCCTTTCTCCCCCCCTTTTCTGGGGGAATCGTCTGTGCGGTTTCTGGAGATCATTAGCTGGCAACAGGCTGAGCCTTTTCGGGGGGCAGTATCATTGTATATCACCTATTCTCTCCCTCCTTCGGGGTCATTGGCTGGGAGTGGGCTGGGCCTTTGGTCATCAGGTGGGGAGGGGCAGTATCACTGTGTATCACATTGCATCTTTGTATATAGTATTATTTCCAACATTATTGTAGTTTAGTAATTAAATTGTCCTTATCTCAACCCACGAGTCCTCTTTGCCATTTACCTCTTTAATTCTCTCCCCTATGATTGGGTGGGGGCAGGGACTGTGTGAGCGGGTGTGTGTGGTTTGACCCCCAGCCAAGGGCCAACCCACCACATTCGTCCTCAGCTGAAGCAGCACTGAAAGCACAGGTAAAGAAGTACAATGATTTTTTCCTACCCAAATACCAAGACATGCCTTTAAAAATTCTAAATATATTTCAAGTGCAGTCAGTAATATTTTTAAAAGTTCGTATCATATTCAGAAGCGAACTACTCCCAAAATTGCTTGTCAAATTACACACCTACATAATGAACTAATGAGCACTTGTTGATTAGTAGTCTTGCAGCGTGGACTTCCTCCCCCACCATTTCGCTAGTAGAAATATACACAAAAGTAACTGAAAACTCAACATCTAGAATCTGATTACACACCTCTATTTATAACTTCATATGTATTTAAAAGGTTCCCTGACAATCCAAAAAGGTGTAGGGCTTCCAGTGATAGCCACTGGCAGGTCCATGCCAAAAGCAATGTAACTTACTGCACCCTTGACAGCCATAATGTTCAATTATGTGACCTCAATTAACCAGCCCTAGAAATAAAGGGATTTCCTGTCCTTTCACTATGCTGTACTTTCATATTATCTGCTTAAACCCCAGCTTTCTCCTATCTTGCATCATAACTATTTGATCTTCCTTTCTGCCTTCTACGTTTTATTATAATTGCCTAAAATTATCCTTATTTACCTGTAAGATCTAAAAATACTTACATTCCACTACCACCAATCTAGCTGTTTTCTAACGAAAGCTAAGGTTACAAGTAACAGCACACTAAATTGAATCAAAAGGACTTTTCACAGCTAGATTTCTCTTTACCTCCCTCCATTCCCCTGGTCAACACAGAAACCAGATAGTAGCAAGAATTAAAGGTCTTCTCATAGTCCCTCTCTTAACAGCATAATTCTCTCCAGCTGAGCCCAGACACATTTCCAAGAGCAAGGAAACTCTACTAATTATTTTGCTCAGGGTTTCAATGTTAACCTTTCATAGATACATCTATAAAATTTCCCATTTATTTGTATTTGCAACTTTGATCTAATTTACTTCATTCTGTAAGTATTCACAGCACAAATAATGCCAAAATCTGGTCTGTTTAGCCATACAAGAAACAAAAAAGTGATTACCATAATGAAGTGAGGTGATATTCTTTTAACCTGGAAAACTCCTCTTATATAGCCTTATGAATCGTTGTAAGATAAAGGGTATTTTTGCTGGCAGCCACTTCTGTGAACAGTGAAATAAGGAGTTAAAGGAACACAGATTACTCTTAAAGGTCACCGAAAGATTAATATTGTGACAGTAGGATAACAAGTTGTGGTTTCATGATGTCCAAATTTAAAAAAAAAAAAAGTTACCAACTTCTATGCTGTTGAGATTGTGCATTTTAAAAGGTGTGCTGATGCAATATTATTATTCAAGATGTCCTTACAATGCCACTGTACAGTTCTTGTAAATCACTATTTCTATATGATAGGTGAAAAAAATGAGGATACAGGATAACATTAAAAATTTGGCAGTGATCCTTTGTTTTGAAGGGCATTCATTTGAAGGACATCACCCTAGCTGGGTGATATCTCCGAGAAATAATGTCGCATGATCTGAACACCTCTGTCTCTAGCTGAAATCAAAAATCAGTTCAACTTTTTGTCAAATATTTTCTCAGGGCCAACCAGACAGTACACTACTGTATTCAAGTTTTTGCAAGTTATGCCTTATTCTTTATCACTGCTGTCTGGTAAAGAGCACCATGTACTTTGCTCCCAAGGACAGATCAGCTATTCACATGTCCTGAGTTAAACTGAAAGAGGGTTAACTTTCTTCATAATAGCTAGCAGGAGGCTGTGGCTTGGATTTGTGATCAGAAGAAAGCTGACAAAAAGTGATGTTTATGTCTTTCAGCTTCTCTGGCTGTCTGCAAACAGGAGAAGCTGGGAGGGAGCACAGCTCCAGTTACTAGCCCAGGATTTGATCTTGGGTTTGGGATTGAGACACAAAGTGGCCAATAATCTATTCCATAACATACATGTCACGCCCAGTATATAGGTGAGGACCGTCTGGAAGATTGGCCCCTTCTGGTTCCGGATCTCTTTTGTTCCAGGTCATCTCGCTCCAGGTGGTCGCTCTCCCAAGGCCTTCCCTCCCCTACCCCAGTCAGCTGTTGGTCTGGGACACTCAGACTGTTATCTCCATTCCATGAGTGCGGTTTCAGGACTCTCCCTGCTTTGGGATCACTAGCCAGGAACAGGCTGAGCCTTGGTCATCAGATGGGGGGGGCAGTATCACTGTGTATCACTCATTTGTTTATTTGTATGTAGAATTATTTTCAATATTATTGTAGTTTAGTTATTAAATTGTCCTTATCTCAACCCACAAGTCTTTTTTTCCCTCCACCCCTTTAATTCTCTTCCCTATCCTTAGGTGGGGGGGGAATTACATGACTGGGTGTGTGGTTGGGGCCCCAGCCAAGGGCAAACCCATCACATCACATAACATTTTTTACATAAGCTATGCTTGTTTGTGCTCCCTCATGCTGTAAGTGATTATGATCCCTCTTCAGAAATTGGCCCCATAGTTCACTGAGGTAAGTCACCGTTCAACTCTTTAACCCACATACTTCAACCCAGCTTCATTTTCATCAAACTAAAAACCCAATCTGACTGCAAAAGCCCTGTGCTTTGAAGATGCAGAGAGGCCCACATAAATCCCTGAGTACGAATCAAGATCTGCAGATGGGTTACCAACATCGATTTTTAGTTTAAGACTACATAGAAGTTAAAGATTTAAAGGATAGAGTTACTTACTGAATATTTATTGGATGTATCTGTGAATGTGAGTATAACACCCCAAGAGTGATTGTAAAATTGACTGTGCACTCCTCAACTGCTAGAAATGTTATAGAAGTGTATTGGATCACATTTTACTTTTTTTTTTTCGGGGGGGTGGGGGGGAGGTGATTATTGTTATATCTTTTCCTCTGAACAACATTTCCAAAGCCACATTCATCTGTACTCTAACCCTCTGTTTTCCAACTAGTATGTAATTCATCCAGTGAAAGAGCTCTGCTCTGCAATTTTCTTCATCCTTGGAGCCTTTCAAAAGAGATCTTCTCTTCTTCTCCCAGTGACTGAACACCACATTTGCAAAAATGCGTTGGCCTATCACACAGAAGAGTTAACTGAGTAAATTCAGCAACTACAATTTGGAGACTGTGATGGCTGTAAATCTCCAAGAAAACAGGATTCAAAAACTGCAATAATTCTAGCACAAGTTGCACTTAAGAAAAAAATTCTAAGTTAGGGTTCAGTATGGAGGGAAATAAATAAGTTTTCATCATTCTCTGTATTAATACAGAAATGAGGAGGTGGGACCAATTCCAGATTGTTTTTAGGTGTTTGCAAGAGAGATGTCAAAAATCAGTTGAAACTCTTTATTTTTTTGAGGAATATATGTCCCCATTATCTTAGTCTTTGAATGCATAGTATGGTATTTTTAAAGCCCCATGGGTAATCTGAACTTCTTACTTCAAATTAAGGTTATTATAAAGAAAGCATATCTGTAAATATTCGTAATTTACCTGTCAGGGTTTTTGAAAGGCACTGTTCTGGTTCTAGTCAAACGCTCCTTTCTGCTGATGTTTAGAATGGTTTCTCCCAATTTCAGTAATGTTTTCACTAGATTTTGCACACAAGGTGAGAAATAATAACACAGTATCATCTGGTTGAATTCCCATTATGACAGGTTTTACAATCAACTGTTTAAGGCACAACATTTTATAGATTGCTATTAAATGGAATTAATTGCTTCCATTGTGTATCTCAATGTGAAGGTGCACATGTGCTGAATGCATGTATGTATATATATTCACTGTGGAAACACATATCTGGACAAAGGAGATACAGCCACTGCAAAATTTTGTTTTAAAATCCTGCTTTATAATATTGCCTGAGTCCCAGATAGAAGTGCTATTTTCTGTCATAGATTTTTTTCCTACTTTTTCTGCTTCCCCATCCTTTCTTAAATCCCCTGAGTAAGGGGATTGTGAGATACTTGCATCATAACTGGCATACATAGTGAAATCAATGTTTAAGACTTTTTGTACAGCTGCATTTGACTTTAACAACTCAAACCTTTTCCTGGCTCAGTCTTTCCATCTTTGGCAATTTTCTGCATGCCTCAGTTCCTTGACTTGTGTGGTTGTTTGAGAACCTCTGGTTCTGCATGAAAGTAAAATAAGTTCCTCAGCTTGTGCTGGCCACAGGAGCACCGAGAGACTGGCAGCTCTAACTGTTCTCATTTCACCCATGAAAACATTTTAATCAGTCAAAGCAGCAGTTTCAAAGGAGTGCAAATCAGGATCATGTGTGTTCTTCCTCCTCTGCTGAACAACATCTCTCAAGACTCACGTGTGTCTCTGGGGTGCCTCTCAGAAAACTCACTTCCAATATTTGAAGTATCCAGATATACATAAATGGCAAGACGTTAGTCTTTCACCATAAGGCTCACTTTCTGAAAGACCACCTTATTAGTAAGGCTGCAATTTTCAGAGTTTGGAGAGACGAGGTCTTAAACATGTAAACACACAGGCAGAAATCACCCACACCCTGACAGTTTAGCAGGTACCTTGCTTGGCAAATGAGCAACTGGCACTGCCTTCACATGGCCTTAACCTTCACATATATGTTGTGCATCAGAATAAAAAGGCAGAACTACTAAAACCGAGTATGAGAGTGAGAACTCAAGTTCCTGGCCTCTAGGCCATGTCCCTAGCCATGACAATCCCTCCCCTTTCCTTTCCTCTCAAATGGGCACAATAGTGTATTTCTTCTAAGTCTTCCAGCCACGAGAGCTAAATCTGTGAGAACTGGTAAGGGCACCATAAATACTGTCTCCTGTCTCTGCCGCCCTTGTACTGTACTTCAACACCACCCCTACTGACTTTTGTTATCCCAAACATTGTAATGCTAAAATTTCTGGTACTTTAAAAAAAAAATGGAGCAATGGCTAAAATTCTGATAAATTACAGTGGGTGTTATTTTTAATAATTTAACACAATGGCTGCAGTCTTTTCACTAAAGTAGCAATTAAGTCATCACAGTCACCTGACCTACACAAATTTATTGTGTCTGGTTTTATTGCTCATACCTTCAGAGCCATTTTGCCACACAATCTGACACCAAAGTCAGAAATCATGCAGGGGAAACTGGCAGAAAAAAAAGGTCATTAACCAAAACTTTTATTTTATATTATGTTTATTTTATATTATGTCTGATGTTAAGATAGTTGTAAGTGGCTCTGCATCTCAAACATTAAGTTCCCCTATGTAATCATCATTGTTGCAGGTATATGTCTTCTTGAATACATTTCTCATTCTAAACCAAGAATATGCACAGGGACACATCACCAGAATCATCTGTTTTTAAGGTGCCTCAGCTGTATAGCTCACCTTTTAATTCTTGGTTTGTTTATAAGCAATATTTAGACAAGATTCCCATATTTCTGGCATGCCAGTCTCTTGTTTTTTCATAGAAGCTGATGTCCTGATGCATAAATAACTTTCGCTACAAACTGTTGCTATTCTAGTTGTGGTGGGTTTGCCTTTTTTTTTTTAATTTTTATTTCTTTGCTGCGGCAGCTGCTCCCAATACTGAAGCAAAGTGCTTGTAACTACTTTACAGCAGGTCAGCAAGGACTCATGAGGTGGCTTTTAGCACAAGCCTCATATTTAATATGCACAGCAGTCAAATTCTTTCCTCCCAGTCTAGTTAACAATTTGAAGATTTCATTATTTCTTTTTAATATTCCTAAACTGATTGGGAAAGGAAGTCAACAACTAGGCTATAACAATTTGCTTTATGCTTGACCTTATGTATGGCCTTAGACAAAGTGCTTAACCTTTCCATACCTTGTTTTCCCAATTTATTTTGAGCAGTAGTGATCATAGTGACCAAGGAAGCTAGAATTCCTAGCACTTTGACCCTGGTTCAGCAAAACACGTGCACGCCTTGGCTTCCGTAGGGCTTCCCCAGCAATCCAAAATTAAACATAAATCAAGTTTTTCCTAATGTCCGTAAGAATTTTGTGACATCTCAGGGAAGTTATTACAATCATGTGCTTCTGGTAAGGACCTACAAGTTGCCCCCTTCATTGTAAGAATATTTGGGAAATGGATGTTTGTGTGCCCCGCAATGTCTAACTCCATAGTGAGAGGACAGAGTCACAGAATTTGGAACATATCCATTTTGGGGACCTATACCAGTGGCCTGTAAGTGGCCCCAAAGTGTTTCCATGTGTTTGGTTAAGAAAGTGTCCTCTGTTCAGAAAGAAATGGCAAGAGAGATACAATCACAGCCCTGGAGGGTCAGGAGCCATCCTGCCTTGGCAGTCTGCTTACTGCTCACTGCAGATTGTGTGAGCAAAGTGCAGTTCCAGCTGTGTACTGCAGGTGTGAGCGTGGATGTGGGCAAGGACTGCAGAGTAGTCAGCTGTCATCAGTCAGCAGCTGGGCTTACCTTATTCATGTAGCCATGCCCTGAGCTACCACTAGACTAAACCACCTAGTAATAAAGTATTAATATACAACAGGTGCCTAATTATGTAGACCAAGTTACAACTGGCCCTCATTTTCTTGTAAGACATTGTGGTTTTGAAAATCCTAGCTGAAGGCTTTGCAGAAACAGTACACTGTCACATCAAAACCCCGTCATATGAGGTATCCTGGACTTTGGTATAATATGAGACCCAGGGGGAATGATCAGTTTAAAAAGAGAAACTAGTTTGCCCCAGGCAAAAAAATAATTCAGAGGAACATTAATTCACACTACCAAATAGAATAAGACATCAAGCTTTCTCTTCTGTGTTCTCGCTCGTTCTCCAGCTTCCCTATACCCTCCTTCCCTATAAAAAAAAAAAAAAAATCTGCCTCACCAGCTACCTCCCCTAAACACCAGTTTAAATCAGAATATTCCTGCTACCACAAACAGAATTCTACATGTGTGTGCTGGGTAAACAGGAAGCATTATGGGAAAGACGTTATCTTAGTCATCTCTTGAACAGGTGTATTATCCTTCATTTCCAACTAAAGGATATACTATCCCAGCCACTTGTTAAAGTCATTAAATATGTTGTCTTTAATTCCACTAAACCCAGTGAAAGGAACTTCAGATACGCTTCTGTTTCATATGTCCAATAGCATCACCGGGTCAAGCATCAAGGAAGCTCTGTTCCTGCAATAAAACCACAGTGTTAGGCAGGGTGGTGGGGGTTTTTCCATCCCCCTGCCCCCATTTCCTTTGCTGCAATCAACAGCTAAATTGACCTGATACTTCATCCGTACAGCAAGGTCCCCAGGGAGAGGGTACATATGCAGTGTGTGGACTGCATTGGGGAAAAGAGGACCTGGAAGGGCTGGGAGGGAGATAAAGGGTTCAAAAGTAAAGTTGTCAAAAATAATGAGGCTGTTCCGCCCAGCTTCCACTACAGCAGAGGAGAAAAGTGCCCTTTCAAATTGGGTGTCCCAGCTCCACAGCTGAAATAACTGGTCATAGAAAGCTGCAAGCAAATTGCCTTGACAAGGCTGTTACTGTTGTAAGAGTTCAAAGGTTTTGGACACTAGGTCAGCAGCTGCCAATCAAGCAGCCAGAAAAAGCTGCTCGTTGAGCCTGTGATTTCTACCTAGGCCGCAATTATCCCTGACTATTCCTGTACCTCAGCAGCTCCTCTGATTAAACCAGCCTCCCTTTTACATCTCTTTCAAAGTGCGATTCACACACTAATTAGTTGCCTGCTCTCCACTGGGATGTCAGACCCTCAGTCAATTTATCTCTATTTCAGCCTGCTCAGAGTGACTTCCCCAGTTATCAAAATTTAATCATGCCTTCAAAAATGTTGAAAAGTGGTCATTAGAGGCAAAAGGCCACAGGATACAATATTCATTTTTCTCTATCTTCCAGTCATCCAGCTGGCATCTATAATGGATATCCTGGGGGCTGTGAGAACACGTTGATTTATGCAACCTTGCTCTTGCTCTCACTGTGGTGCACCAGCCTGCTTTAAAGAACAGGTTTTAACAAGGTCTGAGGTGGGAGGACATTAATCATGGTAGCATTGTATGTGAAAAAGGGTGCTGTGTAGTCAGAAGAACCCCCTACAGCAGGGCAGTTAGATTTTTTTACCACCTTCTCAGAGATAAAGGAGAGTTTGACAATTGATTAGACCTTTCTGTAACCTTGCAGTCCTGTGAAATGATGAGAGAGAAAAAAGGAGGGGAAAGAATGGTGAGAGTGGGAGGGAGAGAGAGACAGAGAATGATTCTCATACTGATGGTCTTAAATGTGCAATAACTTTATGATTCTTGACTGAAACTGGCTATCAAAATCAGTCCCAACTCAATACAGTCTAAAAAAGAAGATCATTCTTGGAATAAGAGTCCTTTCAGCTGTACATGTCAGAGGCAATCATGGGCACCAGCAGCCTGCAGTGGCTTCCCTGAATACTCTGTATAGCACAGTGAAACCCTGATAAAAATGGCATTGGATAACATCAATCCCAACTCTAAAGTTCCAAAGTAGGTTTCAGCAAAATCAACAGTGATGAATTGAAATTTGTTGACAATAGGCCAGAGGAAGGGGGCGGCGGGAAGGGGAGTGATTGTTATTCTGTCTTTTTCTTCCTTGAAACTAGAGGAATTATTTCCAAACCCGGGTGCATGCAACTGAATGCATACATTTGCATGTGATGAGCCAGTGCAGAATATGAGGGCAAAATCTGAGTGTGCAAATCAGATACTTGCCTTTGCACATAGAGGGTTCCCTGGTGAGCAATGCATATGCAAATGAGTGTTGAAAACTGGGCTCACCTAATTTGTTTAATCTACCATTATGTTGGTGGGTTTGCCCTTGTCGAACATACAGGATCAGAGGGTCACAGTTTAGAGTGGCTAGAGCCGGGCACAGTGAGAGTACGCATTATGTTATGCTTCCCCCATACCGCTCTGGCAATGTGACTTAATCTTGAACTGCAATCCCCCTGCTATTTCAGTCCTGAGCTTTTCTCTCTACTACATGCAATAATTGCCATTTTCCATTCTCCTGTCCTGGGATCTCTCAAGCTGAAGAAGTCTCTGGAGCTCTTGCCCTCCCTCCTTGCTGATACTTGAGACCCTGGGGGTAAATGTTGAGCACAGTATGCAGGCACTGAGCTGAACAACTCATTACTGTTATGGGGAGGAGAATGCAACTAGTCCTCATATCGTGCTGGAAATTTTACCCTGGATGTCATAAGAGACTGTTCTTCTCCACAGACAGAAACAAAATTAACTGGAGAGAAAGTGAAAAATAAAATAAAAATCAAGATCATCCTCCAATTCCCCCTCTTTTCACCGGTGGACTGAAATCTCTTTCCTGACTGCCAGCCTACCTGTTTTCCCTCTCCAATGCAGGTTGCTGTCAGCCTGTTGAGAAGGTGTGGACAGCCTGTCAAGGGCAATCTTTGCCCATGTCAGATTCTGATCTAGGTATTACAGCTCCGTAAAGGAAATAGCACCAGCTCTTTAAAACCTTTGGAGTCACAAAATACAGGGCCAATTTTTTCTAGACTGTACAAGGACATTCTCCCAGGAGTATGTGGGAGTGTCTTCCAGGCTACAACTCAGTCCACATGTTTCAACTGTGCACTGCATTCCTAGATATTAAGGACTTCTCCACTAGGTTGCTAACCTGTTTCTTGGTCTTTCCTGCTGCAGCAAGAAGGACAACAAACACCAGGTACTCTTCTTCAGCATATCAGCTCTTCCAGGCAAGCAGTTAATTTCTCACTAAGCAGCCCATTTTGTGATACACCGTGAGACACATTCAAAATGATTTAGGCTTAGAATTTAAAGGGGGATATTAGAGGTACGAACATGAGAGTGCATGTGGCTAGCCACTTTAATTTCAAATCAGATCCTTTGAATTCAGGTGTACTGTTTATGCAAGCAAGGCCTGAGGACACTAGTTAAATGTAGTCAAACATAGCATTTGCCTTGGACAGCATTAGTCTGAGTGCTACTGAAAGGTTTCTCATTTTCCAAAAAAAGTCTGAGAGAGTTCTCCTACATTTTATACCCAGCTGCCTGAGGTAGGATATATGAAGGGGGCAACTGTGCGTCCTGTGCTACCTGTATTCCTGAGTGAACCATCAACAACATTCAGTCAGGTCTGTGAAGACCCTGTCTTCACGCTACCCTATGAGGCACACCAATCCCATAGGTTTGCTGAATTCTGCCCTCGGAACCTCTGCAAAACCCAGGAGTGATGTTCTTGAGAAGAAACTGTCAGTTTTCTGCTGTGTATTTTGTGCTTCCAGTCAATAATATATTCTGTGGGCAGGACTGTATGTGGGACATCTCTCAGAAGAGGCAAGATTTTAGAGGCAGGAAGGCTGAATCTTGAATGTTAAGGTACCAGAAAAGGAGTGCAGGTGGTTTTTACTCAGAAACAAATTTGTGGTGTTTATTTCTTAATCCAATCAAGATTATTCAAAGAATATTTGTGAGGAAAAATATCATTCATTTCCTGGGCTGTTACAAGGCAGACAGTGTATGTGAATGAAAGGAAAAAAAGGATCCTGGAAAATATTAACTGCATGAGGGCAGTGACTTCTAGTTGCTAGTATTTTGGACAGCAGGTATTTTGCATCAACATCTTCCCATACTGAATGTCAACCACATAGAAATAGAGGCATTAGATGTGCTGTCAGTTTGGTAGAAGCGAGTGGAAGTACAGTACTAAATTATGGTTTTGCTCCAATTGCTCTGTCTTCCTGGCACTGTTGGCAAGCACGAAAGCTGTAATTTTCATTAAAAGACTCATCCAGATATTTGGCAGCAATTATATGATTCCTAGAGCCACTCAGTCACAAACAGACAATTAACCCATAAAGCAGTGCTTCTATTAGATTTATTTTCATTTTTACTATTATTAACAGTGCTACAAAGAGAAAGAAGAAGCTGCAAGGATGTTTATGATAAAAAACCAAGCACCACAAGACCACAGAGCTTAGCAGTCCAGTCTCTATTTGTTATTTCAATAATAAAACAGAATGAAATAAAATTAAGAGCTACTGAAACAATCAATTTAAAGACTATAAGAAAATATCCAGAATACATGGAAAATATGAGGGAATAGAAAATCACTTTCAGTATTGTAAAAATATGATGATGATGAAAAAAATATGAGAATTAATAAATGTATATACATACACTTTCCTGTGTGTGCTTATATACGTTTGCATATATGTTTATGCGGACCTGAAAGTCCATGTAATAGTGGAACTGAAAACTATCGTGTAAAAGCAAATGAAATTTTGATATACATAAATCACTTCCAAACAGTCAGAGACTCATCCTCTTTTTTTCCTCCTTAAGGATCCAAACTGACATAATATAAGTACTTCAAGAGACACCATTTTTCAACTGGAAGATTCTTAGTAACGGACTGTTAGTCAGATCCAATAAATAACAATAACAGTCATCTACATACTGTAGCAGCAGTATAGACACAGTGCCCTCACCGGGAAAAATTAAATGCTAAAACTTTTCAAAAGCCTTAATCCAAAGTAACTAATCACAAGCCATGTGATCCTGAGCTACTCCACCAGATTTTCACTTCCACAACTCTGGAATTTCACTCTGAAATTATGTTTCAGGCAAATACATAATCCCAAGCAGTTTGAATGAAATTGCAGGTTTCAACAAGGAAAGCCCTAGAGGTGCTAGCACAAACTTTAAAGAGGTTGGGAGTCCTTGTACAGCTTTCGGGAAAATGGCTTTGTTTCTTGAAAAATGAATTTCTGAAGTTTCAGGTGTCATTCTGAATATTACCCACCTTTTATCTATGTTGTAAATTGTACAACAGACCTACACTGATAGCCATAGAAAGGGAATTGTCAAAATAGTTCAAAAGAAAAGCTTTTAAAAGGAGCAACAGCCATTTTTTTCGTATATTACAGTAACTAAGAGGAGAGTGCACATTCTAAAGCCCAGATATTGTCCGTTTCACAAACACCCCCAAACGTTTTAAAGCAAACTGTTTCTTGTAAACATGAACTCAGAGATGCTTTCTTGGTTATGGGTTGTAAAATAGACATAATGATGTACAGTTAAATGATTTTTTCTGAATCAGTGTCTTCATTTCACATTTTTCACCCCTGCACAAGGTAGCTAAAGTACAATGTTACAAGCCACTGCCGAATCCAAGGAAATAAATAGGTAACATGAATATTACTCACCACAACAAAATGCACAGTTTCAAGATATACAGATAAAATAACCCACATGTTCTAAAGTAGCTCACATATACCAAAATTATAACCCCACTATATTTATACACATGGGTGCGGTTTCATACTCTATTATAGTTTCATATTATATATCTTTAAATCATGCTGCGAAAGTTTCTGCTTTCCCCTAATGCTGGCTCTAATTTAGGATGAACAACTACTCTCATAAAGAAAAACTGCTGCTGCTGCTGTTTATTAGGCTGCAGAAAGGTCTCGCTGACTAATGTCCCCGGATTAAATGAATGTGGCATAATAAGAGATGATTTATTTGTTCTCCAGTAGGATAAAGCTGCCACTGATTTTACAAGAAACTATTCATCTGAGGGCTACTATAGCTAGTAAATTGTGGCTGTTGCTGAAATTAGTCTCTAGGCTTTCCTGCAATCTGAAGAGTGAAGTAGCAATGCAGTAATAAAGCTATTGTGAGTACTTGATGTATTTAAAAGGTCCCACTTTTATACCTGTCTTAAGGGATTCTAACAGTCAGACTTCAGAGAGACCTACTAGAAACTCTACTGGCTTTTTCCTACAATTTACATTTCTACCCTGGGAATGTAGGAGAATTAAAAATGTATAGGTGGTGATAAAGCAAAAGAAATCTAATGCTTGCAGGTTTTGGCTTTTTTTTTTTTCCTTTACACAGCCTGGAGTAATGTTTTCATTTCAACAGTACAGTGGGTACACAGGTTTCTGTCCAGCCTAGAAATTTTAATGAAAAACAAACCTGTATAAGTGAATCCTCAGTAAGATAGCAAAAAAAAAACTTTTCTTGAAATTTTCTAAAAATTTTCTATGTTTGCACTTAGATAAGTGCAAAGAATAATTTACAAATAAGCAAATTTTTGGTCTTCAAAAAAGAACCAAATGACATTAAAAAAATACAAAATTAAATTGACTGAACAACAAGGAATTACGAGAGCCTTTTTAAAAAGAATAAATAATTGGAAATTATGTAAATAAGAATTTAGAAGTGACAACCATACTTGTACAGGTCTAGGAGCATTATATCCTGATCCAGTAAAAAGCTGAGTAGTATTACGTCAAACAGACATTTGCAGAAATATGAACAAGTTGCTGAGCTCGATGGACAACCACTCATATTCAAAATAAAGGTGAAAGTCTTCTCATTAAATTTATAAATCTCATAATGCAATTTTTATTTTATTTAAAATTAATTACATTTTTATCTATCAGGAATATTTCTTCCAGGCTAAACATCAGGTTGTATTTCCAGAGTTAACTTTCATTATCTGACATGTACTATTCCTTGAGTGAAATACAACACACAAAATCATTCTCTGACAGTTCATAGTTAGTAAGTCCACTTCAGATGGAATAAACCTGAAGGTGCACAAGTCTGTGGGACCTAATGAAATACATCCACGGGTCCTGAAGGAACTGGCAGATGAAGTTGCCAAACCGCTATCCATCATATTTGAGAAGTCGTGGCACTCTGGTGAAATTCCTGCAGACTGGAAAAGGGGAAACATAACCCCCATTTTAAAAAAAAAAAATAAGGAAGATCCAGGAAACTACAGGCCAGTCAGTCTCACCTCTGTGCCTGGCAAGATTATGGAGCAAATCCTCCTGGAATCTATGCTAAGGCACATGGAAAACAAGCAGGTGATCGATGACAACCAACACAGCTTTACCAGGGGAAAATCGTGCCTGACGAATTTGGTGGCCTCCTACAACAGAGCCACAGCGCTGGTGGAGAGAGGAAGGGCCAACTGACATTATCTACCTGGACTGCTAAGTTGGAGGGACATGGATTTGATGGAAGGACCGCTCGCTGGATAAGGAATTGGCTAGATGGCCGCAATCAAAGAGTTATGGTCAATGGCTCAATGTCCAAGTGGAGACCGGTGACAAGTGGTGTTCTGCAGGGGTCGGTACTGGGACCAGTGTTGTTTAACATCTTTGTTGGAGACATGGACAGTGGGATGGAGTGCACCCTCAGCAAGTTTGCCGATGACACCAAGCTG
>WKFP01014766.1:23784-123507 GCA_011057875.1 Pterocles orientalis | reverse complement strand
TCAATGTCCAAGTGGAGACCGGTGACAAGTGGTGTTCTGCAGGGGTCGGTACTGGGACCAGTGTTGTTTAACATCTTTGTTGGAGACATGGACAGTGGGATGGAGTGCACCCTCAGCAAGTTTGCCGATGACACCAAGCTGTGTGGTGTGGTGGACACGCTGGAGGGAAGTGTGCCATCCAGAGCGACCTTGACAGGCTTGAGAGGTGGGCCAATGCAAACCTCATGAAATTTAACAAGACCAAGTGCAAGGTCCTGCACATGGGTGGAGGCAATCTCAAGCACAAATACAGGCTGGGCGGACAGTGGATAGAGAGCAGCTCTGAGGAGAAGGACTTGGGGGTATTGGTGGATGAGAAGCTGAACGTGAGCCAGCAGTGTGTGCTTGCAGCCCAGAAAGCCAAGCATGTCCTGGGCTGCATCAAAAGAAGCATTAGCAGCGGATCAAAGGAGGTGATTCTCCCCCTCTACTCTGCTCTCGTGAGACCCCACCTGGAGTACTGTGTTCAGATGTGGGGCCCCCAACACAAAAAAAGACATGGACCTGTTGGAGAGCATCCAGAGGAGAGCCACGAAATTGGTCAGAGGGCTAGAGCACCTGCCCTGTAAGGACAGGCTGAAAGAGTTGGGGTTGTTCAGCCTGGAGAAGAGAAGACTCCAAGGAGATTTAATAGCAGCCTTCCAGTACTTCAAGGGGGTCTACAGGAGAGATGGGGAGGCACTCTTTATCAAGGAGTGTAGTGAGAGGACAAGGAGTAATGGGTATAAGCTGAAAGAGGGTAAATTTAGACTAGACATTAGGAAGAAGTTTTTCTCTGTGAGGGTGGTGAGGCACTGAAACAGGTTGCCCAGGGAAGCTGTGGATGCCCCATACCTGGAGGTGTTCAAGACCAGGCTGGATGAGGCTTTGAGCAACCTGGTCTATTGGAGGGTGTCTCTGCCCGTGGCAGGGGGATTGGAACTTGATGATCTTTAAGGTCCTTTCCAATCCAAACCATTCTATGGTTCCATGACACGGACATGGATGTTCTACTATTTGTTTCAGAAGAAGACCTTGTCAGTAGTACTTCTATAGTGCTGTTGGCAGGATATATGTTTGTGTGGAAATGCCTATCAGCAGCATGCATCAGCTGAAACTGACATTAACTCTCACAACTGATTCTGAAATAACAGTATAACTATTAAACAGTGTCTGTACACACACCAAAAGGCATAGAACAAATACAATGCTAAAGTTTTGCAGGTGAGAGATGACACCTCCTATGAAGAATTCTGCCACTTCATTTTACCCCCTTACTATTTTTGTTACCTGTTTTTGTTGTGAGCATGAAAGTAAACAAGATCTATTTAGGCTTGGCAAGAAAATTCAGGCTGGGATTTCTTCAGGTGAAGAGCATTCATTAGTGAATTATTCCAGGGCACTGAACAAGCTAAGAGAGTCCTCTAGCTCCAGTTCAGAATTTGCTAGATAACACTTCTCACATATAGTGGAATTCATTTCTTTGTGTTGTAACTATAGTGACAAATTTTATCCATGTAATATATTGCACTTAGCAATAGAGGTTTTTGTTTTCAAATGAAAGGTTATCAGCCTTTTCTTTTTATACAATGCTTTATAATTGAGTGTTATGCCTTGTATCTTCAGCTATCCCATCCCTACTTTCAGTTGCAGTCAGTCTTTACTATGTGTTATAAATATTTCTCATAGTGTATACTTAATGGTGCCAAAAGCCCTACAGGGGAGGAGTATTGTCAAGGCAATACTAGAGCTTTAAGTTCCTTTTCAGGAGAGGAGGAGGTGGTGATCCATATACTTGAATGTCAGCATCCATGGTAGTTGTAGGAAAACTTACCACTGCCTCTAAGCTTTCCATATCTGCACATTCAGGTACAATGGAAATACTCATTTGCAGAAAATCAAGATTTTTATAAGCTGTTAGGCACTAAAATTATTACCAAGCTCAATTCAACCTTCTAAAACTATGATCTGTTTTTAGACCAACGAAACAAGGTTCTTTCTGTCAGTCCTCTCCCTTCAACAGCTCTCAAATGTCTTGTCGTATCAAATGGACAGGGACTATGCATTTTGAAGAAAGGAGGAAATACAAAGAAATACACTAAAAGATACTGAGGGTAAACACCAAGGTGTCCCAGGATAGGGAAATAAATTTAGCACACTGGCTTGGTTTAGAGCTATGCACAGATAGCTTTCACAACATTGGAATTACTTTAGCTGGTAAAATTTTTCTGTAACAGTTTTCTCATCCTGTCTTCCTGTGCTAAAATCATCATGTTGTTAACTCTCGCATAGTTTACTTAAACTTTCTGTCACTACAGTACCTAACAGAGATGGTATTTGGTGTAGTGCATGCCAGAGTATTATAAAATTTTCATAGAGATTTCAATGCATGCATTACAACAAAGCACAATAACTGCTGTTTAGAAAATGAGACTTATTAGTATGAAAATAGCTGGAGTGTCACCAATGGTTTTAAAGCATTCTAACTAGGTTGTTTGTTTTTTCTTTCCCTACATTTTTTCAAGCATTTTTATAAATTGAAAAAGACTACATCTTTTATGACAGAACTTTTTCAAAGAAAACCAAGAGATTTTGCATCAGTGTACCAGATATACCAGCTAAAAAATCATGGGGTAAAGCACTTTTAGTGCTGTTTTCAAAAAACAACAAAAAGAAGAAATCTGAAGGTTTCTTTATAGCCTCTGGCGTTGCATTTTTACAACAGGTTATCATCATTACAGAAACATTAGTTTTCTCCTTCATAAGGTGCAATGCTGGTTGTTGCTCATCTTCGTTGTCTTGTCAGAATAAAATGACTACCTTATTAGATGTTGCCCTTTTATTGAAATGGAAAGGATAAGTTAAATTCTTAAAGCTCCCTTGTAACGCTTGCTGTTCCTAAAGTAACACTCACTAGAGATGCATGTTTCATCAGTTTATCAGCTGTGGTCCATTTAGTTCCATTCAGGTTTTTGTGTCATATCTAATACTGAGATCAATTCAGTCCTAGATCTGGGAAAACGTCTGCCTCTATGAATTAAGGTTATTAGTTTCTGAGAGTAGAAAGTAAACGCCTGTTTCTCTGAACATCAAGAAATTCAGCAAGGAAGAGTTATGGTTTTTTCCCTTTTGCCCAAAACCCTTCATACAGAAGAGAGTCCAAAAACATCTTTTCTTAGATAAATCTCTCTCAGTAGTAGTTCAAGCTGCTACTTGTTCCTGATTTTCTTTTCCTTTTCTCTGTTTTTCTGTGACTTTTCTTTTGCTCTCCTTCTCTCTTTTCCTGTTCTTTCTTATAAACATACTTTAACTATACATTAAAATTGAACATGGTGAACAACTTTACGAGAATTCAGACGTACAATTCAAATTATATTGTGGAACTGTACTTGCTGAAAATGGTGACAAGTGCCAGTGTTTGAGGTGCAAACTGCTTTCATTTCCCAAAGAGTTCTGACATTTTGTATGCTTACATTCTTGCTTTCTTCCGTATACAAACATATGAAGATATCAGAAATAGTTTACTGTGCATGTGCAACACTAACAAAGCTTTGATTCAAAGAGTTAGAATTATTAAAATTAAGCTGAAATTTTTATTTGGCAAGTATTGGAGGATAACCTGAGAAATTTGAGTTATAGTCGTATTGTAGGGAGGAAATTTAAGCCACAGTTGTGTTCCATCTGGATGTAAGGATTGTGCTTGTGTGCAAACCCAGTGCATCCTGGGCCTTTTATTCTGAAAATCCATATTTATATCCACTGTATTGTTCAAATTTTGTCCATACAATACCTTTGAGGGGGATTTTTTGTTTGTTTGTTTTGTCCCCATGTCATCCAGGAACACTACAACCAGTTTCTGCATAGGTGTGAGAGCAGTCTGACCTAAGGCATGGTGATGAATTCCACTTCGATCCCCTTTTGTGACAAAGCTTCTGACTAGATGCTACAGAACTCTCCAGGAGAATTTTGGAGTCTGGAAAATCCCCCCAGGCAGCTCCTGTTGTGCATAGGCCAGCTGATGGGCACTATTTGTACACTTACATGGGTTGAGTAATATCCTGGGTGGAGACCTCGTCCATCCTAGAGACGCCCCCAGGCAGCTGCAGCTGCAAATCTGACCAAACTGCACATATATAAAACCCTAGTGAGTTTCAGAAACTAGTCCTGTAGATACAAAATTAGCTGAAACTAGTCCTGTAGATACAAAATTAGCCATTTAGGACAGCCTCTTCTACCACCTAGTTGTATATGTCTGTGTTGTACATAGTTTAAAATAATCAATAGCAATGGACGGATGGTGCACGTGTGGGAGTACTCACATAGGACCACTGACCAGGTAGATTCACCAGTACAACAGTTGAGGCACTCTCAGCTGATCCAGCTGAAGAAGCCATTGCAAAGCCCTTCACAACCCAGAAAATTGACCTTTGTGTTCAAGAGATTCAGTTCCACATGTGATTACTAACCTTTGCAAATGATTAAATAAAATTTGTATCGAACAAACATTCTGTCCATAAGTGTGGAACAGAAAATATGTGCTGGAAATCCACCCTAGAGTCTATAAACTCATACTGGAACAGTTAAGATGCCAGCGTTGCACAGGTAACCAGCAAGTTTTAAGCATCAATTCTGAGATTGTCCTTACAGTACTATTTCTGTAGATTTACAGAGGTAAAACTCTCAGCTAAGCTTCTCCTTTCTGACTTATCCTGAAAAAATATATGGAGGAGCTTTCAGAAATCCTCAAAATCCTCAAAAGAACCTAAAAAGTACTAGACAACTTCATCACGGCTTGGTTTCAACAAAACATCTTGGTAATATTTCTGAAAAGGACTTTTTTGTTGTTGTTGTTCAGGTTACTCCATTTTGCAACATTTTTTGCTTGTGAGCACAAGGCAGATTGCTTCCTTCCCTGTTTAGATCCACAGCATTGTTCAAATGTTGTCCATACAATACCATTGAGGGGGATTTTTTGTTTGTTTGTTTAGACTAAGAATATTTTGTTGTCATTAAGTAAGAAGTTGTTAAGTGAAATTCAAGACATATCGAACTCAACAGAAAATCCCCAACAGAGAAGGATTCTCATCTCAAACCTTTATAATGCTGTGGAATAAATTAAGAATGAAAAAAACAGTTTAGTGAAAAAGATACTGGCGACATTTTTCTGGAAATGTCTGCCCAAACTTTCAAAAGAATCTTTTAATCAGCTTGTTAATTCTGATTTTATTTTAGTTTTTGTTAACACTGTGGCAAACTTCAGACAAGAGTGTATATAGAAGATGTCTGAAATAGATTTGTGATAGAAATCTGAATAATTTCTTTTTTATTTTAAAACGCTACAGTCACCAGTGATATTTTATTGGCGGCTGTTTCAGTCAATATGATAGGACTGATAAATGCAATCTGGGTACTAATTTCAATCTAATAAGGAAGAAAACAAAAACTAGCAGTTTTGAGTTATACAGGGACAAAACAGGTCAAAGAAAATTCAGATTCTTACAGCTGTGTGATCAAGGTCAAAAACGATGAAAGAAGACAAAAAGTAGCAATATGGACGCTGTGAAACTACAGTATGATTAAAATCTCATCTTGCTTCAAGGAAATTGCTTGAACACAAATAGAACATCTTCTAGCTGACTTTTTACTCTGTAAACCTTTTATATGTTCTTCGAATGTTTGATGAAATTTTCTTCCCCTGTACAATAGCCTTTTGTAGCTTTTCTTATTAGTGTGGACTTGCAGCCTGCCAGCATTAAACATTAATCCTCTGCATAATGAAACTGTGAGAATGGATTTCTATGAAATTTCGCACATTTGTTAGTCGGGTGAGGAAGATGCTCATTTTCATGTCTGGCTTTTCAAGGTTTTCTGATTAAAAAAAGCATCTTTAAAATCAAGATTGTTTGGAAGCGGAGAATAATTTTTTTCTTATTGGTGCTAATGTTTCAATATGATATTTAATAAAAAAGAAAACATCCAAAAATACTCAGTGGAGAATATCTGGGTTCAAATGAAGCACGCAGTAGGTAGTGGAACTATGCACAGCTTTCACTAGACACAGAAGTACCACATGCCCTGCAGTATCCAAGTGATAATTTACAAGTATATCATAGTTCATACATGCTTAGCGTCACACTTCCTGGCATTTCTTTGTGCTTGTACAAATCTAGTTAGTTCAGATATAAGGATGAACTGGCATTTCCAGGTTCCATACAACCGGCATTTCCAGGTTTAAGAAAGTTGTGGAGCAGGTCCCGAGATTTTAGGGTTAATTTGACTTACTTCAGCAACATAGGGACACCCCATTGCAGATGGGGGATAGAAAGTTGCAAAGTCATATTCACCCAGGAGGAGACAATAAGGGAAACTGTGGACTAAGTGAAACTGCATTGGGTTAAACTGGTCTGTTTCTGGAACCAGAGGGAATAAAAGCTGTTTTATTAGATTCTCCGTATGGGTGGAGTTTCGCTGGTGAATTTGTTTGAATGCATTCAAGGTGAGGCTATTCTCAGTCTACCTACTGAGGGCATTATCCAATGCCTTGGCAAGGGGTAAGAGCCATCTCTGACAGAAGTTCTTTTGGCTTCACTAAGAACCTCCCAGGAGTCAAAGGGTCATTCCAGAAATACAGCAGAAATCATCTGCCTATGGATGATGCCTAATGGAGCACTTGAGCCATTTTTGTCACCCGCACTCCCAGTAACCAGGTGCAAAAAAGAAGTTGCATTTGACATAAGTAAGGGAAATGGGGATTTCAGAGCATAATATTAGCATACATATATCAACATTTTCTCTAGCTGGGCTTTAAGTACATATCTAATAATTTATACATGCAGTTACCTCATATTGGCACACAGTCGCAGTGTATTATAAATGCTAACATAGACATACATCTTATTAGTTCCTGAGTGAATTTGAAAGTGTCGGTCCTAGAATGCTTTCTTTGAGGGATACGGTTGGTTTCACAGGTTACTTCAGAAGTCTGTAGGGTAGAGCAGATCAAAATAAAACTTTGCAAATATCTCACAAAGAACAGATACAAGTGAATTTACAAAAGCTGTAATAAACTGAGAAGTAAAACAAATTCCCATGGTGTTAGACAGTTAACCTGCTGTTATACTGATTTTGGGAGCAGGGGAAAGGAATTAGCAAGAACTGCAGTTTTTCAGGATTCAATGGGATTTGCCAGTCACAGTTCCCATTCTGAATTCTGTTGCCCACTTCTTACCTATGTTTAAGCAGGCACTTTAAAACCATAATATAGCTTCTAGAGTTTCAAAAGCAACCCAAAGGTCCCTTCCCTTGGACAAAACAATATTAAAAAGCAGCCACTAGTCATGCACAGCTCTGTGAGAGGAGATTGCCTAAAACCTATGGAGTCCATTACACTTTCAAGTTTCAGATGAGACAGAGATGTCACTTTGGATGGTATTCTGCTCTCACTTAGAGTTAAGGCATTTAGGATGCACCAGGTCTCAATACGTGAGATGTTTCTCTGGCATCAAAGCTGAAAACTCCTACTTCAAAAAAGTGAATGAAGACATACAGAAGGTGGAGAGGGTACAAACACCACATAAAAAGACTAGTTTGATGGCTGATACAAATGTCTTTCCTTGCTCATAATTTTGTGAGTTAGAACTTTGTTCTTATTCTTCATTCTCTCCACAATCATTCAACACCCCTGGCTTGTTCCCACGTTCAGTCATGTATCTTGGTGTCAGTTTGAGCTCACTCACTTGCCATCTCTCTACCAAACAATTTCCTTCCCCTCTTGTATATGAACTGAAGAGTAGGATCTTAATAGGCAAATAAATCATTAGTCAACTGATTTCTCCTCAGCAACAAATAAAATGGGTTTTGAAGGGAGCTTTCACTGAACAGTTTTATGGACCAGCTTAAGGAAGAAGGACATATCAAAGAGAAAATTGTGGCAGAAGGGCTATGTGAAAGGTGTTAGAAATAGACCAAAAAAAAGAAAGTAGAGTGGGAAAAGGAAGGTAAATAAGATCAGAATTAGGCCTTGTGTGTTAAGAGATCTGTATTTAGCATTGTAGCATGTAGCTGATTGCAAAGCAGCAGGAATGTAGCAACACCTGTCTGCTAACCTCAGGAACTGCTACTGTTAAATTCTATTTCATTCATTTAATAAGTATCACCAAGAATCAGAGATACTGATATGTTGCAGTATTGGGAAATAAAATGGCATTTATGGCAAGCAAAAACATCTAAATGGGTCAGTTTTCCAATTCTGGATTCAAGTCACAACACACATACTTGCAAAGTATCTCATTTTCCATGTTCACTCACATCTGTGACACAAGATTAGTGAACTTCAGATTTTCACAGAGTCACACCTGTGTCACTTAGGTGAATCCTTTAGTAAAATGCGTGGGTAAGTACTGGAGGGAGAGACTTTGTACTGACAGAATGGTACAAAATGACAGACTGTAGATTTGCCAAGACGTTGGATATGTTCTGTAAAATTGCCCTGCTTACAAGCATAAACCGAAATAGTTAACCCATACCGATGTTGGGGGCAGGAGGAAATTTTGCCATTTCAATAAGAAAAGTACACAGACATTCCAGATAACAGAGGATAAAGTTTTAAAAAAATAAATTCTTAATTTGATGATTGTCCACAAAATCATTTGTGTGTCTAGAAGGAAGATCAGAAAATGACAAACACAATGTTTTGCTGCAGTTTGACCCTGGCTAGCAGCAAAACACTGCAGCAACCACTCGCTGATCGGAGAATTAAAGTGATATTATATTGTACAGCATGTCTAGAAAGTCATTAAGACATATAAACTAAAACTGGCTACTTGAGTATGACACAGAGAACCAAGAATATAAGGCCATTGACATGTGCAGTTCAGATTGGTGGCAGAAAGGAAAATCCCAGCACTTACATAGCTACTAAAAGTCAGAAAAAATGTGCCAATATTTAGCTTATCGACCATTTTGAGCATACATTTAGTCAGAAGAATTATTCATTAAAACAATAGGTGCCAGGAATACATTTGTGTCAAGTGTTTGTTTCTTTTTTTTTCTCCAAAGACAAACAGTAAAACTGTCCAAAGCACCATAAAGATTTGTTTCTTTCACAGAAAAGTTATTTGGACACATAGGGCCAAGATGCTAGAGATACCAATAAGCTCTAATTGCTGGACTCCAAAGGATTTCCAAATTTCTAAGATCTGGATGCTTCATAAACAACCCGTTATCATACATTCACATCTCAATCTAGAAGCACACTTACATATGTTATAAGGAACATAACTCCCCTTGACTTCTAGTTAACAAACTCAGAGCCTGCTTAGTGACTATTACAAATTATGCAAGTAAGGGTGGTGTACAGATACTTAACTGCCTGTGAACAAGCTCATCTTTCTACACAGCACAGTGCAGGGACATTCAGAGGCGTTTGCTGGCATCTCAGAAGCAGGACATCATTGCTAATTAAAAGGATAAGTAGAGGCAGAACTAATTTACCCAGTGTGCTATCTGGCAATAAAGAAGTTAAACATGTAACTCGGGAATGTGTGAACAATTAAATGGTGCTAGGTCGGTCTGGCTTGAGAAACAATGGGAGAGATTTGGGAGCATTTAACCCTTATCAGGGATCACAGGAACTACTGACCTTAAGGTGTAACATGTCCCAAAGTGTGGGAGCCTTTCATTATTTCAAATCTTGAGACCTTATTATAATGTGAAGACCATAACTCCAGGTACCTGAGACCCTCCCTCGAATTAAGACCCCCACCTACCGAGCATGAGTAGTAAAATTAAAAAGCACTGTACCTTTAAATTGAAGGAAAGGAACTAAACAATTGTAGTTAAGAAGGGATAAGAACTAACCAATGATAATTAGAGGGACGGGGCAAAGAAGACACAACTAACATTTTGAATTTATATGACTGTAACCAGGTATGCTAGCTTTGTGGATTGCCACCTAGCATCCATCTCTGAACAGAAATGTAATAAAATGATATCTCAACTCTGTGTGTGAATTGACTTATTACACACCAGGTGATGAATTCCAGTTTTGGACAACAAGTGCAAGGTTGCTGGACTGCTTTTGGGGTCCAAAGCTCCTACTGGCATTGTATGGACCATACAGAAGTACAGTAAGAGCTTATTTACCCTTTTGCAGCTTACTTGAGCTTCATACCTGTCCACCACTGTAGATCTCATTTGAAGGTCTTAAAATCTCATTTATTTTTAATGTATGCCTTCTTCAAAGGGAAGAGTACTGCAATGTGTTTCATTAGGTAAAATATATATGTATTTGGCACACAAATAATAGCCACAACAAGCACCCTTCACTTTAATGTATTATACCTCACTTAGGTGTCTCCCTCAAAAATGCTGTTCCTAATAGATTTTTTTTCTATAAATACTAGAAAGTTCGGGTAAATGCCATTCTTAGAAGGGTTATTAAGTACATTTATATTATTTTAATAGAGACAGATGACCATTTATGGTAGCCAAGAGCCTACCCCATCGTAATTTGTTAGTTTTGACATTACTGGAAACCACACAAGCTTTGTTCTCATGATCAGTGAGATCATGTGGCTCTGAGCAGCCTGGTCTAGTGGTTGGCGGCCCTGCATATGGCGGGGGGGTTGAAACTAGATGATCACTATGGTCCTTTTCAACCCAGGCCATTCTGTGATTCATTCTATGATTCTATGATCAGTGATTGCACAGTAACTGGATATTCAAAATGGCCCAATTTCTGCTGTCAGCCTTGTCAGTTACATAGCAAACAGAGTCTATATTTGTATAGCTCTCTGGCTTCAAATGACTTATGTAGCATCTTCTCACACTGAATTAAATACTACCCTAAAAGTCTAATCCTTATTTATGATAAGATCCTTTTCACCTCTGTTCATAAAGGATGTGCTCATTTAAATGTCCCTCTACTCCCTGACAGGGTATATAGGAGACTTAGCACAAATTAAAATCTTTTCCTAAATACAGAAAAAGATGAAGTGACTAGGTAACATGTTGAAATAATTTCCTCAACACTGCAGAGGATATGCACATATACCCCCTTCTCCTTGCGTGTTTACTACAACATGTATGTGAACATTTAATTGAATGTTGTTCTTCTTTAAAGGGCTTCCTGCACACTTATCATATAGATCACAATTAATAGCTGAAGGAGACCACTAGCATGGTTTGTCCTCATAGACTTATGTAAACAAAGACAACAGTGGAAAGTAGATAATGTCATTAGGTCAAAGCACTTGGTAGGGCAGACCCAAAAACCGTCTTCTGTCCACATTTTCACAGAGTATCTTAGGGGAAAAAAGATATCTCTGTTCATGTGAAAATCCTGAGCCTTTGTGACTACAGAAGTGACTACTATACAGTACCTATTTCTGCAGTCAGAGTTCTTCTGTCAATACATTTAAACTGTGAGGGGTTTTTGGTCTTGATTTGGCTATTACAGGAGGAAAATGACCTGTAAAGATGTTTTGAGCAGCTAAGTATTTTGCATATGTTATGGCAATGTGAGACATAAAGAAAAGTGTTAAGAATAAAGTTTCCTAAAGTCAGTACAAGCAGGTTTATTTTCCATATCACAGGCAAGGACTTCATAATCTTCTAAACTAAAGGGAAAAAAGTCTGTCAATATAAGTACTCACAGAATTTGGGATTTGCAGAATCCATTGGAAAACATTCCCCATCTTCAAAAAATATGCTTTTTAAATTACAAAGGCAAATAGTGCAAAACTTCTGTATTATTAGACCTCACTTCCATGTTGCCAAGCAGGGAGCACACCTGTGAAGGGAAGTATTATAAGTGCAGGTACCAATTTCCTGTAAACACCCAGATTGCTATTGCAATCTTTTCCCAAAGGCTGTGGTGAGACCGGAGGGCATACAGTAGACCCAGCACCCTATTTGCCATGCTGGCACAGACTGGTTGACACCTAGCAAGGGGCACCAGGACCGCAGCTGCCCCAGACATCTCCTGGAGATGGTCACTTCCTAAACCAGTGCTTCTCAGATACACGATCCTGTATATATTCTTGTTCTTATGTTTTGGTGCTCCTCTGCTGTCCTTCAAAGGCACCAAGTCCCTAGGCAGAGCTTGCTTCTGCTGGACTTCATACAAAAAAAGCTACTTGGGATTTCAATTCTGTGCTCAAGAGAAACAACCAATCCACCCAAAACAATTCCTCCTTCAGCTAATGCTGTCAAACCAAACTGGCTATAGGCTCCACACATGATGAGCAATGCCACTCTCAGAGTTCTCATGATGCCAAGGAAGGTCTTTGTATGTCATCCCATGGGTTCTGGATCAAGCCTCCAGTCTGCTCAGCAAGACGCAGAAATGCACAGGTCAAGGAACAACAATAACTCTTATTTTTTTTGCCAGGCAATTAACTCTGTTTCTACTGAACAGAAAAGGTAATTGAGGTATTAAGAGACCTTCTCTCATTGACACTTGTCAAAAATTGAGTGAACTTTTTGTTTTCTAAATTTATTGAGCTTTATACTTTAGTCATATCATTCCAGCTGCTACCCTGTGCTCAACATCACTCTTGGAGAACAGGGAAGCACGTATGATTTACAAGAGTTAAAGACATTTGTGTTGTTGCTTTTAGTTTTTATTAGCTCTCATGAACACCACTGCATCTAATGGTCTGTCAGTATTTCCATTGAAACACTAGATTTTCAGCAGTTTACATCTCAACTGTAAAAATTCACTCCAGCCTGCAACTTTGCAAACAAATTCTTAATTGAGGAGTAAATACAGATATTTTTTGTTCAGTTGGTTGCTTATTATTTGCTTTACTTATTTCATGAATTTAAAAGTTTTGGTTATTTGAAAATTAAGTAGATACCACTCTAGAAATTGAGATTTATATAGCAGTATATAAATAACGCAATTTAAGCTGCATAAAAAGTTTTCCATTTCCAAAGGAAGTTTCACAAAAGAACTATGGTAAACTACAACAAATATACTTTGGTATTTTAGAAACAAAATTAAAATGGGACAATGATTCACTTTTAAACATTTTTCTATTGGCATCAAAGTTTTATAAACAAATTTCCACAACAAAGCGCATGATGGAACAACTGGCTAAATATTTACTCATAAAGTGTGTCTAGATAACATTTTCAGGTCTTGAATCAATGTAATGCTTTAGGTCACCTTCCAAATTTCTTCAACCTATCTTCTGTCTTGCTTAAAAATAGAAGACAATTTCTATGTAGACATCTCAAGTACAGAAGAAGATGCAGGTGTCTAGTTGAACAGGGAATTACACCCTGTTTTCAAAAGGATAAACTTCTTACATTTGCATTTACAAAGTGTCACATATGCAGCAGTTGCAGGCAGACCTCCCAGCTTTCTACAGTCATTGTCTGGCTGTATTCAATAGCAATTTAGCTTTTCTGTTAAATGTACATTGCAGAACAGACAGGCAGACTAGCAGTGAAACACAACCCTGAAGCCCATCAGTTTAACTCAGACAAATGTGGGATCCAGGAAAAGTGCTACAAAGCTGGAGAAGACTGAAAGAGTGTTTAAAAAGCTCCTGGGCAGAGAATAAAAACAGTATGAGCACAAGTGGCAGAAATCTGTGGAGGATAGTGGAGTGGCTAAGAGGAAAGAAGGTCTCACGCTTAGTCATCAGTATACATACAACAACAACAACAACAACAACAAAAAAACAACTACAGGAAGGTAGAAACTGCTTTACACTTCTACATATGTTCTGGGGACCACATATTACCTTCTCATGAGATAAGGAGAAGTTTTCCTCTGAAATTGAAACCAAAAATGGTAAGCAGACGCGGGCATGCTGATATATGAGCAACCTACTGTTAAAAGTTGTCTGTTGAAGGTCTTTTGATCCAGACACTTTCTTACTTTCTTCAAGGTAATTAATCAAAGGAGACAGGTAAGAATGGCAGCTGCTGAAGCACAAGCATTCAGATTTACAAGCAGTAATTGTGTAAGAGGACCTTAGTGAACAGCATTTAACAGAGCCCAGTGAGTTCCCTACACAAAGCTGTTTCACACATAGCACAGATTACTATGAAACAACTCCCCAGATAGCAGAGCTGAGCCCTGGCAGTTGTGGTATATTCGATTATGATTTGTGTTAAAAGAAATGGAGGAACTGCTCCCATGCTGTTGTGCTGGAGAAAACTACAGCAGCCATGGCCCAGAAATCTCCCTTCTCAAGGATCCTTCTTGCAGTTTAGGAATGAAAGAAATGGGACAGTACTGGGATTGTGTGAAAGAATTCATCCTCAAGACAGGGTATTTGACTTGGTTGTAAAGAAATCAGAGACCAAAGATAAGGGTACTTGAGTTGAGCAATCTCATTAACACCACTGATTGAATTGTAATCTGTGTTGCAGGGATGGTCTTTTTGTTTGGTTGGTTTTTTTAAATATCTGAAAGTAACTTCCAGGAAAGATGTGACAACACAACCCCCTTTCCAGTAAATTGAAATACAAAGTAGGAAAGAAAGGGCATGATGATGTTGCTGTGCTGAGCTAGCGCCTTCTTTGTGCACAGTGCAGTACCTCCTCAGGTAGTATGGCATTTCTGTATAACTGCGCGTCATTTTACAACATCACAACTGAACCATACACCAAGGCAAATTCTAGCATTTGAAAGCACACATTAGGAGTTTCCCATTAGTATTTACTATTCTTGTATGGTTGAAGACGTTGTGAGTGAGAAGGTGCTTAAAACAAAGGATTGCTCTCACAATGACAGAAATGCCATGGGCCTGCCTTGGGTTGAGGACATGTTTAGACGCTAACCTGTGGAGTACTACCTGGGTGTATCCTCCTTCACTTCTCCCTTTACAATTCATTCAGTAGAGGTGCTTGAGGTAAAGAGCTGAGTGTTTTCAGCTGAAAGACTGTGAAACTGGATTTCCCCTTCAGATTATCAGACAAGGCTCCTCTGTTTAAAGAAGTTTTTGAATGAAGTAATCATATAATGCTTAACTGTGAATTAAGTCTCATACTAAACAAACGATATGAAAATATTAATGTAGTTGTCTTTGTAGGTGCATTCTCCCTATTTCTCTATGAACTTTGATATACATATATACAAATGTGTTTTTGAGACAGCTCTGCTTCCAGAGTGTATGCATTCATGTACCAGACAGTGATGGAGAAGTAAATTCCTGCTGGAATTCCTCAAGTATCCCCTCTCCCCAAGATTCCAGTAATCGGATGGAAGAAACAAAAAGGACAGGATGAGAGAATCAAAACCGTGATGATAAGGAAAGGAACTGCTAATCAAAACGAGATGAGAGAATACAACATCTGCAAGACCATGAGATAAAGGAGACGGACTCTTTAGCTAATTATAATAAGAAACTGGGCTAGGCGGGGCTTGGAGATGCATATGAAAGAATGTATTGCGAAAACTTGATGGATATGTAACATTTTGGGGAATAAATAGAGGGATAGGTTTTGTGGAAAGGTACGCCTGTTGGTAGAGCAGATGCTCCCCTCGCGTCCAGCGCTGCTTGCTTATTCTCCACCTACGAACAAAATAAAATCTTAACTTTTTTCTAGCTGCGGAAGTGCCTTCATTTCATAACACAATCATGTAATTAAATGAGCAACAGGGATATGTAGCTTTAGCTTTTGTAACTAGAGGTACTTGTACACACACACACACTTTTTTTGTCCTATATGCATGCAATGTCTGCTAGAAACACAGCATTTCAGGCATACATGATTTATTGTCAGTTAATCAAGGCATTTTATCACAGAAATTGGCATCCAGACATAATGCTTAACATACAACCATATTTCAAAGTGACCTGAAAGCCTTGTCTTCCTTCCTTCCCTCCTTCCTTCCTTCCTTCCTTCCTTCCTTCCTTCCTTCCTTCCTTCCTTCCTTCCTTCCTTTCCTTCCTTCTCACTTGAAACACCTTCACACCCTGGAACAGTTTCATTCCTGTCAAAATAAAAGTCTCAGTAATTTCTTTAGTCTTGGTCATGTTCATACACATTACACCACTTAGTGAGGAGAGGAGATATATAACACAGTCAAAAGAATGAAAGGGAAAGCAATCCTTGAATTAGCAAAGAGTCTCCACCAACACTCCACTGAAGAAAGAAATTTCTTGGTTTGTTAGTGACAGTTAACCTTGCTTTATGTCTTCAGTATAAGAACATCCTTTTTAGTGCTGAGCTAAAATACTGTGGCATCTTTGCATCTCATTTACGGAATGTGAAGGAGTTCTTTCATGCCTTCTTTAGGAACAGTCTGCATATATTTTATCTTGTGAACTCAGACCCTGATTTTATTTGGTCCATGTTTTGTTTTTACTTTGTAGTGAGCTGCAAACAAAAATAATGCAAGACAATTTCTAAAATTCCAGTTTTCAATAGTCATATAGGCATATATTGCTTAACTTGGATTTATCTCAAGCCCTAGATACTGCAGTCCAGTCTGATAACATGTGCAGACAGTAGACATCAGAAAATATGTCCTTGTGTAAACACAATATAGCTGAACCTGTTTGTCAGGATGGAAAGGCGTATGAAACGATGCTGCACTTGGTGCCCCAAAGGGAAAATATGATGTACTGTCCAAGGCAGAGTATTAATCATAGCTGATATTTCTGGACAATAAAGTAGAGTAATCCTTGTGAACAATCTCTCTTCAAGGATAAAAAGGGAAAATAAGGAACTGGCAGTATTATATGAGACGACACAGCCTGATGTAGGATAAAGCTAGAAGCAAGTCAGAAATCTCATCTGGAAAACAGCTTAATAATTGCTACATGGTTTATTGTGGCTAAGGTAATTTTTTTCTCCTATTGCATCAGGGTCATTTTCTTGCTTGCACCACAGACAACTGGGTCCCATGTAAAGATGCCAAACCTGTCACAAGTGAAATCACTTGTCCATTTAGACTTGCAGAGTTCACAAGGTTAGACCATTTCTCCCCGCAGAAGAGAAAATGTTAGTACAATTTCAAAATCCCCAGAAACTGGATGTACAGATAGTGATATTGTTACCCACTCCTACAAGACACTTCAGCTGGTAGGTGTCTGATATGTACCACTAACATTCGATGAAACACAAATTACATGATAAGGCACAGCAGGTTCAGTTTTAAAGAAACATTTCTCTTCACAATGAATGTACTGAGCAAACCTGGGGCCAACACACAACTTTAAGGCAGCAACACTGGGAATAGGTGCAGTGAAGCAGTTTAGTCAAGTTCTGACTATGCAATGTCAGGAGCAAGGGAAAACCTCTGACATTTCACAGAGGCTAAGTTCCTTCAATTATCAACTGTGCATAGTAAGTATGACATCTCTCTAAAAGCAGACAACAACTATATGTTAAAATGGAAAGAACTGAAAAGCTTTCCAACATGGTGGATCTGTGTAAATCCAGGTTGAAAACAGTGAAGACAAAGAAATGCAAGAATTTCAGTAAGCTGCAGCTACACAAAAAAGCACTGAAAATTCTGTGCTTTTGGAAGCCAAAATATTTGTCATTGCCCCTGGAAAAGATCACCAAGTTTTTAGACCAGAAACCCTGGGCTTTAACTTGTCTGGGACAGAAATGTGGCCACAATTTTCCAGTGCCAAAGAAATGTTCCTGTCCTTGGCCATCCTGATGGGAGGGATCCAAGATAGCCCACAACATTCCAAATGCATTATGGCTAATGCATCTTTTCAGGTTCAGGATAAAACACATTGTTTCTTTCTTTGGAAAGTTTCAAGGTTGTATTGTACCTAAATTCTGTAAAAAGTGAGAGTGGAGGCTGGGAAATGTTTTTGGCCCGTAACACCTGATGCCATATGTTGGCTTTGCAGCCCTTCCTGCTGCTGCTGCCAACTTGTGAAAAGAGCTCTGTCCCACCTTCCTTCTCCATCCCCAGCATCTTCTCAGTCTTCTCTATCTTCACCCCCATGCCAGCTGCCCTTTCCCACCTCCATCTCTTCACAGAGGCTCCCCACACAGCAGCAGGGACAGTACTGCACAAATTTTCTAAAAGGCTCCCAGATAAATGCAGAGCTAAGTTGGCCACACAGACTGCCACCGCCCAGTTCCTGGTTGCTCTTTGTGTGCAGCAGGGGTTGGCCAGGCCCATGGAGGAGTGCACCCAAAACCTTTGCTCAGGATGGTCCTTCTTCTGACACATCGTGCTGTGCAGGCAAGGCCATCAGCCTCCAAATGGACCGGCCATTGTCTTAATTCCCCTCCGTAGTCACAGATCCAGATTAAATTTATGGTTTAAAACAGGTACACGGGACACATGTTTTCCTCAATGGTCTATGAAGAAGGATGCTGTGGCAGGACAGATGCAGCAACAGGTCGTCTTCAAACAGAGGGTGCTGCTTCCCTTTCCCTTGGTCAGCACAACCCATGCTGAGGATGTAGCAAATCACATGTCTGGAGACACAAATGGGACCTGAGCCCTTGGAAAGGGACCATCCTCAGTCAGAGCCTTTTACTGAGCGAAGGGCACCCTCTCCTGCTGTCCCACCTCATGCCCCAAACCTTTGTGTCCCCCAACTGCATATTCCAAAGAGTGGATAAGCTCCGGCTGCTGCCAATGTTATTACATGTCCAGCAAGTGAAAACAGCATGCTGTCAAGTTGCACATTTCAAGCGTTTCACAAGTGTCATTTATTTTTAAATATTTGTTTGGGTTTGAATTTTTAATCTAAAATACAAAATTAATGTAGCAAACCATGAAAGAGAGAAATATTTTATAAACACAATTACAAAAAAAAAAGGAGCTCTTCATATTGTTGCCTAAAGATGAGTGTTTTAAGAATGCTTCTCTAATGTTTTTCTTTGTTGCCTGATCCAGAGCTTAGTGCAGTAGGATTTAATTTTTAGTGTCACCATGAAATGAAGTGTGCAGCATATGAAATGTTAATGTAATGCATAAACGCACAATTCAAAAAACAAGATGATGTAAACAAACAAGTATTGAATCGGTGAAATATTCCACAGTTTGCAAGTGTCATTAGGCACAAAAATAATGCATTATTTCACCCATTCAAATTCTGACTTGGCTATCTTCCTTCTTCTCCTTTCTTGTAACCTCTGAACTGAAGCTTCCACTCTGCACTGAGAGGAATCAGATGTTCACGAAGCCAAACTTAGTCTTATGCTGATTCATGCAAAGAGCATTGGACTTTACACGTGAACCAGTCTAACTTCAATGCTATCAGTGAAGATACACCATTTCACACCAGCTGAAACTTAACTTCATTGGGCAAGAAATATGAACTAATAGCACTCCAGAAGGACCACTGGATCTGTTAAACACTCCTTTGCTAGTAGCACTCCAGAAGGACCACTGAATCTGTTAAACACCCCTTTGCTTCTTTCCAGTGTAGGAAACTCAAGGGGTTATTGTGTTTGAAATTCAGCATACTCTCATCTGCATCTTTTCCACAATACTCTTTGCACCTCTTTTTGGATGACTGAAGTAACCCTAGCATGTGGTTACTCCTGCATTTCAACTTGTCTCAGAATCTTATACATCAAACTACACTTTCAAGATTTCAGCAAGCTTCAAAAACACATTTTCTCCTCCAGTTAAATGAGAAGGGTAGTATTTACCTGCCATTGTTATGAGGGTAAATATACTAAAGAAAGTTCAGGTTTGGACTTACCGGACTTAATACAGATATTAAGCAACTTAAATGTCTATGCTATAAGACAGAGGTATGAATAGAGTTCAAAATTACTTAACACTGTAATGACTAAATAAAATAAGTATTTCAATAGGATGGTCAAAGTCAAGTGATTACAGAAACATTTCCCTATTTTTATGTTTGGACTACAGTTGTGATGTCTGTAATTACACACTTGAACTAATTAAAACTGCTTATCAGCATAAGAAAAAAATACTGATATACAATAAAATATCTTTTTTTCTATTGTAATTGAATAGAAATGACAAACATTAAGGCTGGGTCTACACCACTGGATTTTTCTGATGGAGGATATTATGCCTTGTTTCCAGGCCAAATGGTAGAGGCTGGCTCATGTGTTTTTTGGAGCTAAATCTCTCTACAGTTGACCATTCAAGTCTACACATTGTACAGGGCTTGGCCCAGCTCTCGTCAGTGCTCAGCTCTGTGCTTTTAAGGCATGACTGTGATTTTATCTGAACTTTTTTTTTTTTAATTTCCATGTGCCTGTAATAGTAGGTTATAGTTATCAGAATGAGGTTTTCGTAGTATCATGTTGATGGCAGGTGTTGTGTGGTCCAGGGCGTTTGTCTGAGGGCAGATGAGGTCACTTAGGAGTGCAATGTAGCATGATATGATGTACAATAGTATACAAATGACAGTTAGACCTCTGTAGGGTAGACAGAGGCAAACCTGGTAAAATCTAATTGATGTTGCTTGCACTGAGAGATCACCACAGTGTCCCATAGGGAACCAGTTTTTCACTCTATGGAAGACCCAGCAATGAGGTGCCATACCTGCATTGCTGTTGTGGTTAACCCCAGCAGGCAGTGAGCACCACACCACCGGCTGCTCACTCCCGCTCCTCAGTGGGATGGGGAAAGAGTCAGAAGGGTAAAAGTGCAAAAACTCTGTGAGCTGAGACAAAGAATTTAAAAGGAGGGTGCAGAGGGGGAAGAGCAGAGAAAAAAAAAACACAAAACAACAAGAAAAACAAGTGATGCAAAAGAAAATAGTTGCTTACCACCTACTGACCAATGTCTATCCAGTCCCTGAGCAACAGCAGCCTCCGACAACCTCCATTTTCTAGTTTCACTGCTGAGCATGACATATGTTATGGAATATCCTTTTTTTCAGTTAGGGTCAGCTCTCCTGGGTGTGTCCTCTCCCACCTGCTTATGCACACCCTGCGTACTTGCTGGCAGGGCAGTCTGAGAAGCAGAAAAGGCCTTGATGCTGTGTAAGCACTCCTGTGCAACAACTAAAACATCCCTGTGCTACAAGCAGTGTTTTCATCACAAATCTAGAACACAGCCCCATACTAGTTACTATGAAGAAACTTATCACTCTCCGGGTCAAAACTAGTACAATTGCAAAAAGTCAGAGAATCAGGGCCCACTCATGTTCCCTTTCTGGTCTTGAATATGAACATGAGCGAAATGCAAAAGCTAGGACACAAGGTAAAATTCTTGAATAATTTCTTGCTCTCCTTAAGTCTAAATATATTGCATATTTCTCCTTGATTTATCTGTTTTAAATATCTGATTTGGGGTAGTAAATTTTAAAATGACATTTTCTAGCAAGAAGTGACCTAAAATGATGTTTGGATTAAAAAAATTGAAAGTTTAAAAATCCAAGATTTTTGTACTGTATATTAGTAGTTGACTGTTTAAATATTTACCAGTGCCTCATACAGGGTACTCATAGTTTGAAACAATAACCAATCTGCGCAGGATGTTTTAATAGGCAGGTGGTAGTAATGGTTTGTTTCTGTTCAAAAGGCAATTAAAATATCATAGTCATCACGACTGACAGTATAAAGATAGGAAGTCTTTCAATCTACTCTGTTGACCACTTATTTCAAGAAAGTCAAGTAATGTAAAAAGTATTAGCTTTGTATCACAAACATGTCATACGTTCATATTTTGGTTTTATTCCAGTGCTTAAATCTTTACTTCCACTTTGAATAAATTAAAACAATTTCCTTAAATGTAAATTTAAGCTATTTTTTTAACGAGATCTGGGCCTAGAAATAAAGCCATAGGGCCACTATCTTTTTAACTTTTGCATATCAGAATTAAATTGAACTTCTCAGTTCCTCCAATATTTTAGAGTCAGAAAATATTGGAGCCTTGAAGTCAGACCCAGCTCAAGGTCTTCCACAGGTTGCACCAAGTAACTGCCACAAATGCAAAGCTCACGTCCCACAGCTGTCAGCAAAATTGAGTCTGTCTTATCTGAGGTACTATGAGCCAGGATCTCTCTAATCAGGCAGCAATGGGCAGGCCAACGGGTGAGCAGAGCTGATCAGCACCCACAGAGATGGAGACACTGGGGGTATCCCTGGAGAACCAATTTCTCAATGCCAGAGGTGAAGCGAAACACAGGCAGAGATTTGTGATCACTAGCAGCAGCCACCTCAAACTCAGAAATCTCCAGTCCAAGCCACCTGCCTGCTTTGCTTGAGTTTAGTGTCAGTCTCATACCCAGCCCAATTTGTTCTTCAGACCCAAATTTCTCCCTGTGCTGTTGTATAGAAACTTTTCCACCACTTACTTCATTCCCAAAGTATTACATCAATAGAAAACTGATAATATTTTAATTATTTCTAATATTGGTAGTAGCAACAGTAGCTGTGTTAGCAGTATTAAGTAGCTCAAGTTACTATCTCCTAGGTCCAGAGCCTTGGCAGTAAATATGGGAACAGGAAACATCCCAGTCAGTCCTGTGAGAGTACCCCAGCTTTCAGCAATGCAGTACATAGCCTTATTAGATTTCAGACAGCCCAGAGGGAAATACTGATGCAATTTTGCTCCTCTTCTGAAACTTGTTTTTTGAAGCTCTTCCATTTCTTTTGCAAGAAAACTCGATGGGTTTAGTTTTAAGCTTGTGCCTTGACTCCTGAGCTGTCTTTGACAACTCTGTCCAGAAACTGAATACTAAACTTGATTATTGGTTGCTGTTACAAATCTCAGTGGAAGTCATTGTACAAGATCACCTTTTGTGATACTTTTACTGTTCAACTTTAACTTTGTAATGCAAGTTGCACAGATGGAATTGATTTCAGCAATATTGTCTTGGATGTTTGTGAAAGCACACTTGATCCAGCAGTAGATTATGCAAGAGACCAACAAAAATAAATCCTGTTAGCTTAGGAAAGAGATAGTTTGCACCTTACAACAGGAGATCAGTCTGGATTATCAGCTGGATTCCAAAACTTGTCAAACATACTTTTTCTGTAACAGCCTGATGCAGAGGCAGTGTTTTTTTTCTCATGTGCAAGTTATGCCTTACATTGCACACTGCTTCCTCCTGAGGTTCTACCTCTTAGAAGGACAAAACAGTCCTCTGAAGAAACTCTAAAGAAATATTTTTCCATTTTAAATAATATTTATAGTGGAATACTTATTTAATTATATTTATTTATAACAATTAATAATTTATTTATAATAAATTTTGTTTAAATACAAGTTTATCAAGTCAGATCACCTCTGGTCAGAAGACGTTTTGTTTTGAAACTATTATATGTAAACAGAAAAATTTGTGATGAAGAATTGCAAGATCTGTTTGAAAGTATGCATGCTTTTTATTTCAAGCTTCTTTTCATCTCTTTCACAAAACTCCTTTTACATTGCTCTTCCTTCATTTGTGTTCCCTCTTTCCTCCTCACATGCCCTTTTCTACTTGTCTTTCCCTTGCTCTTCCTTTGAGTTTAATCCTTTTTTTCTCTGATACAAGAAAATAATGGGAAAAAAACATTTATAAATGTACCTCTATATTTGTCTGCCAAGGATTTGAGCAAAAATCCTCTGGACTACACACTTCATTCACTGTGACCATCCAACTCTGGTTTGTTTTTTTTTTTTCCTTTCTGTCCTCATTTGTGCAACTGTTCTCCATTATCTGTTCCACTGGCCATCTCAAGTGTATCAACCTCATGAGAAAGAGGCCACCTGAGAAGGCACCCTGGGTTATTTCCACCCCTTGCCAAGCTATATTTTTCCCAGGGAACTGGATTTATTTTTCCAACTGAAAAGGGAAGCAATTGTATCCAAATGCCTCCAGTTCCTCTTCTGTAGCTTTACCATAGCACAGTGAATCAGCACTTAAGAAGGACACCATTAAAAATAAGAATTAGCAGTGGTTGAGATATTTCCAACACAATGACTTTTCATTCAAAGCTGCTGCTTGGTCAAAAAATTTAACGTTTGGCAAACTCTTAACAAAAGGTAGGCAGATTTCCACCTTCCAGTTCTCCCATTAGTTCACCCAAAAAGCTATGGATCAACCCACACACTCAGAGACAGGGAGTGATCTTAGGACTATGGACCCCAGAGCCTTCAAGTTCAGAGATGGAAGAAAGCCCTGATCTGAATGAGAATGCACAGTGTGTCTGAATTCCCCCTAGTCTCAGATCTGATAGCCCAAAATGCCATGAGACACCTACAGCAATTTGATTTGGGCTTCCTAACCAGAAATGCTACAGAGATACTTACAGATACAAGGTTAGTAATGAAGTGGAGAATGATATGGAGAGAAACGAGAGGAATCTGAAAGACAGCCCAATAACACTGGTCACATATATCCCCCACAAGTACTGAACGTCTTCAGGGGACACATTTGTAAATGGATTAGAGCCCTAGAATAGTTAGCGAGTCCTCTGTCTTACTGCAGTGTATGGGACAGATAAATAAAAACTGGGTATATGTGTTACATGTTTAGATTGTGCATTAGACTTTAAAATCTCTGCCCAACTTTACGCCTTAGCCTGTATTTTCTGTTTATGTCTCTGGGATGCCATGGAAACACAACACTGAATCCTAATGGGTCTCTCCTGGCAATAAATAAACAAAGTCTTTGTCTATTCATGTTTCAGTTTCTTTCTTGTTTCTTTTTTTCATGTAATTTACAACTTCAGAAGGAAAACAGACTTACCCCCACCCATTCTCTTTTGTTGCAAAATGTGCTGAAGATAAATGCAAAATCCACCTTCTAGTGGCCACTACAGCTTTCTATACAGCTACTACTACCATCAGTAAGCAGTGAACGCTGCCTAGATGAGTTGGACTTCCTTATAAGGAAAAAATGTGGCCTATATAATTAAACCTTGAGTCGGGGTTCTTTTAGCAATTGCAGCCTAACCTAAAGAGCACTTAATATACTTGTTGAAATTGAAAGCTGATACATAAAAGAGCAGACATTAAATCTGTTCTTTTCCTTACAAGTCTAAGAGGCTACAGCCAGTCCCTTTTTATACAGACGGTAACAACGTTCATTGCCTTTAAACTACTCCTCCAAAGCAATGACACACTATCACTTCCAGTGCTCCAGAGCTTATTAGAGCAAACTGAAGCAATCATCCTCATCAGGCTAACGCACAGGAGCAAGGTGAAACTCTAAGCACCAAGTGATAGAAATACTGAGTATCACACAGCATCGGTTTGCCATCTGGCACCTGCTGTCCCTGTCTGAAATGAATAAAGTCATCGAGAAGGGATGTTGTGGGGTAACATGAGTAATAGAAAGACTGATAATTATCTGTGTGGTGAAGTGGGCAGATTTAATTAGACTACTCAAATCTGAAGAGTCAACTGAATCCAAAGGCAGTAACCTCAGCTGTGGAGGGCAGCCATATGGTCACTCTCAAGCTTTCAGGTCAGACTGAAATTCAACAGGGACTTTCATAACTAATTTAGAAATGCAGTGCCATGTGCTTGGCTCCGCATCTGTCAGACAGTTCTTGGGCAAGAACAACAGCAATACCAGGTATGCAGCTTTGGTGCAATACACCCTACAGTCAGTCAGTCCCTTAATAACTAGCCGGCTCCTGAGAGCTTTTCCAGCTGCCACAGCAGAGACACCAGGTCAGCCCTGGGAAGACAGAAGCAGGAAGGGCCAGGGTACAAAATACACTTAGGGTGCCCCTCAGGTATATAGCTCTCCAGTATAAGGGTGAAACAGGGACACTATATAGCAGCCTTGAGTCTTCAAAACACACAAGGGCTGCTGATGAAGGAGGCAGATCACCTGGGTGGTGCAACTGATGTTAGTATGAATCCAATTTGTGTAATGATAAATTACTATGCAGGGGACCAGGTGGTGGAGAAGCAGCCTTGGAAATGACAGGTGCAGTGTGTGAGTCTTGAAAACCTTCTCTCTTACCCTTCTCTCAAAGTGGGTAGGCGCCCGTAGAAGAAAATTCATGGATTGCTTTCTATTCCTGCTTTTATTTTTTCTGCTTCCACAGGAATGGAAGCAGTTGTTTGCTCATACTCAGATTTTAGTCTTTTTTAATCTGACTGGCAGGCCAGGGTAATAAATATTTCAACCTTAAGAAATACTAATAAACTTAATGGTTTTCTGTTTTTCCTGGGGGGGGGGAAAAAAAAAAAGCACCCACATAGTACGTAAAAGAACAGTCAGACTGTCACAATATATACTGCAGAGACAATGCTAACCAAGGACCTAGTCATGATGACTGGACAAGAAAATTAACTAGATAGGTGGACTTAACTCAGTCTGTTGCTCCAGCATTTGCAAAATCTGTAGGGCCTTGAATTCACTTCTCTTTTGCACATGATATTACACCAGAAGCCAGTAGAGGTGAGAAATCTACTGTGTGGGGAATGGCTATTCTCATCAACTGCCTCCTGTGTCATATATGGGTATGTTACAGGTGCTTCTCCTCCCGGACAACAAACCATAGAATGGTTTGGGTTGGAAAGGACCTTAGAGAATATTGAGTTCCAACCCCCCTGCCATGGACAGGGATACCCTCCACTAGACCAGGTTGCTCAAAGCCTCATCCAGCCTGGCCTTGAACACTTCCAGGGATGGGGCATCCACAGCTTCCCTGGGCAACCTGTTTCAGTGCCTCACCACCCTCACAATGAAAAATTTCTGCCTAATATCTAATCTAAATCTGCCTTCTTTCAGCTTATAACCATTGCCCCTTTTCCTGTCACTGACAAAAAAAGAGACAGAGCAGATGCTCCCCCAAGGAAGTAACTTGCTATTCGAGGAGGTGACAGAATTACAACAACCCAGGACCAAAAGAGAAGCTGGATGCAAGAGAATTTGGAATTTGCAGTCGGGCTTGAATCAAACGCAGATGGATAGGAGGGACTCTGTGAGCAACACGGCATGAACTACTCTTTGCACAGAAAGCTAGATACTCCAGTTCACCACTAACAGATAACTCACCTAACCAGGGCTTCCCACACCTTGGTCATCTGGGAGAGCCATAAAAAACCATGGCACAAACAGGACTGATTAGTACTAAATTTTAAGTTGTAACTGGTTAAAATATGGCACTTGGCTGTAGCCACCTTCTCCTATTTTGTCACCCTGGTTAGATACAAATTCTACAGTAGTTGTTGAAGTGGTGGGGTCAAGAGACCTTGCTGTCTAAGGCACTTGGTTTCAACTAGTGGAAATCTGGCAAAAATTGCCAGTATAATAGGAATTGCTCAGAACTCACTCAGGTACATGTCAGAGTCTGCTTCCTTCAGTGTCTGTGTAGCACAAGATTATGTGAACCTCTGTTTGACGCAGCAGTCAGTTTTATGGTTTTCCCAGATGTCTTTTAAATGTGTACTTCTTCACACCTTGTATAAGTGGTGAACACCAACATAGAAAAGCTGAAACAACTACAGAAGATTCTAGGGATTTTGGACTGGAGACATCTGCAAGGGTGCAAAAAAGGCATGACCTAATCCCATCTTCTTTGACAGAAGGAACCAAATAGCGACCCTCTCAGTTGAGGCAAAAATATTCTTTCCAACAGCTTTTTCTGGGAAAAGAGAGAGAGAAAGAGAGAGAATGAGAAACAGACAGCTATACAAATCTGTTACACTGCATCAAGGTCTTTCTTTGAATTTGCATGCAGCACTATTGTAACACAGAGAGAGCCACTTTTTGCCTGCATTTACTGTCTGCCCCATATTCTTATGAATATGTCCAGGCTGGGCTGTTAACTACTTTAAAGTAGTGGCTGCAAATAAAACTCAGATTACTTTTAACCTTCAATGTGCAGCGTAACAAAACAGCATTATATTGTTCTGATGACAAATACTGCAAAAGGATAACATCAGGAACAACTTAACATTTACTGATGTATGGCATTTTTCACCACTAGGGTTCCAGGTGCTTCCCAGCACTTAGAGAACACTGGACTCTTGGTTGAGTTTAAAAATCTGAACTGAAATCGTATGATTTTTCTTATGGGTTTTCTACCTACATAGTGAAGATTTGGGATGTTTAAAATGCAGATCTTCACCCCAGTTTTGTGATTTGCATGTTACCTGAAGAGTTTAACATCTCTGTATGTGACAGAATTACTCTGTTATCTTCCTATAGAGTCCTATGGCCTCTAACTCGGTAACATCTGAAAGCAGACTAACATTCACTTCCTTGCTCTCAGCATACATGAGTGAGTTTGATATCAGACATATGTGTCTCATTGTAATCTCTACAGGAGGTCTTACACTTCACTGAAATTATTCCTCTGATCATGCCCTTCTTCCCTGCCCTCCTCCGTGCCTATTAAGACCTGGGCATATGGCTTCCAAAAATTCTGTAAGGCAACATGTTCTTTTTATGCAAATACCAAATAATTGCATCATTCACACGTTCAGATCCATCCTTTCCCTATGCACTTGCTTCTCTACCACTTCAAGTTCTGTCAGATCTCTTTATGCCCCACCAACAGTATGCATAGCCCATACATTAAACTGAATGGTTTTGATGTCAGAAAAATATTTTAGATTTTTTTTTCTCTAGTAGGAAATTTTTCTCAGTCTCTTGAAACCAAAGGTACTGTTTTTCTTATACTCTCTGCTTAACACCTCTGACACACAGAGGCACGTCTGTCACACAGGAACACCAGGAGCTTCTGAAGCTATATGGGACTGCTTGCCAGAGTTTTCTGGTGCTGATGACTCATATCTGTGAAACAAAGCTGCTCCAACAAGGGCCAAAGATAGGACATCTATTTGTCTGCTTAATTCAAAGGGAGGTTTTGTCAGACAGTTACATTGTTTCATATTGTTTATAGCACTCCCACTGTTTAACATGGTAATATCTTTAAAACATACATGTATATTCACACACACAAATTACTTAAACCTCATAACCCCATCCTTATGCCACACTACTTGTCTATTTTCCAGCTGTGCTTTTTTAATGTATCCACATTTGATCCTTTAAAAACACTTCTGAGACTTAAACAATTGATGTCAAACTGACTGGTCTAATTTCCTGCAATTCTTTTGGAACCTTTTCAGAAGTAATTGGAGTGTTGTATTAGTTATTTCTCTGGCCTTCAGAGACTTGTCTTATTTTCTAAAATTTCTTTACTTTTTTGCTTTTTTTTCTCCATTCTTTGCCTGTATCTTGTATCTGGTCATATTTAAGACCCTTTAAATGGTACGAGACCCTTCAAGATACCACCAGCTTCAAGATCACACTCTGTCTATATGCTTTTCATCTCCTACTGTTACAGATACCACCAAAGGCACCTAGAAACAAAAGAGACTAGAGAATATAATACTTCCACTCTCTTTACTTTGTACACTTTAAAGTACTTCCTTCTGCAGCTAGTTGTATGATTTTCCTTATTTTAACCAAATTCATCTGTTTTCTGTGTAGGTCACTAGAGCAGCTGCAGGAAACAGAACAGCACAGTTTAAACTAAGAAGACAAAAGATCAAAATCACCTAGAGGACCTGGGAAAAAAATGTAGTGGAAGGAACTGTTTTTAACTCATTTTCTAAGCAGACTAGATTTGAAATTATTATCAGCTCTTCAAGTGGAAAGGAAATAGGTGACAGCAATTCATGCTGACAAACAGGAACAGTGCTGAGACCTGCACAAATGTTTTTAAAGATCACTTGCAGACCCACACAGCAGAAGAAAAAGGCCCCACAACTTGCCCTCCTCTGTGGAGTTATTTTCTGGACATGCAGCATCTTCCTTGATGGTCCAAGCATCAGTGTAGTCCCTTTTCCCTTCCTCTCTTCTCTGACAATAAAAGTTCTCATTTGCCATTTACCTATCACTCCACTGCCAGCAGCACTAAGAGAGCTGCTAAACACAGAGCAGCACATTCCCCATCCCAGGTTGGGCAGCCAAGATACCCTGCCCTGAGAGCTAGTATACACAAAAACATTGCATATCCCCATAAATTCCCCAGCACAGGCAGGATGACGTCTCCTTTGTAGCGCTGGCCATCCTGGACACCAGGTGTCCACCCACATCACAGAGAAATCCAGGATATTTCTTCCTAGGAGATGTAGCCTGAGGGAGGGACTGGAACTAGGCACACTGTCCTTTCTACCCAAGCAGCAGGACCAGAGCAGCTTCAATCCATGAATATCTCCAGTCAACAGGCTTTTACAAACAGACCATTTTCCCATTCTCCTCAGGGCCTCTACACTTGGCACAGACAGGGCACTCCAGCCTGGGGCATATTTTCTAGCTGTTCCCTCTAGCATATCCCTACATAGCATTGGGTGAATGATCTGGACAAAATTTAACAGCAGAAGTGCAATGTGACAACTAGCAATAATTTCTGCTTGCAATATTGCAGCAACAAAAGAGTGGAAATATCTGGATTCATTAACTTAGCACATACTCATGCTGTACTGTCAATATTATTTGACCAAGAAAAAAGGCAACTGTGGTCTTACCTGTATTAGTCTATATTTTTTTCAGTAGAGAAAGTACTATTGTGGAAAATCATAGTGAAGACTCGTTTTTCAGTTTCAGTTGGTTGTGTTTTAAAAAGAGAAATTCAAATGATGACACAATGTGGACCCAAAATATCAAAATTAGCTTTGAATAACCTTGGCTACCAAAAGCAGGCTGTCACACAGAATTAGGACTCCAGCGCCGGAGGACATTTCAAAATTGCTATTTGTTAAAACTTTATTTTTGGTTGCTTGATACATTTCCAGGGAGTCAGCATTTCCCCAAAAAAAAAGAAATAACTAAAGCTCGTAATGTTTGGTTTTGTATCAAGTTGCAACCATGGGTTTTGCTCAACAGGGGAATGTCCCAAGTACAGAATTTAATGGATTAATTTACTTTAAAATATTTCACTTAATTTCAAAATTTCAAATTGGTTTTGGTCTTCAGTTCTTTTGCAGATGGTTTAGAACTTCAGGTGACATTGATTGGTTAGTTCATTGGTTGGCAGGGTTTTTTTCTTTTCCTCCCACGTTGAACAAGCTGAAAATGAAAACTAAGGATATTTTACCTTCTTCACAATAATGTCTATGAACTTGTGAGTGTTCCTGCACCCAAGTGGCAGGGGAGAAAGCTGGGAAGAATTATCGGTGCTGTTACTTTCAGAATATCTTACAGCTGTCAAAGGTATGAAAAGTACAGGAACATGGTTTTCAAATTTTTGGTACAGAATAAATCAAATAGTTCTTCCAACACAGCATCCGTTTTGCTCACTAAATACAGCAACTGAGACAACCACTGTATTTACTGAAACAGATGCAGTAGACTCTAGATCTCAGTTCCTTCAAATCCAACAAGTTGAGCATTTGGGGAAAAGGTTTCTCCAAGTCTTGGTTTTCCATGTAGTCACTGTTTGAGACAGACAAAGAAACAAACATAACCGGAAATGTCAGCAGTCTTCTTTTCTGAATAAATAGCATTTTCTAAAAAAATGTGAATCTTCCCATTGCACTAAGCTGCCTTTTCAGTTTTCATTGGCTTTGTATAAAGTTTTACAACACCGCAATAAAACAGTCATCATTATGGTGCTCTGATTTGAGTCTTAGAATAGGAATATCCTTAATCTCCATATATCATGTCACAAATTCAGTCTGCCATGCAAACTAAAAAAAGTCCAAATACAAAACTCAAAAATATTTGAATGGGCTTTGATCAAATATAAAAGCCACAGCAACCAGTGCTAAGTTCGGGACATTCATGGAAAAAGGTCACCAAAGCAATTTCTTTAGGAACGTTAACAGCAGATAAATAATGATTGCTAGATAAGAAATTGAATTTCAGTCTTCCCCATAACAACAACAGAGACAACATGAGCTTTTAAGCCACTAAGATGCTTTTGAAAAATAATAATGAGAAATACTGTGTTGTCCTTTTCCTGACCTCTTTCTACCAAACTAAATAGTTCAGATTTTGAATATTCATATTCAATAAATGGAATAAAGCCATAAGTGTTTGTGCCACACTGTCTAATAATAGACGCATTTGAGGAAGTCATGTAGTTTGAGAGGAAAAAGAGACTAAATTTAACAAATTATTCACTGGAGATTACTCACTTTTCTCTGATGAGAGCAGGAAGATGTGACAGCATGAACAAAGTTTATAAGCTCATTCGTGTCAGCTGAGCATAGTTTTATGTCAAAAAGAATGAATGATAAAAGCCACAAAGCATAATATTAAAATAAATACCTTCAAGGGAAAAAGACAGCCAAGACTACAACAAAAGAAAAAGACAGCATAGGTAGAATCTCTTCTGAAAGTACAGGAAAGAATTCATGGCTTTACTTTGTGTTTCTAATTAAGAGAAACACAGGAAAGGCACAGAAGCATTGGTAACATCACGCAGTAACTATTGTGCTTTCACAGCCCCCAACCCTTTAAGGGAGGAGATGACAAAAGGATGTGACACTGTACCTGCCTCTGGTTCCATATTGCGCACTGAAGCACCTGGGTCCAGTGACCAGCTGGGTGTTGAGGTAATCAAGTATTTCACAAATAGTTCTTCATCTCTGCAGGAAAGTGGAGTAGATTTTTTGATTCCTTGTAAATCAAAGGCAAGCTTTGCCTTCAGTGAAGTGAGGAACTGTATCCTGATGCTACAGCCAGTGGGCAACAGGTCAACCTCAAATTCTTCTGGTGTACCTTTGAGATATGAGTCCTTATATTCTGACCAAATGCCTCCTGATGTCTCAGGTTTTGGTGTTAAGCATTTAAAATTCTGCTCACTCACTAAAAAGTGATCTGAAGACAGTGAGCAACTTGATTTTCAGCCCAAAATGGTAATTTTTCAGGCTACTAGATTACCAGCTCTCTGGTAGTCTGTGACAGGTTTTTTCAAATATGATGCTTTTGCTGGTGATAATAGCTAAGGTTAATGGCTATAGCTAATGGCTGACTGTTCATTGGCTTTACTGGATCTGCCTTTATGACCCCTCAAAACTCATCCACTCCCTTTCTGAGCAAAGAAAGAGATGGAGAAGTGAGGAAAAGAGTGAGAGAAGACAAAGTAAATGGAGATACTTTAACATTTGTGTGAAGGAATATTGTCATTGTGATCCTGTTGTAATCCAACATGACAAGCTGAAAAGAGAGTGTTATTATACATTTGCTCAGAAGAGAAAACAGAGGTGCCACATACTGAATAGAAAACAGGAATCACGTTATGATATGACATGATATGATATAATACAATGATACGATTTGGCCAGACTACTCAATCCTTTGCTAAAGAAGCCCAACACCAACACTGAGAGGCTTCAAAGGTGCTGATTAGTTTACTATGTTTTCCACTGGGAATTAGAAGAAAGAAAAGATGAGAAGAATACTTTCTCCAAAGGGAAACTACCAATCCCTTTCCAGTATATAAAAGAAAAACTCTCAAAGAAACAGAAATAAAAAAGAAAAAGAAAACAAAAGTTATAGAATTGTGAGAACTGCCACTATGAACAAGAAGAATCTTGTTCTCTAAGTAAGCAAATAATTTTTCTTTCTCCTCCCCACCCCAAAAATTTATTTGGGGACGGAGTTTCTAATACTTGTTTTCAGGCTGTAATTGAATTCTCACTGAAAGAGTGAAAAAGACATCTAATCAATATGTACCTGAGTGGCCCACATGTAGCTACAGCAGAAAAGCCATCTTCTGTAGTCACGAAGATCCTTCCCATTGCTTTTCTCTGGAATCAGCAAAGGATGCTTTGCCCACTGCTTTATGAAACTTCAATATTTACTGTTTTCTAATTTCTGCAACTTTCAACTGTGAGAAATTTTCAAAGGCGAATTGTTATCACTCAAAATCACCATATACCATCTCAGATGTATTTTACCAGCTGCTACTAAAGTCTTTATTGATGATCAGTGCCTGTTTAAAGACAAAGTCCCATGACCTTGGATCGTGCTGAGTTTGCAGAGGCTTTCTTAATACCTTATCCCAACACAACAGACCTTTAGTTCTTCCATTACTTCATATCTAAACACTCACTTAAGTCTTCAGAAGAGATAAGGAAGTAAAGGGAAAAAATACCTGAATTAAAAACTAAGTTGACTTTTTTTAATTGCCCCAAACCAGCATGAAATAGAAACAGATAAACTTCAGAATAAGAGGCAAAAGGCACATTTCTGTTTCTTGCTCTTTGCACAGCACACATAACATGAAGGAGTCTGGTAAGCACAGCAGAATTCAAATATCCAGTTTATGAAATATATAACAAAGGTCTGTATGAAATATAAGTGTTCTTATATATACCCTGTGTAAAACACCAGTACCCTGTCTGGCAGTAAGCTGGTGGCTTCTGAAGCCCAGGAGGCACTCAAGGTTCCTGTTGCATTATTAACAACTGTGTTCTCAGTCTTCCTCCTTTAGGACAAATTGTCTTGCAACAGGAAGAAGGTGTGAGAAAGCCAGCTGAGCTGGGTAGGAATAGCTGATATTAAGGACCTTGTCCCTCTTCACAAATAGCCCAGAGGGAATGACATGGGAGAAGCAGCTGGAGCAGAGATCCAGGGCACTGTAGGGGTTTGAAATAGCCTGAGGCTTCCCTTGCTCTAAGACTATTCAGGGGCCTGGTTGGCTGAAGGGTGACCCCAAAAGATTTGGGCAGCACCCAGGCAAAGGGCTCCAGGTCATCTCAGGAAAAAAAGGCCAATGACAGACCCACACAGCACTCACAAGGATAGTCCCAATCCAACCAGTCCAGGTTGCATGAGGGTACAGAGTCTGAACAGAAATGTCATTATGTCTGACAAGACCATTTGGCAAGGGCGAAGAAAGTGGTCAGCATTTTGCAATTTGTACCTCATGCATTTGGTAGCAGCTAGCACAGCTTCCTGAGCTGTCATCTTTTTGTGGCATTTGCTGTGATACAAGATGCACAACTAACAGCAGTAGTTCTAGCACTCACACTGGATTACAGTGGAAACCAGATACTGCAAAAATACATCAAACATTCATGCCTGGCAGGCTTGGAAAACATCAGCTCTAACTTAAGACAATTAGCTTAGATCAGCTTCCGCTTTTGCATGAATTTAGCCATTCTCAGTGTCCCTATCTTTAAAGTGAAGTGTCTGCATGATTATTTTGCTTTTATAAGGAGATGACCAAATTTGAGCTAAATCTTGATAGCCCTTGTTTGACAGCTGACTCCTATACAAGCCTTTCTTACAGCTTAGATGCAGGCTTAATGCAAGACAATGAAGCAGAAGGGGAGGAAAGGGCAGGTTTAGCCATGGGTCTGTCCACTCTTTTCTAGTCAAAGCAGCCAGAGAATAAGCTGTTCTGTGAACATGAGTAGCTTACTCCATGAAGACTAGTACTATGGCCTGCTCCTCCTCAGCAGAGCAGTTACGCCTCTGAAAAACAACATTTCGTTCTCTGCATTGATCCAGAGGTCATGCAGACCACGCCTCAGCACGAATGGACATTTTGTTTCTGTTCTTTGGACACTCTGCTTTTTACACAGTTGAGGTCTAGACCCGAATTCTAACCAGTAATGCAGGAATCCTATGGAAGAAAAACATTTTGAGGGTCCAGCGGCCTTCTCTCCACCTTCTGAGCATGTCTAGGAGTAAGGGTCAAGACAAATACCACTCTAGCAGTAAAACAAAATGATTAGTAGACCAGACTGATATAACATAAAAGGATTATTCAGCCACCAAGGAGTGAAGCTATCCTGGTTTCAGCTGAGACAGAGTTAACTTTCTTCATAGTAGCTAGTCTGAGGCTACATTTTGTATTTGTGCTGAGAAGAAAGCTGGTAACATACTGATGTTTATAGTTGTTGCCAGGACAGTCCAGAGCTTTTTAGCTTCTCTGCTGTGCCAGCGTCTGCAGGTGCAGGAGAAGCTGGAAGGGGGCGCAGCCCCAATTGCTAGCCTAGGATTTGATTTTAGGTTTAGGATTGAAACCCACATTGGCCAATAGTCTATTGAATATCCTGCACGTCATGTCCAGTATATAGGCAAGGGTCTTCTCCCAGAGCTCTCCCTTTTTTGTTCTGGATGGTCCCTCTCACTGGTTGTCTCCCTCTGGGACACTCAGTCTGTTATCTCCATTCCAGGAGTGCAGTTTTAGGACTCTCCCTGTTCCAGAATTGTTACCCAGGAGCAGACTGAGCCTTGGTCACTGGGTGGTGAGCAGTATCACTGTGTATCACTCATTTGTATGGTTGTATATATTACTATTATTAACACCATTATCATCATTGTTATCATTTTCAATATTATTGTAGTTTAGTTATTAAATTCTTCTCTCAACCCCCAAGTCTTTTTTCCCTTTACCCCTTTGTTTCTCTTCCCCAACCCTGGAAGGGGGAAGAGTGACCAAGTGGCTGTGTGGAGTTGCCTCCCAGGCAAGAGTAAAACCACTACAGAAACTTAGCAGTGCTGTGCTCATGGTCTTCACAGACAATGTTGCATTGAGTTGCAGGTCAGGGTACTGATTTGTTTGGCACAGCAGTATGTTGCATAATGAAGTTTCTTTCCTGTGGATTCCCAGATTCATTCTGTCCCATGTTGGTTGCTCTCTTCCTACCAGAAAAGATGTCTTCTCTTAGTCCATTTACAAGTTATCACAAATATTTGCAATCTATTGGAATGCTTGAGCTTTCCATCATGGAAAACTCTGTTGTTAGAAATGGATGAAGTAGGCCTGATAATTCAGGACTGAATGTGATGATTCATCAGAACTCAGACTACAGAAAGTCTTTGTTGACTTTCCTAGTAAAGATTGGGCTAATTTTTTAGGTTTGTTGGTTGTTCTTAAAATACGACCAATGTTAAATTTTGTCAACAGTATAAGAGGCAATACTCACGTTACCCACACCTGAAAAACTGAGCAAAGTGTAAAGGCTCATTTTCTAGACCAGAACAGAGACCTTGCTAATGCAGTTTGAAACAGAAGGATTACCTTAAGTTCTATCTGCTTCTCTTTAAAGCCTTCAAGATTTTCTTACTGTGAATTATGATAATATTTTTGAGTCATTTAAGTACTGTATGTATCGTAGCATTGCTTCTCTTGGTAAAACAGGTTTTTTTGTTCTTTCTGGTCCTCCAAACATCTCTCACAGTAGGTTTAAATTCCTGGGAGAACCGGCATTTAGCTGTTATGCATCTACTGTGAGCTTTGAAACATATTCCCACAAGCCACTGGGTACATGATGTCCCTGATGGATTTAACAGATGCACTGGCTTGTCTTTTGACTTCAATATTTTATCTGCTGTGTGCATAACAACTTTGCAGGCTCAAGGAGTCCATGTATTGTCCTCTGTCAACATATCTGCCTTATGGATGCACTTAAATGAACTAATACATTTGATCATGCAACTGTTGAAGGTTTTTATGAATAAACTGCATTCTAAACTACATCAGCAATGTCAGCCTCTTTTGAGGCTGAATCATTCTATTTCATATCCTCTGCTGCTCTGGAGGGAAGGCAACACTCTTGGTGTAGCTATTCTTAGCTACTATTAGAGTTGGCTAGAGCACAATAATTTTATTTGATGACAACTTTTGAAGTTTCCAATTTTTTTCTTCCTATCTGCACTGGAATGAAAAATCTTCTGACCATTGCAATGAAGCTGTGTTGTGGTAAACAGATAAGATTTTAAAAGTTGTGCACTATTTTTCTCTCTCTTTTTTTCTGCAGAAAGTCCATCTTGGATTTATAAAATCATATAGTTGTAACTTCAATCAAAATCTGTGAGATTTTATCAGAATTTTGGGGTTGATTACAAATCACAATGGCACGAAAATAGTCTTAGGAAATCTGTCTTCCTAATCATAGAATCGTTGAAACATAGTCATGGAATAACTCAAGTTGAAAGGGACCCAAAAGAATCATCAAGTCCAACTCCCTGCTCCTCACAGGACTACCTAAAACTAAGCCATATGACTAAGAGCATTGTCCAGATTCTCCTTGAACTCTGACAGGCTTGGTGCCATGACCAGTTCCCTGGGGAGCCTGTTCCAGTAACCAACTCCTTCAGTGAGGAACCTTCTCCTAATGTCCATTCTGACCTTCCCCTGATGCAGTTTCATTCCATTCTTCATGTCCCATCGCTGGTCACCAGAGAGAGGAGATCAGCACCTCTGCCTCCACTGCCCCCCTTGAAGAAGTAGGCTGTGATGAGGGCACCCCTCAGCCTTCTCTTCTGCAAGCTGAGCAACCAAAATTACCTCAGCTGCTCCTCATAAGTCTTGCCCTTGAGGTTTTTCACCATCTTGGTTGCCCTCCTCTGGACACACTTTAATAATTTGACATGGTTTTTATATCAAGGCACCCAGAACTGCATACAGAACTGAAGTTCAGGGCACAGGTGGCCCTTTTGGCTGCCAGAGCACACTGTGGACTCATATTCAACTTTCCATCAACCCAAACCCCCAGACCTCTTTCCACAGGACTGCTCTCCAGCCTCCCAGTTTATATATATATAACCAGGATTACCCCATCCCAGGTGGAGAATCCTGCACTTGGTCTTGTTAAATTTCATATGGTTGCCCAACTCTCTAGTCTATCCAGATCTCTCTGTAAGGCCTCTCTACCCACAGCTCCTCCTCGTTTAGTATCATCAACAAACTTACTTAATGTACATTTAATTCCTGCATCCAGATCATTAATAACAACATCACAGAGCATTGGCCTTAAAATTGAGCCCTGGAGGACCCCACTGGTGACTGGCCACCAGCCTGAAGTAACCACACTCAGCCCAACCGATCATCCAGTGGATCACACAACGTATTCTGGACTTGTCTAGCTGCATGCTGGACATTTTGTCCAGAAGGATACTATGAGAGACAGTAACTAACCAAAGAAATTTTCCTGAATTGAAGCAGAAGAAGCATAATATTTTACTGAAGACAACAGCTGCATTTCATAGAGTTCCCAGCACTTAACATACCAACATCTTGGTTTTTCTCACAGGTAGTATCAGTTTTCTCAATATAATTGAGGTTTATTGGATAGCACTTTTGCCCCATCTGGCACTGCCTGGAGTCATACACAATAAAGAACACTAGTACTCCTTTTGTCCTTAGCTTACAAAGGCGTATTTTCTAAAAAATTACCTAATTGTTTTCCAAAACTGTCTATTATCAGGCTTGCAATGACCTGAGATGTGTCTCCTCGGACAGTATTTCTCTGTGATGTCATGGCACTGAAGCTGCCCTTGTTAAAAGGAAAATTCTGGACAACATACACTTCTGAATCCTCCTCTGCCTCAGTTTTAGAACAGAGACTATATTTCTAGAGTTTAAAAGTGAAACAGCATTAGCTTTAGACCATCATAAATCTTGTGTTCACCAAATGGGTAGAACACTACAAATTTTTCTAAGATCAGCTCTGTTCCTTTGTCAGAAATGCAGTGCAGTTAACATTTACTTTGGATAAATTGTGGATTAAGTAACATTGCATCTTTCAGGTTTGGAATACTCAGACTTTGTGGGCTGAACTGTTTTACCCTGCATATAACTGTTGTCCTTTCAAAAGGGTAATATGTAAATTTTTCTGACAGGATCGTGTATTGTAAACTCCATGACAAAAGGACTTTTTGTCCTGTAAGTTAAAATATAGAACTCAAGTGTTGTATTTACTGACAGTTCGAAGTTTGTCATCTGTTCCTTAAGGTAACAGAACTGTATACTTCCAGTTGAGCCTATCTTCCTTTACGTTATGGCAAAGTGCAATTACAGTTTAAAGGGAATATTTATGTACATTAGTTAACAACATCATTGCGACTTAGTGCTCACACATCAACACTTAATTAGTGTAAGCATAAGTGACATAATTGCTACAAGGCATGCATTACCCATAATGTGAGGTAATTTCATGCACTATGCACATTTTAAATATCTACTCTCTATTTTACCAGGGTGGATTTTTAAATCAATAAGAGATGTTTGCATATAAAGACACCGTAACCTATTTTCCATTTTACTTGAATACAGAATGTTGTCCAGCAATAGCCCAAAGGCCTTTCCCCCCCCAAGGAAACCCTAACCAACTTTCAATCTTCAAACTTATACGTTCAGAAATGTTTGATTTCAAAACAGCACAAAAGTCTATGTGAACAGTATCGTACGTTTTCTGTTAAATAAACATTTTTTGTGTCTTTTCCTCAGACTTGTCAGCCTTAATATGCTGATTTTTTTTTTATGTAAGCCTAACTATGCTTTTGTCCAGTCCTCATCTTTGCATGAAATGCCCTTGTTAGCTGATCAGCAAAGCCAGTGGCCTTTTCAAAATTCAGTATGTCCTGAAGAAACCCAGCTGTTACAATAGCTATAAGGAACCAGTGAGTTAATGAGTGGACAGGGCATGTGGGACTACATTATGGATGTGTAAGTAAGTAGGTTCATATGTACAAATAAAAACCCAACCATTTGTTCCCTGCATTATTTTATTTTCTTTGTTATGAGAGGATTGTCTCTTGGATTTTATTTCTGTTTGAGAGGGAATGACTTTACCATATTCTATCAAACATTGTATGTATTTTGCATACTACTACATTCTAAGAAAAAAGAAAACTAGCTTTATAATCTAAAGACAGGAAACAAAAAATGTATGTGTCTTTGCCTTGGGATAATTTGCAGCAGCTACATAACATCAACTGAAGACAAGAAGGAACGAAACGGCTTTAGAAAGTTTTAATATTCCCTTATCATGTTACATAAAGGGCTAGAAATCTTCAATAGAATTGCTGCTTCCTGTCTAAAACCTAACATCACATGCAGCAATTAATGCTTAATAGTTCTGTTGAAGAGATAATCTAAACTTAAGACCATCCTTCCCCCTTGTCACCTACAACTTACTATAAATAAGATCTGAAGTTTGACTATCTGGAAGAGAACAGGATCAGATATTTTTCTCTTTTTCTTTTTTTGTGTTGGGGGGGGGAGGGAAGTGTTAGCACTGTTGACAGAATTTTATACATAATCATTTCACTGTTGCTCTGAGGAAATTTTACCAAGTGAATATTTTCCTGCTAGAAAATGTTCTGTCTCATCAGTGTGGAGAAGTTTCTTTTAAAAATAGATAATTATTAGACTGAGTTGTGGCATTTTTTTCTACGTTCAAGCTGACAGTACAGATTTTTATTTTAAAAATAATTATTGATTTTAATTTTTGTTATTATAAGCTGAATAAATCTTTGAAATTAAAGTCTAAAACGGAACTTTTTTTTGAAAAAAATTGTATAGGGTAATTCAAAAATATTAATCGCATTGCAATTTGCAATAGGTGAACCACAAGAAAAAAAAAAACCAGTTCCTGTACAATTCCACCTGCAAGCTTACTGAAATAATTTGTTCAAATGCTTATACAATCAAGATCTTCAAATAGTTATTTTTTTGTTTACATTACTCTAGTTTCTTTAGGCGGTGACTTACCAAGAGACATCAACACAACCACCCAGCATTATAACTTGTTATTGTTCAAAAAAATACTTGTCCGTGTGTTCATTTTAGAAATATTTTTGATTGTTGTTTATGTGAACCCTGAGTTTTTGTACATACTGAAAGTGTTAACAAAACAGTCATCAAAATTTGGAAAGATGTTGCCACTAGAAGCACCAACCATTTTAGGATAATCCAGTGACAGTTAAAATACCCGACTTCTCTTATGTCCTTTTTTTAAATCACCAACCAGACGTTAGGTCTGCAGAAAGCTTGAAAGTTCTCAGAAGAAGTCCCACCATAAAGTCCCTCCATATACTTACTGAATTCTACCAAAAAGAAGCTGAAGGATTTGTCATTTTCCCCAAATAATGTGTTCCCTGTGACAAACCTATCCTAAAATCTGAGTTTTCTCATGATGGGAAACATGCAAATCTGTGGTCCTTTATTTGCATCGTTACTTATGTCCTTGTGTACCAGCAGTAATCTCCTTTAGAAAGATTTTCTCAGAGGGTAATGCAGTAATGATTCCAAATACAGCAATCACTTTTTTCTTGGTCTACCAACCCAAACCTGTCTAACATCCTGTAGTATGATATGTCTCCTGTTTCCTGAACTTCTCAGCTGCCCTTTTCTGCACCAATTGCAATTTTACAACACCTTTTCGAGTAACCAGAACTAGATATGGTGACAGGTGTAACCAGTAACTTGTACAACAGCATCAATACTGCTTTTGGTTTTACTGAAAACATCTTGCCTATATATCCTAAATCAGATTAGCAGATTTTTACTGACATATCACATTAATGACTCATGCTCAGCCTAAGATCAATGAGCACATTCCAAGTCTTATCCTTCTATGTTGGGTCAAATGCTGAGCCCATCAGTTTATGGCTTATTTTAATTTGAGAAGTATTTTATGGTTCATTTTAATCCGCAAAATGTTTTTACACAAATAAGAGCTATAAGTTACGTAAAAGATGAGGCATTAGCTTGGAATATTCATTGGTATTTGCCAGAAAGCTTATATATGTTGTTACATGAATATAAATACATATATCCAAGTATTATTATATATATTCTAGTGTGTAAAACTAGTTTTATAGTTTATCATTACTGTTATTATTATTTATGTAATTAAATGCGTCCTTCATACAGCTCCTCTCTCTAACCCACAATGTATTCCTGCAAACTCAGATCTCCTGCTTGACAAGATAATATGTTGCTGTCACCTCCCTGAATATTAGTATAATTCTGATTTTAGTCTACTAAAATGACAAGTGTAGCTACTTCATAGCTGCTTTGGACCATAAAACATTTTGAAAGTTATTTTGCCATTGAATCAGCACTGGAGCAGACATGCATGAAGATTTGGCATCTAATATGTGAGGTGGTTTTACCCCTTTTCTGTTGTGGGAAATTTGGTTATAAATTTTTCATGACATAGTTCTTTTGTCTGTCAGCACCTTTTACTTTGGGAAAAAAATGTGCTTGACATCCACTTTGAGCCTGCTCCTCCAGAGCTTTTATTCATCACAGAAAAAAGTTTAGGAAGAATAATAAAAAATAAATTTTAAAAAATAAAAATAAAGAAAGAAATATGGACAAAGAGAGAAAATGCTTCCTTTCTTATTATTTCTTTTTCTAAAGTACTGGGTATAAGATAGCTGTCATGATATAAGTTGAGGAAACGTTTTAAGGTCCAGGAAAAAATCAGAAGAACGTGTTTTAGTTGCAGGCCAAAGTCCACAGGATTGTCTGCATTCTACACTGCATCCAGGCTTGAAAGCCTTCCCTTTGGATGAATCAGACTGGGAAACAGAAAGACCTTACACCATCAAAGAGTGATACCTATGCTTAATCTTATGAACTCTGACAACTTCCACCCAATTAGTAGAGCTCGTTACGATACCAATAAAGCTATGTACATACAGAAGTAGTGAGAGGGCAAAACCAAGCTTAGGCTTCAGGATTAACTGATGTATATTATACTACTATCATTATAAAGAAAATGAATGTAATGGTAACTTGTCAATGTATATGTGCACCAAGTGTGGCATATAAGTAATTAGATCATGAAAAGGGAGAAAGAAATATATGGATAAGTTCTCTGGGTGAAAAAATGTAAGAACCATATGACTACAATTATAGTTGTACAGAAGCAGTCAGCTATGCTGGTCTTTAGACTGTTGGTATGTTTCCTCAGAAAACATTTCAAAAGACTCAGCTTTCAGTCTTAACAGACCAAGAAAGGAGCAAGGTCATTTATTAAGAGAGCTTAGGTATAGGTAGTAAGAACGCAAATTAAGTGCACAGATGTCGCTTCGCATCTACACAAGGTGGACAGTACCTCATGAGAAAACATTGTTTTCCTTTTGCAGACAGTCTGTAAAAACTTATTTTGTTTAATCTAGGGTAGATGGTTATTGACTGTCATCTTCAACAACTTGCCTGACTGCCATTCCAAGGAGGAGAATACCTCTGTCCTACTGAGGACATCAGGGCAAGGCAAACATGACAGGCTGTATACAGATCAATGCCACAAGGAAAGCTGCTCTCTTTCCTCCAGAGCAGTACCATCAGCATTGCTGTCACTTTCCTCAACCCAAAAAAAAATCCAGTTTCAGAGCTAGTTTGAAGAGAAGGGTTTGTTTCAAAGAGGAAAAACAAAAAACAACAAAAAGAACCCCACAAGAAACAACACACATAATAACTGCCAACAAACAAGCCATGAATGTAAAACAACACAACCAACCCAAATCCAAAAAGACCCCTTTTTCAAAATTCTGCATGTAGCTCACACCTGACAACAACTAAGTCCCCAGCTTAATAACTACATAGTTCATCCCATGAATTCAATTTTCCCTTTACATCACTAGCAGCTTTTTAAAAAGAAAACAGTTAGTTGCCAGCATGGCCATGTCAACAGTGAGAATCTGGATATCCAATATGTAAAGCTAAAAGGAAATGATCTAGCACTAGAGCTTGTGTGAGAGACACTAGTCCTCCGTCTCCTCAGAAATTGGACTTTAACTGTCCTGCATGGAATCCGTTGCACTGTGCAAGGAATAGGGATTTTCCTGTGTAAGCTGTTTTCTGTTTACATCATTCTGTGCTTGCAGTCCTTCCTTCATCATTGGAGTCCTTGGAAGTCATATCATCACCCTATGATCAACCAAGTCTCTCCAAAGTCACTTTCAGTTTCTAAAAGGGATTTTCTGTATAGTCCACTGTTATACAAAACTGTATATAAGGATAAAGAATTGCTGGGAAAACACAATTGTTTTAGGTTTACCCTGTGCACCCACCTTCATGCAAGAAGTATAGCTGGAGCAAGTGAACACATGAAATCAGAAGTCACAGCAACTCTGAGCAATTCGAATGGCCACCCAAACAATAGCTCAACAACAATTGTGAATATTTTGGTAGCTTCCATAGTGTACAGTGATGGTCAACATGGACCATAGCAGCACCCAGATGTAAAGGCAATAAGAAACATCTTTTTCAGGCTAACGACTGCTCCTGATTATATTCCACTGGCAGTGCACAAGTGTAACTTGGCAGTCAAGATGAGCAACAATGAAATTCATAGTTTCGTTGAAATTTCTGGTACTTTGGGTGTTTGGGGTCTTCTGAAATAAAGCACAGACTCAAGAAAATTCAAAATTCTATATGGAATTATGAAAAGTGTATGGATTCAGTGGATAAGGTTATTGTTTGACAACATCAGCACATTATGTTCTACCTTTGAAGCATTAGTTTAAAATATAAAACATGTAATTTGAAAAAAAATAATCAAAATTCAAACTGTTCCACCATCAAAAATGCCAAATTTTGATATTTTTATTCTTCATACATCATAATAAAGACCAGACTTTTCCTAAAAAGTTTGATGAGAAATTTTTCAACCAGTTATAGTTGCCACGTAGTTAGGGAACAATTTTTCCTAAAAGTTTATTTCTCACTGGAAAGGGAATGTTCCTAGTCCCACAAACAGGAAGAGATTACAGGCTCTCTTCATGTAACCATTGATGACTGAGAAGGAGTGAAAAGAATAGTTCGGGTGCAGGACTATGTTGGCTGCTTCCTCCTTCTGAAAGGATTCCAAACTAATATGCTGAACTCTGCTATCTCAAGTTTAAAACCTGTGTGTGAAATAAATTCTCTCATCTTTCTCCTACTATTTTCAGTGTGAATTTTAGAGTACTCTTGAGAATACTCAAACAAACTTTCCCCTGTGGTCTTGGATGTCATCTTCAGCAGACTGGGTACAAGAGTCTGCAATCCCCCCTTGTAGAAATAGAGTGGGAGTTGATATTAATTAGAAACACATTTTTCCCTATGTGGATTCTCATAGTTTTTTGTAGGTCACTTTTTCTTTTTGGTCAACAGCACAATAACATTAATATTGATTATTTTAGAGTTTTCTTTACCTTTTGCTGTCCTACTCAATTCTTATCCCAGTTGGTAGACTTAAAAATTTATATGTGCCTAGAGAATACGACCAGAGTGCTTTCAAACATCTGGACTGTTATTTTGCCACTTTGAAAAGGAAGTTAGGGTAAGGAGAAGGTCATTATTTCCTTCTCAGCTTTAGCATTATGATGTGTTTCTTGCACAAACATTGATCTTTACTGAGGTTTTATTAATATGAAAGGTAAGCAGAGTGATTTCCTAAACATAACTCCTCTCAAACACCTGCTGGGCCCAAAGCAAGGACTTATTTTTTATCACAATTACATTTCAATGCTGATGCTGACATTACCATACATGACATATGTTTAGTAACAAGCCATGAGATGTTGTCTTTTGTTTGCACAAGGAAATTTCTTTTGATGGAATTTTGATCATATAAAAATCAAATAAATTAATATTTTCCAATTACAGCAAGTAAATCTGTGTTGTCATCTTGTTATGAACTGAACTTCTGTTAAATCTTGCAAGAATTATATCCCTTCTTTATTCAGTCTGTCACCATCTTACTAAACCCTTCAGCTAAAGCCATATTGAAACAAATGCATATACCGAAACAGAGAAATTACAGACAGTAATAAGCTGCTACTTACCTTTTTACTGCTACTGGAATGAGGAGCAATCCACGATCCCTTAGTGAGATCAACATTTTAGTAAACAAGGCAGACTATTTTCACAAAAAAGACTGCATTTCCAGGATTGTCTCTGTTTTCCCTGCCTAAACCCCAAGCAAGGATTAACGCTTTGCAGCTGTAACTTCACAAGTTTGCTTGGTAGCAAGCAAACTCTCACACAGGAGAGTTTCTCTGTCCTGAGATCTCTCCATTCTCTCACTATCCAAGTTACTCGTGTAGTTAACTATCAATGGGTCTGACAAGTCTTGTCTTGTGCATCTATTTTCTTTTCCATCTCTGGATTGTGATGCTTTTTCATTTGCAAATAGTGCATATGTTAGTCTGCAGCTGCTATCTAGAAGTTTGATATGTTGGACTGACACAGAAGCTCAACAGATAAGAATAAATGTGCTTACCAAAAACAAAAGGATGGAAAACAAAATAAAAACCAGGACTTTTTTTTCCTTTATCTTTAATTCCCTCTTCTAAAAGGCATTTTTCCTCTGCTAGGCATAGCAAATGACCCTGCAGTTATTACACAGAAATAAGAAACAGGAGTTTAAGGACAAAAGTCTAATGAGAAGAAAAATTTATTTCTTTCACCGTTCAGATTTTGTTTAACTGTTGTAGGCTGTGCTAATAGGGAAACAGGTGCAGTTCAGCAGTTATAACACGTATAAAAACTGCAGCCAATTTTGCTTGTCTCAAAATCTCCCTAGCTTTCATTTTTGGGAGCATACATTCCAAAAATACAGCACCTTACCACACCATTCATTTCAACGGACAGAAGAGATTTCTGCAGACCCAGCACACCTTTTGTTTTAGAAAAAGAATCGTTACACTCAGAAAGTTCTACTTCTTAGGTAAAATTGGGGCTGTGTCTTTAAATTATAAAAGAGTCTGACTGCTCCTGGTGTAGGGTGAGAATTTTTATGGATTGCTCAAGATAGTATAATGTGTCTACATGAGAAACCTAGAAGGAAGACAACCAGGGAAGTCTTGTTAGTGAACTGAGTTCTCTGGAGTAAAAATAATTTCTCCTCCTTCAATTTCCTCTGTGCTCTGGCATGTTTATGTTCCGTAATTTTTGTCACAGGGCTTGAAATAAATCAGTAAAGATTTGCCTTTCTTGTGAAGCTGTTTTTTTTTTTTTTAAATTAAGCACACACATTCAGTGCTGATTGCTAGGTTCTTCCTTCCTGAAGACACAAACATTCCCGTGCACACACACTCTTGCGCACACACACACACAAGACAGTATCTTGCTTACTAGACAGAGATAAATTCCTCACCAGGGTGATCATCAGACACTAAACCAAACTCATCTTCTTTTCCTTCTTCCCCCCCCACCGAACTCTGTTATTCATAGAGACCACAGGTGAACCAGTAGAAAATTATTACAGTGTGATGACTGCTGAAATGATAGAAGGTAAAGAAGATGGATTACCACGGTGCTGACATGATTTGTATGGATTTCCAGAATTAAGCTGTTCACTTAAAGTGACCGTCTCTTTGCACCCACGATATTGCAGCTGCCCTAGTAATAACCTTCATCTGCACTTGTGAGCCAAGTGAGCAGAGCACATTTCCCATTACCTGTCAAGCGAGTACGTAGAGTTCTTCTGGCCCCGCAGTAATAGCAGGGCTGCTGTTGAACAGAGTAATAAACACCTACTGAGAGGGATGTAGCGTGAAAAGATCTCATCACCTGCCATTAGCACACTGATGAATAATGCAGCATTTTCCGTGGCAGATGTCAGGGGTGGGAGGAAGAATCACTTCTGTAAATGCTCTGGTGAGCACTTCAGCACAGAGTGAGAGGTGATAGCAACAGATGCATGTGACGAAATTACACTCGCTATTGTATTTTAAAAGAAATGGGAACATTTACTTCAAAAATAGCTGGCAGGCTTTCTCTCTCTGTCTCTCCCTCCCCCCTCCCCCCCCCCACTTTTTTTTTTCCATCAGAGTCAAAGGGTGCTGAAAACTAGAAAACTAATTCACATACTGCTAAGCATTTACAGATCCTAACTTAACCACTGTGTAAGGGGCAGTGAGGCTTGGCTGTCCAGCCAGTTAAATGCTTTTTCCTGCAGACCCAAACTGGGGAATTGATTGAATAGGTAAGTCAAAAAAATAAGAATCTTATTTCTATTTAAATTTCCTTCCTACCATATATTTCATTTCTTTCTTTCAAATAATCAAAAAGCTGCTGGTTAAGTGAAGTGACAGTTCTTGGATTTCATGCAGTTAAACCCCTCAGAAGCTCTGGCTACAGGAAAAAGGCCTCCCTAATGTTAAAGTTATCAAGAAACCTCCTATTACTGCCCTTGTTCCACCCACCCATTTTGCTGCTGCAAATGAGGCAAAGAAGGGATATAGTTGTAAGACGTCTGGTTTCTGACTGTAATTTTAAGTGTGGCAGTCCCTCTCAGCTAACCTAAATTAATGCAGGTATTATTAATTGTTGACAATTATTTTTTTCACAGACCTGGACCAAGCCCTTGCAAATTGTAAAAGGTGTTGCATGATGGGGGGACTATAAGATTTCCAAGCTGCCAGGGTGATTGAATTCCCTGTACCTACAAGGAACAGCTCTCAGAGAGAACCCCGTTGTATTTTACGTATGTTTTATGCCGTTGTTCTCTTGCAGAGAGAGTTCCTCAGCACTAATTATGAATGAGGTCCAAAATCTGTCACATCTGACACCTACCAATACTGGGTGAAAAATAAATTAATTCACAACCAAAGATAATATTATGTGATTGAAATGTTATTCTTGGTACATGCTATCATCTTGTCTGGGGAATCACAGATTCAGATGATTTAAAGCAACCAGTCCCAAAGCAGAAATATTTTCTGATTAAGTTTATTTTCAGACTTCTATTTCCAGTGGTGTTTTGAGCCAAACAGCTCTTTTTGGTCAATTGCTGCCACTTGTCACAGTAATTTATTAACATAAAAAGTCCTGGGTAACAGGAGTCTTGATGCCACAAATGGTGAGATTTTAACACAGAAAAAGACTAGAGCTCCTGGATGCCTGCACTCTGGAGACTGTGGGCGCTGGATGCACAACAATAGTCAGGTTTTTGACACCTGCAGGACAGCTAAGAAGAGAAAGGAAGAATTGTTGAAAACCAGAGGATGGGATTGCTTAAGAGCCTTTCTGTAACAGGCGAACCACGAGCTGGCATAGATATTGTCATTGTTCAGAAGTGTGCATGCACTGCACAAACCAAGAAGTAAAAGTTATGTCAGGTGTCCTTGTTTCTGCTCTTCTGTAAACCATGCACACATCTAGGTTCTCATAATTATCTAACTATAAAAGGCTACAGGAGGATAGTGGATTGGGATTAAAGAGCTCTGAAGAGGTGAAAAATGCCTCCATCATCAACTAGCATTCTGTAAAATATATTTCAGAGCTGAATCTCTCTTCTGATCACCTTGTGGTTTCAGCTGTTGTTACCTGAGTACCTTCTGCACTGCCTGTTCACATAAATTTCCAAGGTCAGCATCCTCTTGTTAGCGAGGGCTGTGTCAGAAAGAGATGATGTGACTTAGAGAAGGATGCATCGCTTCAGCAAGAACCATGTGATGAAAATACAATGTGTTTGGTGGTATCTGTATAACTGCAACAAAATGAAAAAAGGAGATGAATGAACTATATGGCAGAGGAAGGTAAAAAAAACCCAAAAACTGGGTAAGGAAGCCATTTTTTATTTCCTTTTAATTATAAGTGTCATTATTAGAAGCAGATTAGGCAGATCATATATCCCAAAAGTAAGAGAGAATGATCTTTAAGAACAAAAGTATATAATCAACATGTAGCAGGAACAATCAAGACAAGGAAAATACTGATAATAATCCAGTATCTACTCAGGTTCCACTAGAAGAGGGTTGCTTTGAACTGTGATTCTAACACAGGGTAGAACTGAGAGAAAGAGAGCCACAGTTACCAGTAAATCTGGCACACTCGAGCTGTGTTTCCTAACATAGAAAATTGCAAAGGATGTGTATAAGTAATGCCGGTCTCCTCTGGGTGAGAGCCATGAATAAACTGGAAAAAGATCACCACCTCCACCCCCTCGCCACCCAGCCCATTCCTCTGAACAGCATTTCTTCAAAATCAATTATACCAAACCCAAGATGTAAATGTACTTTGGCATTTCTCTTTTCAGTGTGCCAGATTAGTGCAGTAGTGTTGCAAAAAGTATTCTTGTAAGTGCTGTGGATGAAAAGTGGAAGGAAAGTTGCTGAAGTAGAGGAAAAAAACACATCTCTTCAAGATTTGAGCTGAACTCACCTGGAGATTGGATAAGCCAAGATTTTGCATTTCAAACTTAAAGTGAAAAAAGAAATATCATAAATCAGAAAACAAATGAAAAGAACAAGTAGTGATTTCTTATGGTCTCTGTTTCCGTAGAGAAACAGGTTGAGATTCTTTAAAAATTGGGTTCTAACTGTTTTGTAAAGTATAAACCTACCTGGAAACCTGATGTATTATTTCTTTTTTCCTCATAACTTCGTAGCTTTTTAGCAAGAAAATATACCTTGCCTACCTTTTAAACTTGTAATTCTTCATTGCTGCACTTATAGTTTGATACCCTTATCAACACGTAGTGTTCACAGATGTATAAATATCATTTCAATCCAGAAGTCAATCCTGGAAAGACATTAAAAGCTGAAAAAGTTTTGATAAAAAGCAACATTTGCCATGTGTTTTGTGCCCTAGTATTATTTGCACCAATGTGTAAGGCTAAAAAGGGGCACCTATTACTGTAGAGATGTATCTAAAAAATCTCTCAAGCTGCCTGTAATAATCTCCATTATATATAATGACCATTTTGATAATAGTCTTTAGAAGAGGTAATGGCCCTGCTGAATGGTTATTACCTGTCTGTTCACACTGGAAGCAAGATGCAGAAGCCAAAGGGGACAGTGAAATGGTCCTTGTAGTGCAGTCTGTAGGAATAAGAAATATTTAACAGAATGCAAGAAACAGACAAGCAAGCACCTTTGGTTGTAAAACTGTCTGCAGTGGTGCAGTGAGCACATTGTGAATTTTGTGAACTAATAAATACATAAAATAGTAATTAAAAATAATAATAACAATAATAGTATGCAAACTATCACTGTGAAAGCTGTTTTAAGTGTCACAAAGTCTCTTAGAAAATAAAATATATCTGAATTCTAGACACAGCTTGGTGTGTTATAGAATGTTAAGTGTTGTTATACTCCAGTTCTATACTGTGCCATAGGAAGAATAACACTTCACTCCAGAGAGACTTCTGCACAAATCAAAGGTCAAAAGTGTTTATATCTTCTGCACAACCACTGCAGAAGCATCCCTATATACAAAAATATGGGGTTATAAAAACAGCAAATAAGTCATGTCAGAGACATAAGGGCACAAACTGGCCTTTAAAACAGACAGAATTGTCTTGTAAATGAAGCCTGAGCATAGACAATCCACTGCCACAAAAACATCAGGACCTCAGCAATTTATGTCACTTCTGCAGAGATGACAAGCTCTAGAAGTTAACTCTTAATTCTTATCCATTAAAATGGTAAGTTCTTCCAAGCAGAGATTGCTTTAAATCCTGTACCCTGTTTAATAAAATTTGGCCCCGCTTTCAGTTGTGACCTGTGGGATTTACCATAGATTAAAACTGTGTATAATGAATAATTCCTGAATTATGGAAAAGTGAAATTATTAATTATATTGTTCTGACCTCGTGCTTAGAAGTATAGTGGGAAATTATTTTACTCAATAAAATTGTGTTAGAAACATGTGATTAAAAAAGAAGATCTGTCTTTGAAACTAGAAGAAAGAGGCAATCCAAAAATCTCAGTTTAACAAAACAAACCATAAAGTCTTGGTTCAAAATATAAACCACCGTGAATGCTGAGTGGTTTATTCTGTGCAGATTGAACTATATCATCGAATAGTGGTATTTCAAGGACACAATACAAAGAGTTTTGTTTACATTTTTACATTTATTACATTTTCCTGTGATATTGCATTGTTTCCAGCCCTCAGCAGCTCTGACTCTGAGAGGAAAATGAGCCTTCAGAAAGAAGGATCTCAGACAGATCTATGATTATTTGAGGTATGGAATGCCTTTATCAGAGATTTGTTTGTAAGCAGCCTTTTGTGTTCAGGGAAACCCAGAAATCCCAGTAAGAGGGCTCACATGCTCTTAAATGTTTTATTGCTTCATCCTCCGGGATGATCAGGAAAGGATGAAGAAATGCCAGCTGCATGCACTCTTCTGATGACTTGTTGATATTTTTGCACTGAATGGGGACACTCCATCTCTCCAGAAGAGTGACTAGAGCAGGTCAGTAGTCACTGGCCAGCTTGGATCCAGCTTTGTGTTCTGGATTGACATGTACTTAAAAAGAAAAGCTAACTCTGTGCTGATAGTGATGATATCCCCTGCCTTGCTTCTCTCCATTGTTATTACCCTAAGTTGCTATCACTAGCAAAAAGGCCAAATTATGATCTAGACGTAACATGTAACAGGTGTTTCATTTGCTACTACAGGCAATAACACAGTGTATTTTCCCGTCCTCTCCTCCTATTTTGACTCCTCTTCTGGTCTTAAATTGGATTCCAGAAGTCATGTATCACTGTTAAAATAATTTCCCTCACTTCAAGTTTAGAAGATGCTCATCTTAGGTCACCCACATCCCAGCAAATGTATTCCTTCATTCTCACTAGCTATGTAAAAGCACTTTTTCCATCCCATCTCTTTATTTGAGCAAGTTGCCCTCTGGCTGAGAAGTCCATAAGCATTGAATGGACCCAAAAGTGTGATTCAGGACACCTTAGAGAGCTGGTTAATTTCAGGGGCTTGAACAGATTCTGCAAACACAGTTGGAACTCTGTGTCATGAAGGGGTGTGTGAGGAAATAACAATAATAAACACACAAATAACATGCTAATGGCTTATACCCCTAAGGGAGACCAGAATAAGAAATTACCTCAAAGACAACCACACTCAGTGTCAGAAAGAGGCAACAGCAGACAACAGCAGGAGAAAAAAGAGACTACCCTGGTGTTTCTTCAATTTGCACTTGCTGGTCAGTTCACCTGAATTTAATCATAGAGAGCATCCTACTGGTCCTCAGTAAGGCACAATAAAAACAAATGACTAGGTAGCATCTGAAAACACTAATGCTGAAGAACACAGGTAACTTCATTCAATTACAACATAGAAAAATTACAGTGTGGAAAGGCAGCTTGAAATTGTACAGCCTTGGAGCATAATTAATGCCACTAAAAAGAAAATGAAATCCCTATGATTAATACCTCCACTCCAAAAAAAAAAAAGCGTTCTCAGAGAAAAAAATTCCAACTGAAAGTAGAAGCAAGATAAAATGTGGAACTCCCCTTATAAGTTCCTAGTGGTCTCTATCTCGTCTGGAAAGAGGTTTTTACAGAAGTAGTAGACAGTGCTTTGTGACAAAATACAAGACTGTATAAAATACGGTTACAGAAGACTGCCCTTCATTTGCTGCTCATCACTACAGTTTGTGAACTGCTCAGGCTTTTTTAAATGAAATTAGGTAATATATAACTTACATAGGAGAATTCATTTGAGTTTATCTTATCTGACAAATGGGTGGTGGATTTTGGCATCTATTTAAATTTTCTTAACATCTCTAAACACTTTGCCGTAGTAATAGCCTCTAGTATTTATTTCTACTGAGCAATTAGGTATTTTCTGAAGGAAAAAAAAAAAGAAATAATTCCTGTAGCATTTATAAATATGGCAATTCTTTTTCTGTAATTCATTTCTCCTTTGGATACTGACATTCAGGCTATCTCAGATATCCCATCAAGAGAAAGCACCCTTACGGAGAATACAAAATGTCTTTTCAAACTTTCATCTAATCTGAAAGAAAAACAGATCTGTGATCATTTGAAAAAGATAAGGATATAAAAAATGCCCATAAACACAAATTAATAAATAGATATCCAAATTACTTTTACATTACAGAAGAGTGAAAATAGAATATTTTTTGCCTTTTTTTAATTTAAACTGTCTTTTTTTGGTGCATTAAAACTGTAAGTCACAAGTGTTAAAAATTCTGCTTAAAAATGTTATTTACCAGGTAGATTGCAATGGCTTTATTTTGTTATTCTTTAATGATAATTTTACTTATAAAAAGCACATACACAAAAAAGTATTTTCACAGTAGGTAATAATTTTTTATGTCAGGAATTTCTTTTCAGGAAAAGAAAGATATTTCAACAACATTTCCTACTTACACAGATTCTGATGGAACTTCCTGAGTACTTTGGAGGCTCAGGTTCATATCCTCTCATGGCCACAGGCCTTGTGGGACAGGTTGTGCTTATCTTCAAGGTTGAGTCGTTTGTAACACAGGGATAATAGTACTTTGCTGTTTTGCAGACTTCTCAGGCCTTTAAAGACTGCAGTGTCCTCCTATGCTGTAGCAACAACAGCTGGACACCTGGTTAGCATCAGGACCTCAAGATCTGTTACCCCCAGGTTCCCTAGTTATCCATGCAGCCTGAGCATTTCTTACCCCAGTTTGCTGGAGAGCAAAGCAGCTGTGTTCCTGGGCAGAGAAAATGGGGCACAGAGGGTTGGGTGACCACACATCCTGCCCCTGTACGTCTCCTGCATAGCACTGGTTCACCTTTTGTGCTCTGCTGGCTCCATCCACAGTCCATCACACCCAACAAAGGCAGGACACAGCAGCCAGCAGCTCAGTGCTTGGAAAACTCTGGACTTTTCACCACTCTATGTCTTTCACAGATCAAAACAACTGATTAATATCAGGCAGAAGAGAACCAAATGTTCTAGAAATATATTTGTTTCACACACACAGTATATGAGTCATGCTCAAGCTGACAGGATGGCTTGCTCCAAGATCTGTCCCTCCACTCTTGCCACTGCTTGCTATTTACTTTATTTATTTTCACATTTGTGAAATGTTTCTGTTAACCATATTTTAGGTACATTCACAATAAAGAAGTATTAAAACCACAAAATCACAGAATGGTTGAGATTGGAAGGGGTCTCTGGAGGTCAACAGGCCAAACCCTTTGCTCAAGTGAGATGAACTGGTCCTGGGCATTTTTGCCCATGGCCAGTTACCCAGGACTATGTCCAGCTGACGTTTAAATAACTCCAAATAAGTGGGTACCAAAACATGCAGATTTTATGGTAGCTGCTTGTAGAACATTTGTGTTCTGGAGTACACAGGAAGGAATAACACTATTTTTTTAATATAGCTATAGCACCATAAGTGTCTGTGTATGTAAAAAATATTGCTGAAGTGTAAAAAATTCAAGGTTCCTATGCAGTTAATGAAACAAGCCACTTCTCTGCAAAATTTAGAAACAGCTAAGGGAAATACAAAGGAGGTTTTCTTTTAGACCTAGAAATTATCATTCCTAGCAACACTGGATTGAGCAGCACCACCAGGTAAGTGCAAAAGCAGTTCAGTTTGGGTGGTGTGATTAGGACTTTGAATACAGAATGTATCTGAACAGAGTATGACGTGATGTCTGTCAACTTTGCCTGAAACAAGGACATGCAGCCACTAAAGTATCAGCTCAGTTCAGGTATTTTTAAATGGTGTTTGGAGGTGAAGAAGAGCAGGAAAGGAAAGAAGGCAAAACAGTAACTACCTGTCAGCACACAGAACAGGCCTAAACAAATACGCTTGAATAGATTTTTTGACAAAGTTATCAATTTCCGATTACAACAAAAATAAAACATTTTTTGCATTTGTAGTCATAGAAATTTTAAATTGTATCTGGAGTGTACAAAGAGTAGAAATAATACACATTGGTAAAGTCAGAAAATTATAGCCAAGCTTGATTCTTACAAATAAGGGTCAAAAGTTTATTCTGTGAAAAAGGTAGAAATAAGTTCATTTCAGACCTTGATACAAAGAGTGCAAAGTGTCAGCGAAATCAGAAAAAAAGTATTAACAGAAAAACTACAAAATTTTATTTCTGTGTTCAAAGAATATAATTCTTTTTCTCTTTTTCCTTCTCTCTTGATTTTTAAATCCCAGATCATATAAGTTTTTCATTCAGCCTGATCAACATAATACATGAATTTGTCTCTTGTCTACTTTTTCCTTTTTTTTTGGCAGCAACAGAGAATTACTGTAATGAAATAATTTCTAGCTGGCATGGTGCCCAGCAAACTTGGGGAGCCATTGAGACTGGTTTATGTTCGTTCTTCACAACAGCCATTCGCATACAAAGTTCTGGGCTGATAATTTATTTCTTCTACAGTTTTATGGCATTTCAATGGACGGAAATATCCTACTTGATGGCAATTTACATCACTATGGTTCTACCATAAATGATGCAAATTGCCATAAAACATCGGGAAAACCCTACATCACATCTTTATCTAGGTTTCTCAGTGATGACGTTTGGGTTTGCTTCAGATAATTTTATTCATTTAGTTGCAGGAAAACATCCCCCTTTATCAGGTGCACTTGCACAACACATCTGGGGGCTTTGGGGATTATTAATGGGACAAAGAAATATAATTTTTTTCCAGTGTACTGAGCAACAGCTCAGGAGTAAAGAAAAACACATTGATTTTGACATTGTTTACTATCAGCTAAAGAGGACCACCTACAGTTTTTCTCTGTTTTTTTTTTTTCCTTTCCCTGTGAAACCCCCGTTACAGCCAGATTAACAGCCCTGGTCCTTATCCATATTGCTGCTACTACACAAAAGTGCTTACATCTTCAGGAAAGGGACTTGTCTCTGTCTAAATCTTGCTGAAAAGTACTGTCTATCTCATTTACTGCCTAACTATCAAAAGCTGAAATATCAAGCATATGAGAAGTTCTGAAGAAAAATACAGGAAGGCTGTAAACAGTGACTGCATTACTGTTCAGTGATGTCTTGTCAGTGAGAAGACATAGTCTACCACATGAATGTAGGGACTTGCCTGTCCTTCCAGCTATCACCAGACGTATCCAAAGCACCTTTATGTAAGGCAAAGTCTATGTTTATCTTAATTACAATGAAATTCTATTAATAATTATTTTAATATTAATAATAATTAACTCTGTTAATAATAATTAGTTTGTCTAAGTGCAGCCAGTCACTGCTCTTACATTCAGACTTAAGGCAACAGTAGGTCCAGTATGAATGCAGTTATCTGAAAGCAAGCTCAGTGAAACTGAGAGCAAAGCTGAAACAAACATGGCTACCTAGTACAGCACCAATAATGCAGACTCCCTTCAGTGGGAGAAATTCTAACTGGGAAGCAGAACATACATTCTGACTCTCAACAGGAAAATGATACAACCTCGTTATGTCACTTTCATCTAAACTGAACACTATTAATCCCAGCAGAGTTCTGACATTCTGAGCTACACACACTGGTGTGAACTTGCAGTGACTTTTTTTAAATCAATGGGATAGTCCTGGATTTGTGCCGATGTAGTGTTGACAAGGATCTGTCCCAGGATTTTGGGAGAAGCTCTTAATGTTACCCCTGGGACCACACCTGGACACCAAAAGCAAATCTCAGACAGAAGATTTTCATCAAGGCCTTTTAAAAGAAGCATGGAAAACAGATAAAGCGAACAACGAATACATGTTAGTCAGCAGAAGCCATGGTTCTACTACCCCAACCCTGCCCGTAACTCAGTTGCCACCATGAAATCTGATACTGTGGCACAATCCCAATTTTTCTTTGATTAGATAAAACTGAACTTCTGGAATCCATTCTGAGTGGCCAAAAAGGAGTGAGCTGCTTCCTGGGCCCACTGCTCACATTCTAATGTAAAGAGGTTTACCCGTTCCTGCGAATAATCAATCTAAATTATTTTCCTCTTTAGACTGAGGAGGGAGAATGAGTCTGTTATTATTCATGTGGTTACACACTTGAAACATCCTTACTTACTTGGAGGATTCCATATGTAGGAAAGGAAAAAGCAGAAAGTTTGAAATTTGGAACTCTATTTCCAATAGGACAATAATAATGGCAATTTCTGCACTTACTGTAGTAATACAGGTAAGAGGTACTCATTCTCAATTTTAATTGCATGCAATGAAAGCCCTAAGTGTGTCAAAAATTTAGATGCTAGTTGTTCACTAGTAATTGTTGTTTACTTGTAATTTACTGGTATTCTTGTTTTAACTACGGACTTAAAAATAGCTCGGACACATTTACAAGATTGATTTACTGCAGTTTGGCATAATTCTCAAAAATGTCTGTTGGTGCCATAATTGTCTGCAGTCTCAATAGCATTGTCAGTTGGGTTACAGTGGTCTAATTAAAGTAATATCCCGTGGAACAGTTATTTAAGAAATGCAAGGTAACAAGGTGCAAAGTATCCAAGTGCTGGATAAAAAACTGGCTGGGTGGCCAAGCCCAGAGAGTTGTGGTGAACGGAGTTAAGTCCAGGTGGCAGCCGGTCACCAGTGGTATTCACCAAGGATCGGTTTTGGGGCCTGTCCTGTTTAACGTCTTTATCAATGACCTGGATGAGGGGATTGAGTGCTCCCTCAAGAAGTTTGCTGATGACACCAAACTGAGCGGGTGTGTTGATCTCCTTGAGGGCAGGAAGGCTTTGCAGAGGGATCTGGACAGGCTGGACCAATGGGCTGAGGCCAATTGTATGAGGTTCAATAAAGCCAAGTGCCGGGTCCTGCCCTTTGGTCACAACAACCCCCTGCAACGCTACAGGCTCGGGGCAGAGTGGCTGGAAAGCTGCCCAGCAGAGAGGGACCTGGGGCTGCTGGTCGACAGCCGGCTGAACATGAGCCAGCAGTGTGCCCAGGTGGCCAAGAAGGCCGACAGCATCCTGGCCTGCATCAGAAACAGTGTGGCCAGCAGGACTAGGGAAGTGATTGTGCCCCTGTACTCGGCACTGGTGAGGCCGCACCTTGAATCCTGTGTTCAGTTTTGGGCCCCTCACCACAAGAAGGACATTGAAGCACTGGAGCAGGTCCAGAGAAGGGCAACGAAGCTGGTGAAGGTTCTGGAGCACAGGTCTTACGAGGAGTGGCTGAGGGACCTGGGATTGTTTACCCTAGAGAAGAGGAGGCTGAGAGGAGACCTCATCACTCTCTACAACTACCTGAAAGGAGGTTGTAGTGACGTGGGTGCTGGCCTCTCCTCTAAAGTGACAAGTGATAGGACAAGAGGAAATGCTTCAAGTTGCACCAGGGAAGGTTTAGGCTAGATATTGGGAAAAAATTTCTTCACTGAAAGAGTGATCAGGCGTTGGAACAGGCTGCCCAGGGAAGTGGTGGAGTCACCATCCCTGGAGGTCTTCAAGAAACGTGTAGAAATGTGGTGCTTAGGGACATGGTTTAGTGAGTTAGCTGGTGTTGGGTTGGACTTGATGATCCTTGAGGTTTTTTCCCAACCTTAATGATTCTATGATTCTCTATGATTCTAAATACTGATTATCAGACAGTGAGTCTATGTAGATATCTGGATATTTCAACAGTAATTCTCTCCATCCTTTGCCTGATAATACACTACTGTGGGATTGCACTAGACCACCTTAGCATATTTCTTCTATCACTTTTCATAGTGGTGTTGACATCCCATTGATGAGAAGTTCAGGCAGTTTTGTCAGCCGTTAACTAATTTGCCAAAGGGTCTAATTTTGTGAGTCATCAGCCCTATTTGTTGTAATGATTTGAGCAGTATTTCCTTAAAATCCCTGTTTGTTAAACCAATGTTAACTTCAGTTTTTCATCACAGGTGAATGTGACAAATTTATTATTTGCAGAGAAATATCACGTTTGCCTCTATCTTACAGACCAAGTCCCACATGAAACATGATACTAGTAGCAGATGCAATAGGAGAATCACAACCTAACACCAGGCTAACAGAGAGAATAGGAGACCTCCCATTTCCCACCAGAGAACAATCCATAAAGAGCAAAAATTTATGGTTATGTCCTTCACATCTTGTGTATACAAGTCAGCCAGCATATACATATGCATATGCATATGCATATGCATATGCATTAAAATACCGACCGCAGATTTATAATATTTTATTAAATTTGATCTTCTTGAACATCAGGTGTTCTGGATTAGTTCTGTTAAGTAAGTAATTACCAGGAAGAAACTCTTTTCTTCAATCCTTCCTACTATGAATACAAGACAATATATCCAGAAAATATTTCAGTGACAGAGTCCAGGTCAACCACTGTGAGCAATGGCCCCCATCGTGTCATCATGAACTCAAAGTCATGTAGTTGTAGCAGTATGTAGGAGTCCTGGCATGTCTTAAATATTCTGGGACAAGCATATTCAGAACAAGGAGGGACTGATGAACTTAACTCCTTGTACTGGGTTTATATGGCGGAGTTCTGGTAGCAGGGAGGGGCGCTCCCAGGGAAGCTCCTGTGAAAAGCTGCTGGAAGCTTCCCTGGCTCCTTCTTGCTCTTTGCGGTTTTGACTTCAAAATACCTTTAGCACTAACAGTAATGTTCAAGGAAGTGTTATCAAAGTAGAAGAGGAAATATTTTTGTCAGTAATGGTGATAGAGACATACACAGGAAAGTTCTGAAACGTTATCCTACACTGTAACTCCGTGCTACAGGCTAACTCCATATATGTATCCTGCTTCTATTTGTATAGCTTCTTCAGGTGAGAACAGCCCACAAAGCTGCCTTGTAAAATTAGGAAAATACTCCAGTCAACAGCAGTCCTCCTGAAGGCTTAGCAAGGAGACCCAGAGGAATATCGTAGACAGTCATACTTTAAAAAGTGTGATCCTTTCCCATTTGGAGCATGAGCTTTGTCCACAGGGCAGACAGAAAAGATCAGGAAAGCTAGAGAATTAGCCATTTAAGATAAAAGTATCTTTTTCTCATTACATCATTCTCTGAGGAACTTCTAAGAATAAAAAGTGCCACCATGAGAGCTTCCCTGAGAAGACTGAAAAGAAATTCACAGGAACACTCTAAAGCAACTCTCTAAATACTCCAAATTCAAACTGGAAATTTGTCCCTGGGACCCAGCATGAGTGAGAACTCATGGGATCTGAAAGACTTGTCCTAACAGCTCTTGCCAGTGTGAAGAAAAAACCTGCCACCGTGTCGGTCTAGTGGTGAAGGCAACACACAGGTGCTATGAAGAAGAAACTGATCTATAGCTACGGGAAGAAACTTTTACTGATTGTGACTAGCTCCTCAGGAGGAGGTTTCCAGGAGAGTGGTGACTTGCCCAGAACAAAATGGATTTGCCCAACACTAAAGAACAACATGATCAGGTGGGGAATGCAAGGTGGTAAAAGTGTAATTACAAAGTACACAGACTTTTTTCTCTGTGGACAATGAATCTTCAGTCATGGTTTTCAGATGGCCAGAATATGATTTGCCATTAACTACAATTGATTGCTTCTACAAACCTTGTAGATATTCTATCAACAAGATACAAAACAACTTATTTTTATAGTGTTCAGATAAGAAAAAAAATTAAACCCTCGCTAGCATTAGAAACAAGCAACACCCATCCAAAATTAAGAACATACACTGTTTGCACACTGCTCCCAAAGCTAAAGGATTTTTTTTTTCTGTTCACATGAACAGCGGTTTAACAGAACTATGGGAAATACTTGTCAAACTCCCAGACATCACTTCTTTTCATGTTTTCTGACTGCTATGATGTCTGAAGAAAATCAGGACAATGGTACTCTTAAAAATCAGGTTATTAGGACATTTGTAGGAGATTAAGTAAGAGATTATCATAAAACTCTAAAATGTCTTGTATGCCTGATCTGCTTAGAAAGTTAACTGTTCTGTAATAGAATCTGCCTAACTTTATATTTTGCACTGCACAAGTCACCTTATTTCTGATTAACAAGTAACAAATAATTATAATGTTTTTTAATGCTGCAAATTATCACATTAATAACTGTAATAGTAATGTTAGGACTGAATCTATATGTTAATAGTAAACTACCGCCTCTTTCTCCAAACTAAATGAAACACATTCTGAATTCAGGAAAGAACTGCAAGAAATAGGATAAAAAATACTTGAAACTAAGACATAGTGAGCTGCTCTGCGCCCAAAACCTTTCCTGATGCTTGTTGTTTCTTCGGTTTTCTTTAGTTGACGAGATGAGCAACACATGAAGAATAAAATACTTATGAGAGAGAGAGAAAGATTGTCAATGTGCATTGGGGAGAGGGGTGTGTGTGTGTGTGTAATAACTGAGGCTCCATTTCAGTCAGCAGAACCTGAATTTCAGCCTAAACTTTGGGTATCAGATGATCATCATAATGATTCCTGCTGCCACTTTGCTGTCCGTGGCAAAGCATGCGAAGCATCTGCAGCCGAGCTGAAATCAGCCTTATCCTGATGTCCCTCTCTAAATGTTTCCCTGTTATCTCACACTTGTCTTGATAGCTAATACAGTTCCTACAGCTGCTATATCATATTAGGTCAGAGCGATGAAAACGAATGCCATTTTCTTGATGGCTTATGCAGAATTGTTGTAATTTGAATCAAGTCTCCCTGGCCTCTTTCTTTCTTTCTCTCCTATTTTTTCTGCCCCTCATACTGAATATGTTGGGGCCCTGGCGAGCTGCCATTCTAACTGCGCATTAGAAATGGTAGAGTTTTCCTCTATCTGATTCTCTAAAATGAGTTCACCAAAAGGTGCAGACCCAGCACATTTGTGGTTTTTCCTATAAATTACTTTAACACTGTGTCCAATCATATATATAATTTCAGATTTTCAATTTCAACTCACTGCTGTGTCAGCACAGACTCCACTGATATGTCTAACGTATTTAGCTTAAAATGAAACGGATGGCATTTCATTACCAGGAAGATAATATTTTTGAATATGTTTGCTGCATGGCAGGATCCATCATTATTCTGCCATTTTATGTTCGGAGTGTGTAATAGCTTTTTAATGCTTTGATGTATTTTATTTATATATGTAATATTTTTCTAATATCATGGGGCAGTTTAATTCATTGGATACATTATAAAATCTTAATTGAATGCTTTTAAATATTAGTTAGGGGGAAAGGCTTAACAAATTGCCAATATTTTGTTTGAAATTTAATAGAGAGTGGCTGAAACACTGAAAAACCTATCTCATTCTCACTCCTTCCCATTGCTCCTCAGCGCCTTCTGACACTCAAAACACTTTGAAAGGAAAAAAGGGGGAAAGAAAATCCCACAGTCCCCTGAGACGCTCAAGCTGTCAGTGTGAAGGTAAGTAACACAGGAAATCTTGAATGTGTCCAGCTGTGAATGACAGAAGCCCTCTTATTGGGGGAAGCTTCTGACAGGCCTGAAATCCTTAATACCTGGTTTCAGAGTCTTTTGACCAAAGTCATGGAATTTTAGAACTACTAAGGATTTATTCAAAGTTGGCTCTGGTGCTTTTTGGTTGGGTTTTTTTTTTTTCTTGCAGGGAAATGATACTACTTATGTACATTAGTGTAATGCCACAGCTAAAAGCATTCTGAGTGAACACGTAAGTATTGAAGGGCATTTCTTGATATTAGCAGCAAATGTTAAAATGAGCTGTGCTAACTGCTTCTTACACTGGACTAGTCCTGTTGTTAAGCTCTGCATGCGATCGAGTAAGAATGCTCTTTGCTTAAATTAAAGTTGTCATATGATGATAACTATGACCTTCTATGTCCCATTTTTCAAATTAACATGCTATTTTTGCCTTTTCCTTTTAAAACAGCTATAGCCACACATTTTTCCAATAGTTTCTGTTTGTTCACAGAAGAGACCCATTCCCCAGATGACCAGTTTTACATTGCAGAAAGCTTAATTTTCCCTATGCTATTTCAACTGCACTCTTTAGAGAGGAGGAAATGCATTGCTATGCTTCTTACCGAAGGGGCAAGGCACAAATAAGTTAAAGTCAACATTCTCAAGTAGGGTTGCTTAAAATTAAATACTTAAACTTTGTATGATATCATGTTTTTCAGAGCTAGCAAATGTCTTCTAAACCTCTTGAAACTGACTATACATTCCTGAAAAACAAGTTACTTCATTAGAAAACAAATAAATATGGAGCTAGGAACCTGTCTTTGCATTTTGTGGCCAAAAGCCCTAGTCATCAAGGGTAGGTAGACATTTCAGTTGTGTTGAAACATGAAAGCATTTGAGACCCAAATATTTTGCGAGATCTGATTTTGGCCGTGAAGTAGCTAGCAGCAGACATCAAGACACAGCATCTTATTTTATCTTATTTTACTGCTTGCTCAGACAAGCAGAATATCAAGTATATATTTAGGGAAAGTGACAAATTTTTTATGTGGACTAACTGATTTTAAATAACTATGAGAAACACTTAAGATGGGGATGGGAGGAAAGAAAGAATAAAAAAAGCATAATTAATAATTCCAAGGAAGAAGAGGCTGAAAATTAAGATAGCACACTGTTTGGTGGTCTAGCAGTAATTTGTGCTGAAAAATGAGAATATCAAAGGAGCTTTATGATTCTTGGTGAAAGGTAATGGAAAATAAAACATATTCTAGGTAAGCCCTTTTTATTTATTGTTGGGGTTTAATTTTTCTTTTAAGCTTTTCCCTGCATGACAGATCACAACAATAATTCACATCTGAAATATTAAAGACAGCTTTATAACAGCTTCTTCTCATATCTTCCCAAATAGTTGGGTTATCTAGGTAAGCAGGTGCAACCCTCTTTCTCCATCATTTACAATCTGCTTTCCCCTTCTCACTGTTTTACGCAGATTACTTCTCCACCCAGTACAACATTTTAAACTAGATTTTTCAATGAAATACTCTATGTATAGGTGTCAGAGCATGTACTAGCAAATAGATCCAGGGAAGTTAGTGTGAAGACACCCATTTCCCATATTATTCACCTGTATATATTTTTCAAGTATTGTTCTAGGAATGCCCTGCAGATGGGACTTTTGTAATTACGTTCTGCCTGAAAATCATGCAAATAACAGACACCACCAGCTGCACTGCCAAAATTAATGTCAAAACATTGTAACAAAAGTCCCTGGGTTTTCTAGGCTAGCATATATAAATAGGGACAAAGTCAGAACCTCTTCAACAATCAGCATCTGCAAGGAAACAACTGCCTGATTCTAGATTTGTGCTCAAGTCTTCTTACTAAATTTGGAAGGTAGTCCACATTTTTTGAAGGCCAAGGTTTTGCCTTCAAAACCAGTCTTATGGAGTAGTTAAATCTTGATGCAACTGTGGGCTTTTTACTGCCCAGTGCACATTTTCGTAAGGAGCTCAAACGGTCACATCTTTCATCTGTACCTCAGTTTCTCCAATGCAAGCTAATGCTAAAAATGCTTACTCACTGGAATTGTGAATCACACAAACTCAAAGATTAATTGTCTTGGCACTCTTCAAGTCAGTTAACCCCACAGCACACACATCTCTGAACGTAATGGTGCTCCATCTTGAAGTAACCCAGCCCTGAAACTGAATGTATTCAACTACGAGTATCTTTATTTAGAAGCTACCCTCAATTGAATAATGCTCTCTTCTAGTAGCTGTACCATTACCCTCAAGCCTCCAGGGAAACTAATTCAACTTAATAGAAGCTGCACTCCATTTAAAGCCACAGAGAATAATAATTAAATATTGTAGAAATCCTGGACTTGAAATGAAGATGTACAGCAAATTGAAACCAATCTGCACATCCCATCATCTTTCCGACGCCATTTTAACCCTTACCTGCTAACACTGGGAAAAATTTTAAAAATTCTTCAAGCTCTGTTATTCTCTGAATTGGAACATCATATAAAACAAAAGTTTAAGTTGATTCATCAAAAGGCAATGAGCTCATCCAGCAATAAAATGTAGCCAACCTTGATTATTTTTTTGTATTATTTTGAGTGTATAGATAGTTTGTCCTGCATTCTGAAATCGATTTGGCAAGAATTACTGCCTTTAGTATCTTGGGAGCGCTGGGTCTCTGTCCATCTATCAAAAAGAGGTTGTTTATTTGATCCACATTTGTATATCTTGGGTCAGAGCCTTCCTCAATGGCTGAGGAGATATGGGACTGTGCGTGCAGAAACAGCTGGCTTCTTACTGAATTAAGAGCATGTTTTCTAAGATGATTTTCTTACAAACAGCACAAAGCGATGGTTTTGCACAGTAAGAATTGTAAGCGATGGTAAGAATTCTGGCACAATTAGTGCCATACAGTCTTCATTTCAATTTCAGGACAGGACTGAGCTAAGTTAGGGAGAAGAGCACACAGGGTAACAGTCTGATTTGCCAATATATAATTTCCAGGCACTGAGTTCCTGGACATATTAATGATTTCATTATGGCTGTGCAATGTAGAATAGAACAGAACAGAACAGAACAGAACAGAACAGTTCGGTTGGAAGGGACCTACAATGATCATCTAGTTCAATCATGGTCAAACAGCTACCTTAAAGAAGCAATTAAGCATATCTAAGGTGAGTTGAATATACTTGTGGATTAAAGGAATCCTAGTCCTGCGTCTGCAGTGAAAATGCAGATGTGGCCAAGTTGTCACATCTATCTGATACTTCTGTTGCTCACTAAGGTGACCCTGTTGAGGGTTGGTCAAACTGGACCCTGAATACTCCAAGAGCCAAGAAAGTGTAAAAGCTGCTAATTCTCAAGAAAATTCCTTCAGGCCCTGTGCTAAGGCAAACCTTGCAAGTGGTGTCAACTCAAAAAAAAAAATATCTGTGCAATGTAACCAACACATACAACTTAGATTTCCATGTACCTCATCCAGCAAATTTCTGGATATTAGACCCTTGTGTCTAAGGGAAGTTGAGTGGTTGTAACTCTCACTGAAAACTAACAGAAACTGCAGGAACCACATCTTTCTCTAGATTGTCCCATAAAATCTACTTTCTACTGGGGTAGCATATCACAGAATCACAGAATCACAGCTACCGTGAATAGACTAGGCAGACATGGAAATAAAACAACTCTCTATTCTTTGGTTATTAAAAGTTTTATAAGTAGATAAATTACCTTTTCCTCCAAGCCTAGGACTATTTTTCTTTGTGTTCGTGTCCTACTTTCAACTGGGACAGGGTTAACTTTCTTCACAGTAGCTAGTGACATGCTGTGTTTTGGATTTGTGCTGAGGAGAAGGCTGATCACATCCTGATGTTGCTGCCAGGACAGTCAAGGACTTTTCAGCATCTCTGCTGTGCCAGTGTCTGCAGGTGCAGGAGAAGCTGGGAGGGAGCACAGCCCCAATTACTAGCCTAGGATTTGACCTTAGGTTCAAGATTGAGACCCAAATTGGCCAATGGTAAATTCTATATCACGCATGTCATGCCCGGTATATAGATAAGGACTGGTCTGGAAGTTCTCTCTCTCTCCAGGTCATGTCTCTCTTTCAGGGTCACCCCTCTGTCTGTGTCATCTCACTCCTTCAGTCAGCTCTCAGTCTCTTAGATGCTCGGGCTCTAATCTCTACTCCAGCAGTGCTGTTTCGGGACTCCCTCTGTTCTGGGACTGTTAGGCAGGAGTGGGCTGAGCCTTGGTCATTGGGTGTTGAGCAGTATCACTGTGTATCACTCATTTGTATATTTGCATATTATTATGTGTTGCTACTATCATTATTATCACCATTATTTTCAATATTGCTGTAGTTTATTGATTAAATTTTTCTTATCTCAACCCACAAGTCTCTTTTCCCTTTACCCGTTTAATTCTCTTCACATCCCTGGGAGGACGGAGGGTGAGTGAGTGGTTCTTGTGGTGTTTTTGCTGCTTATACAAGGTCAAACCACAACATTTAGTATTGTGGTTTTCCTGACTTCTTAAACCAAAAGGTATGCAAGAATCTGAGCTCTAAACTTTCAGAATCTTCAGCTGGTAACATTAAAAGCCATAATACTATGGAAATAACACGGTTTCTTGCTATGCTTTAATTCTGAGCTCTGCACAGCCATGTGCTTAATTGGAAACTGTCTTATCATCCCCATTTACCAGGTCCCACCATAGCAAAAAAAAAAAAAAAAAAATCCCATAAAACTGTTTTTATGTATTTTGAACTGATGGATCCTTTCTTAGCTCCAGCGCATATGACGGTGACACAGAAACTGTTCACAGGACTTGAAAGGCATCTCCCCATCCAGTTTCTTGTTTTCACTTTCACTTTCATACTAAGTTACCGATTTTAGTTTCAAAAAAAAAAAAAAGTATTAACTTCAGTGGTAAAGCTAAGAGTCATTATATTCCTCTCTGGAAACTAACTGTACACTAATATCTGCATTTTTTATAGATGTTCAATGTCTGAACATCAACCTTTTGCATAATCTTAACACAATAACATTTGAAGTTTCACAGCCTTTCATGACATGCTAGCCAGATATCAGAAACACTGGCAAGAAATATCTTCTTGGAGAAGAAAATGCAGGTTTGTTGAGAAGTATATGCTTCCAAGTGCCCCTTCTACAAGGGTGAGAAAGAAAAGAAGAGTCATTCCAAGAGACACAAATAGGAATGAAATAAGACAGCTACAAATACTGTATTAAAAAAAAAAAAGTAGATAAAAATAATAATATAGGAACCACGATTATCTCAATATACATCTTTTGTGTTTTTCTAGCTACTGAGCAGAACATGATGCTGGAACCTTTTGTCCAGTTTCATCAAGTAAGTTTCAGCAATTAGTGTGTTTGCATCAATCCACCTATATTTTAGTTTGTCAAAGAACAAGCAGTACAGTGATGTATTCTCTCCATCTTTCTTCGTGAAGTGCTGCCAATCACTTGCTTTCACACAGCTTTGTAATCTAGGATGAGTTGAACTAATTCAAGCCTTTCAAATTTCATACTGTAGGATGAGACTGATGACTCATGACTGAAAGAATTCCCATTGACCACGCCCTAAGATATTTCTCTTTTAGACAACTTTTGAAACAAAACACATTGTTCTTACCAAATATACACTCTGATTGTTGGCTTGTATGAAGAAGACAAAGAAGAGTGAATCATCTGGTAGCACGTTCCCACACTTTCATGAAGATCATAAATTTGGGGGTTGGCTTTTTAAAAGCACAATGAAATTGAGTAAGAAACTATACATAAAGTTTTGCGCTTACAGAGGAATACTTCTTTATTATATTCTTGCCCAAAGATGAGATTGTGGTATCCAAACCACTGAGCAGGTTAGGGTTCTGCTAGTTTGTGGCAATGGAACAACTGAACAAATATAAGTCTACCAGAAGCAATTCTGAAACAGACTTTAAAGGGACAGCCCCAGCTGTGAAACAAACACCCATAAAAACTAAAGGCCATCTCAAAACTCTGCATTTTCCACTCTGAGTGAAAAGCATATTTTGTATGCCTTCTTTCAAAAAAATGTAAAGCTGAATGCACTTTAAAAAAATAAAATACACACACAAAAAATAAACCAAAACACACTACACTGCACTAACAGTTGTCCTCCTAGAGGGAGACAGACCAAGAGAAAAAACATGGGTTAGTTATAACACATAATGTGCAATATGTGTTTATCAACATTCAAAGCAATAGGGATTATAAAATCAGTATAATCAGAGAGAAAAGAAGCAAAGATAAAAGAATTACAACTATCAGCTTCTGAGAAAGGTTTTGAAATGTTTGCCTTAAAAAACAGATGTATTTTATGGACATCACATTAATGGTTATTAGCGTAAATGATGTTATAGTTTTTAAGAACCAACTTTTTTAGTCTCTTAGCAGTTTAGCACTGTGTAATTCACAGAATCACAGAACCACAGAATGTTAGAGATTGGAAGGGACCTCGAAAAAATCATCTAGTCCAATCTAGTCTCCTCTTTTCCAAGCTAAAGAGACCCAGCTCCCTCAGCCTTTCCTCGTAAGGGAGATGCTCCATTCCCTTAATCATCTTCGTGGCTCTGTGCTGGACTCTTTCCAGCAGTTCCCTGTCCCTCTTGAACTGAGGGGCCTAGAACTGGACACAATATTCCAGATGAGGTCTCACCAGGGCAGAGTAGAGGTGGAGGAAAACCTCTCTCAACATACTGACCACACCCCTTCTGATACACCCCAGGATGTGCACTCTATTCCCTCATCCAAGTCGTTGATGAATATATTGAATAGCACAGGTCCCAATACTGAACCCTGAGGAACTCCACTAGATACAGGCCTCCAACTAGACTCCATCCCATTCACCACAACTCTCTGGCTTCTTTTCTCCAGCCAGTTCACAATGCATCTCACTACCCGATCATCCAGATCACACTGCTGACCTCATTCAGTTTAGGTTTTAGAATTAAATAGCTGTCTGAAATTGAACCCATAATTTTACTTATTTTTAACCTGTGAAAAGTTTTCTAGCTAATGCACAATGTTTTCACACAGCCTAAACAATTGCTCATGTGTTATTAAACCATTTTAGATACTCATACAAGCACATTCAGATCAAAAACTTAATACTCAGAGCAAAAATATTACTCTTGTTCAGCAAGGAACTCTAATTACTAGTCTCAAGATTCTTCTGTTAAGTCAAATTATATAATAAAGACTGTAATATTTCCAAAATAAAACACGGACTTTGGAGAATAAAATGTAAAGATCTCCATACCATCTTTGTTTGTTAGTTATGCATTAACATGAAGATGGGATACACTCCAAGCACTCTGCAAGACACAGAGGTTTGAATCCAATTTATACAAAGACATTTTCACCTTTCTAAGAATAACTATACAAAGGGACCCGAAAAAGGTGAGCATGTCAGATTTAAAGCCTCTTTGTATTGTACTAATAGTTAGATCAACTTCCCTGGCAAATGTGTGCAAGGCTCCTAATTCTTTTAACTAGAAGGAACTAACCAGGTCACAATGTATTAAACGATGGATAAGTCTGAAGAAGTACCTTTAAAACCAACTCCTTAGCAGTTTTTTCATTATGAGACATAGAAGTAGTGCATGACTTTTTATCACTGTTCTATAAGAGCCGAAGTGCAAGTCACTCATGTGAAATTACTGTACTGTTGCAAAGTTCATAATTTAGTCATTCATGTATTTGGTATAAAATTCATACATTTGTTAGGTGGATTTTATCCTGAATTATAAGTGTGGAAGTCACTAAATTTGAAATGACCTCAACCAGAGGGAGTACTTAGTCCTGACTTATTCATACCAGTTATTACAGAAGGTGGAACAGTAACCTCTTCTGCTTGAATGCACTGCTGGATCTGCTTAAGGAAGTAGGGACGGGTATACCCTGACTGTGGAGAGCACTGCCATGCACCTGTGTAGTGATATATCAACAATTGGATTTTCTTTTCTTTTACAATAGATCTTGATGCCTTGCAGTGGACTATTCTGCAGTACATACAGATTTCTTTTAGACTTGTGTAGTGTGAAACACATAATATTCCAATTTGTCATCTGCTCTGTGTGTATCTTGCCTTCCTCACCAAAAAGTTCTCTTTCTCTCTATGGCTGGCTAAAAGGTTGTGCTCCCTTCTTTGCTCTCAGATAACAACCAATCCACGCATTCCTGGCTTCCTTGTTTGACAATCACAGTGGAAACAGCAGCAATCTTGAAAAACTCTACCTGATTGAAAACATAACAGCTTCATGCCAAACAGAATGGAAGGACTTCCTCTGAGGGGAGCTCTCAGACTACAAGAATTAAAAAACTTCTTGTACAGGGAGGCTCAGACTTGAAGTTCTGTTCCTAATTTTAAAAACTTTCCTTTCCCTAGACCCTGAGCTACTTCCAGAGCTGTTTCTTCTCTTTCAGTCAAAAATTTTCCAGAACCATAGTGTATTCAGGACAACAAAAGGGACACGTGAAGACAGGGGTGCAGATCCCACAGAATCACACTGGATCACGGAATGTTAGAGATTGGAAGGGACCTTGAAAGATCATCTAGTCCAACCCCCCTGCCGGAGCAGGAACACCTAGATCAGATCACACAGGAACGCATTCAGTTCAGTAAGAATGAATGCAGACAGTGCTGCTATCTTCAGAAAATACAAAATCACCAAATTTTCCCATAGTGGAGAACAGTCATAATGGGAGTTTACTTCATAACACTGTGTCTCTTCTGCTCCAGTATCTTTACACTTGAAAGCTGTCATATTCTATCTATAACGTGGTCTTCTCTTCATCACATCTCCTCTAACGTTACCACTTACACCTAACTTTCTGAACAGCTAAAGAGGAGTTCTCACTCAGGACTCTTTGACACAAGAGACATATGCAGACAATACAACAAGTATTGATTGAAGAAGACTTCAGTCAAAGTTCATGACAAAAGGTCAGATGAAGCACAAAGCAGAATCACCCACAGACTGTCTTTCAAAATGAATTAATGGTGGAAGGCAACAGGAAACAAGCCCTGAGATGCATCAGCAGAGCAGAGGGAAGAAGAAGGCAGTCAGAGTAACTTGACAGAATGGTTAGTCACCGTGAACAATAAGTGGACTAAATGTGGACAGATTTTTTTGAGATTTTGTGTTATGCTTACTGCACATTTTCAAAAGTTTGGGAAGGAATGAGAGTCGGAAAAACACATTCACAGAAATTATTCTCCAGTGTTGCAAAAGCTGTGTTAGGTATTCATTCAAAGTACTGTCAAATCACACAGACAAAAATTACTGCTTAATGGTTTTATTGAACACTCTGATCCCCCTGCTTCTCAGTCCCTTACTGTGGTTATGCAAAAGAAAGCAGGAGGCACATGATTCATAAGCGGAATTAATTGATTTCTCTTCTATAGATTTAGCTGGTGTTTATCATCAACTGCTTCTGCACCAAGGCAGTTATGAGTGACTTGACCTCACTGGGAGGCTTTTTTGTATTTGAAGGACTTTTCCACTATCAACTTGCATACTCTTGCCAGCAACTTTTAATAAAATTGTGATAGATATGCTGCAAAAAATTGAAAGCCATGTAAAGCCAGGAAAACAGGAAGGTTTATTTGGAGCTAATAGTCTGCCATAGCACCATGTAATTGTATGGTTCCTCTGGAGTAAATCTGTCCAAGAACAAATGAGGGAAAAAAACCCAAGATTTATTTCAAAAAACCTTGACCTTCTGGACACTGTCAATTTCTTGAAGCGTGGTCATACCACGACCTGTCACAAACAATGAACTGCTAGATAGGGTTTAGCACAACCTGTCCACTTGATGCAGCAGAACCTTTTAGTCATGTACATTGCTGCAGGTATGCTATTACATTGATTGGTCATTATAGTAAATTTCTGAAATTACCTTAATGTTACATGTTGCCATGTAACAATAATGCCACCTATTTGGCTCTGGTGGTCAGCCACTAAGGAAACCCCTTCTAAATTGTGTATGATAATGGCTCTTAGCTTATCTCTGCTGAATTTGTTGTTTTCCTCCAAGGTGCACATAAGTTTGTTAGTATGCTATTGCCAGTCCGATAAAGAATTTGAAAAACTTAGTCATGCCCTTACACAGCCTATTAAGAACTAAAACAAGCCGCAGTATCTGACTGAAACTTACTCTGTTCATCACTCTTTGACCATACCAGATGCTTCTTACTGTGACATTTAGCAAGCTTTTTTCAGAAAAAGGTCCTTAGTGACCTCTAGCAGACTGTCTTCTTTTCCTCTATGAGCAATCAAGCAACTGTGACAATAAAACTGTTTTCTGAGTAGTGAGAACCTGGACAAAATGCACTGTGTATGAGAGAGAGAAAGAGAGGACAAAACAGTGACAACAATCAATTCACAACCTTGAGTTTTTCTGCCTTTGCTCCCTTTGAAAGACATCACTGGGGCCATGCCCATACAGATACTGTTTCTTCAAGCCAAAGGAAGTTTTCACAATTTTTTACACCACTGTGGATGAAAACGAAAGGAAGGAAGGAAGGAAGGAAGGAAGGAAGGAAGGAAGGAAGGAAGGAAGGAAGGAAGGAAGGAAGGAAGGAAGGAAGGAAGGAAGGAAGGAATTAAGCCATGAGCAGAAAAACACATGCACAATTGTGCCAAGATAGACAGTAACACTGTTAAAATTTGAGCCTGGGTCTGGGATCACCAGTTTTCATCAACACCCTTTCTGAATCAAGAAAGCATATACAGTTTTAATTCTCCCTTAAACTGTGGAGTGCTTTGACCACAAAGCTGTTGTCTATTGTGGAACTGGTCTTCCCTCAAACATAAATTAAATACATAGGTAGACACAATAAATAAAACAAATTGTGTGAATAACTTTTGATTGTCTTGGAGAGACAAAGGAGAGGTGAAATGAAGCAAGCAGTGTGGGGGGATAGCACTAAGGGTTACTTAGTCATCTGACATGTCTCATTGCATTATTAAACCTCTGGAAGAGGGGGAACAAAAGCTAGAGAGCAGTAAAGAGACCAAGGTGTCTTAACAGATCACTGCCATCTTTTCAGAACTTTGTCAGAGTTGTAGCACACACACCAACACTCTGTGCAACACTGGACAGAAAAAGAGGCTACAGCTAACTCTGATGGTGAGGAGAGCACCAGGTCTAACAATGGCATCCCTCTGTCTTTCAAAGTCCCTTGGCATGCAAGTACCAACGTTTATTTTTCACAGAATGCTGGCAACTTGTATCTTGTGTATAATTGTTACAAAAACATACTTCATTTAATTGAAGCCTTGTAGTACTCCACCAGAAAGCAGCTGATCAGTAAGACAGGAACATTTTGAAATGTGCCAGTGGGAAGGGATTTCATCAGTGTTTTCAGAATGGCAGCCTTGGGGGATACCTCTGTCCATATAAGCAGTAGTTTATATGTAGTTTGCTATCAGACTGTTCATACCAACAGTGGTGCTGCTGTGCCTTCTGTGACTTCTGAGACAAATGTGCCAGTCTTAGGCCACTCACTTCGTAACAGGTGAAAACACACCACAAGCTTCACCGCAGCGTATGAGTCCCGCCTGCAATCTCTCATGTTGGACTTCTTCTCCCTCCCCTTATCCTCATCACTGCTCAAAGTGGAAAAAGGTTTAATTGCCCCAGGGTAGTGTGGTCAGTCTTTCTGGAGATTCAGCTGTCTGCTTTCAGCTTGCAGACTAGGAGGAACTGAGCAGTTCCCTTCAGGCAATCTCCATGGTCTAGCAGGTCACTGTGTAAACGATGCCTTATCGATTTCTGCCATAGCCTCCATAGCTGACTCAAGGATCAGATGCTCTGACAATGGCTAACAAGTTTAAACCATTAGTCCCATTTGTAACTACTTGGTGAAAGGCTTGTCAGTCTCAACGTACCTTATGCTGAAGCTTTTAGTGGATTTCTAGTCCCATTCATTTTGCCACAATGACCTCTGTAGTTAATGGGGATTATTGGAAAATTATTTTTTTCTTCAAAAGCTTTCCCTTTCTCGTACCTGCTTTTTATTTTCAGAACATAAAAGCCATTTAGGTTGTGGTGTTACAAAACAGCAATGCAGGCAATAATCTGTTGCTCTCCAGTGAGAAAATACGTGTCCTTTTGTACTGTATGTTGTGTCTGATACTAAAAAACATCTTTGTCAGTCAGGTGCCCGGAAAATAATTCATTTTTAATAGAAAGGTTTTTCAAGAGCAGTATTATTCTTTTAAATGGTCATATTAAAAATCCTAACCCTCTTCAAGGTTGAGGACGTGCCATTAGTATAATTTTGCCATGTTAAAACCCTTCTTTTTTCCCTGTCTAACCTTCTCAGAATAGTAGTTCGCTGTTTTGTCATACACACAATAAAATGGCTTCCTTCAGATCAAACCATGTGAGATTTCTAACTGAATAGGCCTGATTATGCCAATTTTCATAATAATTAACATTGTACACTAGAAGCAGGTCCTATTAGCTTTGGCTGAACTGTTCCCTTACGTCCCTCTCAAGGGCAGGTCCAAAAGCACTGCTATTCAGTGTCGTCCTTACCACTGGCCTAACAACCCCCAGGCTTTCCCCTCTCTTCATTTCCTGGAACAACCTTAGGCTAGAAATTTGTATAAAACAATGCCCTATTGAAAGGACTGTGCTTACTCACCATCATCTTTTGGTCTTCTTGCCAGTGTGGCAAAAGACATGGTGACTTGCAAGGTTTGGGAAAAGAGCCAGGACTCTCCAGAGCCAACCTACTGGGCTAAAGGTACATCTCCATCTTGATGCTAAGAGCTAGACAGATCATCTCAGGGTCTACAGCCTACATCCCATAAAAAGAAAAACCTGAGCCACTCTCAAATTTGCTACCAGGATGTCCACATTGCTGGAGTCTGACGCAGCTGAGGTTTGAACACTGCAGTGTTGATCTGAACATGCATTGCAAGCACTTAAGAGTGGAACGTGCCACTCCTCAGACAAAATGTTGACCTGTAGTAGGTACCTAACTCCTAGACGCAAATCCTCCAGCTCCAGAGTGGCAGTATACCAGCTTCTAAATTCCCATTTTATTCTGTTGGTCCATTTTCATCTGTTTTGTTTATTGGACCATTTGTACCATTTTTCTATTTCACCCATTCAAATTGAACAGAAATTTAGTTCCCTGTGCCTGTCTTCATCACAGTGTGAGGCCATGTGTCCTACAATTTATCACAACCTAAAGACAACTTCTGTCCCAAAAAGCACAAGATGCATTCAAATATCCCCTGAAGAGGGTCCACACTTGCCATGATTATGTGTAGAGATTTCAATCTCTTCTGCTCCAGAGTGTCAGAGGCCACCATGGACCATCAACAGTAGCCTCATTTGCTGTCTGAATGAAGTCTTCTTGGTTTTGCACTCTGATGTCCAACCCCTGGAGTCATGGGTCTATGTGCCTAGGTGTTGCCATTGGGCAAGCCACTGGTAAATCAACAGGGATGTGAGTTCCACTGCACCTTCTCATCTTGGCAAATATTCATGAAGTGCAATTCTCAGAAGCTCAGAACGGCTCACACTGTTTATCCTGGGAACCAGCACGAAAAGTAGCACTAGCAAAGCATCAGGTCCTACCTCACCAGCTGGGTGATGCACAGAGCTCATCCATTGCTGGTGGATACAAGGACGTGTCCACCAGGGGTGCCTGATAGTAAGCATGCATGAACTACAAGCAGACTCTCAACCCTTCTCATTTGAAAGAAAATTTAGGTCCTTCTTTTAAGGTTCATTACAACCAGCACAAACAGGTGGAAGGTTTACAAAAGGAGGGGACAGAGCCTCAATCCCAACTCACATGGAACACACATTGTCCCCAACATGCTGTTCCAGAAGTCCAAAAAGACATTCCTACTCTGTAGTTGGGGCTGTAGCACTCCTCTATGACCTCACCACACTCAGGCACTCCCACAAGTATCTCCTGATCTCAGTTCCTTCCTCTAACAGCTGTGCTTCAGATGCAAGTGCAATTATGAAGTCATTGCCCTGGCCAGTGCCAAGCATAAGCCAAAGTATGCAGTGGCCTCAAACACTAGCTAAATTCCTAGTGTAAATTGAGAATAACAGCATTTCCTCAGTTTCCTTATCCATCTCTGTGGGCCTTCAGCTCTAGTGTGCTTCCTTGCCTCTCTTTACTCTGCAGGAAAGGTCAGTTAGCCTTTCAATGTCACCTCCTTCAGGCATAGGTTACGCAGTGCCACCACCTGGGCACTACAAGGCAGTGGAGGAAATAGAATGGGCATTAGCTTAAAAAGACATGAATAGCATTTATAATACCACTGTTGATGCCATATGCTGCGTTCACTGCCATGGCTGTGATAGTTACATGGAGAGATCAAATGTTTCGATACCACCCTTTCCAGAGAAAGCCAGCGGGTCAGTAAAAAACAGGTGTCTGCTGCCTCCTTCCATTTGGCTGTCTTCTGCCTTCTTCCCTTTCCACGCCTGGTGACCAACATCCCACCAGTTGAAAAAATGGCCATACACACCACATACAGGGTACGCAGTGGCCCTTTTCTCAAGGACTTCAGGAACACCTGAAACCCTAGGTGAAAACTTTTCCTTTCTCTCCAGCTAACACAACAGGAGTTACCATCCTTGTCCTGGCAGCTTCATTTCCTCTCCCTTGGCACAGCATCACTCTCCTGGCAGCCATTTGCGACCACAATCAACCTCCTCAGCCAGCGAGCCACCTCTGTACAACCATGGCCTGTCCAGGAAAGTCTTCCCCTACACGCAACCCTACCCAACAACATGCCTGGGGAAGTGGATGTAACTGACTGGCTGCTATTGAGAAGAGCACTCAGTGCCCCAGCTGCACCGCAGAGCTTTTGTATCTAAACACACGGCATCTGGACAATAAAACAAGGATGCAGTGGGACAGGCCCTATCATATGTCTGTGATAGTAATGTACAGCCAGGCTAAGAGCAAGGATGGGTCAGGCCAAGGGGTTGAGGGGGCCTTCCTATGGCTGCCCAGCAGCACTGTGAGTATGGTGCCAGGGGGATGCCCTTGAGAAAATTTCAGAGGCTCTTTGGGCAAAATTTTACCTCGAAGTCAAAAGAGCACAGTATAGAAGCAGTAAAAAAAATCAAGGTATAAGAATGAGAGAGTAGCCAACCATGGTCTTAACATAACTTAGATATATGCTTAATATCACAGAATTAAAAGGCAGTATCTGAACTTTACCTCTTCCCTGACTTAATTAGCAAGACTTGAGCATCAGGCTCTGTGCTTCTTTTGCTGTAGAGATATTGTTGAAGTGTAGCATCAGAGGAAGGGCCTGTCATCCTTTTTCCATTAGGTGTTTGAACTCAACAAAAGACATGTATAACTGAATAGAGGTCCTTGCTTTCAGAATTCCCTAATTTATCTTTAGTTTGTAGATAAATATTTTCAGTTGGCTTAAATTTCTGTGCTGTGCACCTCAGCCAGCCCCAGGTCAGGAGATAGAATCAGGTTTTGACAGCAGAGTCACTTAAAACATACTTCAGGTGTGACTTCCTCATTCTGCCTCAGAGTTGAGGTAAGATGAAGTGTTCGTTTGCACAAGGTTTTCCCAGAGAACATTTTCTGACTCTGGTGTTGGCCTTATCGTGAAGTTACAGTACTTTACCTATTTAGGCAGCAGCCATAAAGAGGCATATGTGTAGGCAAGACGTCCTTATCTAATCTCCCAGGAAAAAAAGTCAACAAATACAGGCCAAATACGACAGAAGTGTGAAAGATCACAGTCCTCCCAACAAATAAATCAATGAAAGAAAGAATTAAACACACATTTTCCCACTAAAACAGGAACAGAGAAAATGAGATTGCGTTCGCCTCTGTCAGTTATTATCTTTTCAACTATTTCTGGGGCTGGCATCTATAGGCTGCCATATTATGACTGCTTAATTGTAGCGTGGAGTACAGGAAATTGCTATTATTTTTTAGAACTGGTGCAATTTTTTGTCAGCGTAATACTCTTACACACTTTACTTCCACCTAGTTGGATGTCGCTTTGTGGTAGTAAAAGACAAAGCCTGTCTGCCAGCACTGCTTGTTGGAGAGATAAGCAGGAAGAGTGAACAGAGGAACAACTGCCATAAACACACTTCTGGATTTCTTATGGATCGTCTTCAGTTTCACAAGGACTACTGGCAGGATCTATATGTTATTGTTTGAAAGAAATAGAGCTGGAGGTTGTTCCCAAGCTTCTGTCAAGTCTCTACCCATTACTTTATTTAAAAGGCATGGTGCGTGTTTGCTGTAGGTTACCCCATGAGCTTTATTTTCTTCTTGAGAACACATAAAAAGAATTAAACATGTTTCTCACATTAGCTTAAGAAATCTTTAAAAAAAAAATCTAAAAAACATCCTGGATTGTGTAGTGACACCTTGTGGTGCAAACAGAGTACAGCTGAGTGGGAGTTCAGAATAGTGATTATTATCAGCACAACTTCAAAATGCATAATAGCACTTTGTGTCTGGCTTTTGATTGCCTCAACAGAGGACTATTGTGGCATTATCATTGCGCCCTGTTCATTACGCCACCTAAAATGCTTTTTCTAAATGGGGTATTAACTTATAATTAATCATCTCACATTAACGTAAATTTATCCATGCAGGCATATTTAATCAGAGCTCTTCTATTTTTCACAATATTTTAATAACAGAGCACTAAAGGAGACTTGCAAGATGTAAAGTTGCATGAACAGTGTTTATAATCTGAGCCTATTCAAGGGATTTGAATTCTTGACTTTCAAGGAAGCTGAAAAATGACATAATTTGAACCTGTGCACAATCATTATGATTAAACTGCAAAACATATATACTTATGGAACAGCACACACTGCCCTATCTTAATGACATCCTCCATAGAGGTCATACGTAACAACGATGTGTTTTCCAATAAGAGCAGTTATAAGATAATAGGACTTAATTTATTTTAGGAGCCTCAGCATAGCAGTATATCACCAGAACAATCAGGAGTGGAAGCCTTTTGGTGAATGCAATGAGTGTTCGTGCAAGTGGATGTATTTAAATGTGTGACAAATTTTAGGATTATTGCATTCATTTTTTTAATGTTTGCTCTATAAACAGTGTAAGGGTCTGATATTTCTAATGAGCATTGATGGCAGCTGTCGCTAAAAAGACTGGCTTGCGAATAATAAGTCTTGCGCTCACTTTAGGAGCAAACTACTACCTCATTTCTGGCAACATCATTTACACCTTATCTCCTCCCTAAAACACCAAAAACCAGCAATATGCTCTACCATTCTTTTACAAATTTCCTGTTCAAAGGTGAGTCAGGCAGGATATGAACAATAGAAACACCTCAAATTCTTCAGGAACTCAGAGGCCTATGGATAAAGCAAACATTGCTGAAATTTGTTCTCACTAACCACAGATAAGTTTTGAGTAAAACTCTCTGGAGTGATCCAGACCATAAGCAATCCCTAATTCTGTCACCTCTGCTCAGATTTAATGTGCATTCTGCTAGCTTTCCAAAGAGTCCCCCTTCACTCTCATCTAAAGGATGTATTTTCCAGTGTGACATCAGAGAAGCTAATAAATTAACAGCAAGCAGCCAACTTTTTAAAACTATGAATACTAACAATAACATCACCACTTAAAGCAAACCAGTAGTTGTTTTGTACTATATATTGATTGTAACCAGTTTCTACTGTCATTAGAAATATTTATTACTAAAGCAACCAGTTGCTGAAAAAGTCAGATGTTTCTCCAGGATTAATGGACACCTTGGAGCAAATTAAAGCTTGTTATATATCTGAGGCCATTAAGACCATTTCATACCTAGCACAAAGAAAATACCCAGCACAAAATTATTTATTCAAGATATTTTTTTCCAATTGAGGAAATGTTTGCTCTTGCCAATTAAGGATCTCCTTGTGCTTTACAAACAGCAATGAATTCATAGCTTTGCATCCACAGTGGGTAGGGAAGGATCATCATCTCTCTTTCTGAGACAATGGAACCAAGACCCAGAAAAATTAAATATTTATTCACAAATTCCAGAGGATATCTGCCAAAGCCTTTTTCCCTGATATTTGGCATTGTTTCAGGATCAACAGGGATAATTTTTCAATTTGGCTTATGGTTGTTTCTGGCTGCTTCCTACACACCACTTTCTCAGAGTAAAACAAGCACCACAGCCGCCACCAAAAGAGATAACTTGCTGTTGAATTATGTACTAACAAATATGAATTTTAACAGATTTTAATTTTGGTAGATGATAAGTGGAAGATGTCTCTTGTTTTCTCTTCCTAACATTTTTATATACTTTTCTCCATATAAGCAGAGGGGGCAGAGTGTCAGAATTACTTAAGCTGTGTAAGCCAGAAACACATTCAAAATGAAGAATACTCAATAATGAACATCTGAGCCCCTCAGCAGAAAAGAGATTTCATGAGAAGAGAGTCAGACCTTGTTTATTACAGACATATTTTCTCATTGGGGGGAAAAAAAGGAGAAAAAAAAAAGGTAAAGGAAAAGAAATTCAAACAATGTTTCCTGTAATAAAACACTTAAAGTAAAGAAATAGGAGAAAAAAATAAATTGTATGATACGTAAAGTGATTGGAAAACTGGAATCTTATGATGTTGTTGCAGCTAGATGAAGTTGATGGTAGCACCGTGTGCTGTGGGGCAGAGAAGTGATGAGGGACAAAGTGAAGGTTATTCCTTCAAATAAGAGGAAGCGGGGTGAACTGGAATGAAACAAGTATTTGCTCTAAACTCAGGGGATTAAAATCTGTTTGAATTATTTAGAAGTTGGGCACTCTGTCTGCATCCTTTCGTTGGCTGTCCACTGGACTGGAGAAAGTCACAGGTACTGCTGCAAGTAATTGGTTGTACGAGGAACACAGTACTTCCTGGCAGCATTTCTCTGCAGTCCTCTTCCAGCACAGAAATGGAGAAGTGCAGGGGCAATACATCTTCTCGGCACGGCTTCCTCTCATCTCTTCTCTGGACTAAGTGCAGTACAAAAAATTTCAATGTCCTGAGGCACACTTTCTCAAAATTCTACATTTATAACATGAGTGATGGTCTCTTCTGAACTGGAAGGTGGACTACAACAATTTAGGTAAGGATCTTTGTGGTTTGGGAGACATGCAGAAAACACAGACCTCTTCAGAGGGCAACAGTCAAGGGAAGGAGAGTGGGGGAAAGCCTCAGAGCATTTCTGAACTCTTAACAAAACCCAAACATATGACCCGGGTAACTACTGACTCAAAATCAAATTCATGTGTCTGGTTTTCTTGTTACTTCTCCCAACCCCCAAACAAAAGGAAGTCTGGATGCACAAACTAGGCAGGAGCTGCAATCTGCTCCAACAAGTCTCTAGTAGAGGATCAGGATTAGTTTAGACATAGCTGGATGCGTTTGACTATGCTCACATTAAATTTGCCCTTTGCCGCAGGCTGTCTACAGAGCAGCAAGCTATTTTTACTCTGCTACTGTTCTGTATTGACAACCCAACTATTTAAAATCAAGTGTCCTAAAATTCTAAAGGTGGATATTAAAAGAACTGTTTATTTGCAAACAATAACTGTGAAGTATAATTTTCTTCTAGATTTTGAGCTTCAAAGCAGGACAGGTTCAAGTCATTTCATATCTTTAAGCCTTCAGTTATGAGACTCATGGTACAAACTTGTGAAGTAACAACTCCAGGGCCGATTTTTAATTCTGTTGTAGGTTCTTATACACATTACATTCAGAATCTATCCCCTGAAGTTGCTCCAACAAGTGCTGTCACGTTGTACTTGACAACTTTTGAAATGTTTTATCTTAAAAGTAATTCCACACTACACCACTGTTTCGTGTTGCTTCGGAGTCATGTTAGGACTGTCAGGGGAAGGAAAACAAACACTGGAAACCAGAATAAAATGTAAGCAGATATGTCATTAAGGTAATAACTCAAAATAGCAAACAGTGACAGTCGTTTAAGGGCAGTCTCAACAGCAGAGGAATAGTCAGCAGTAGTGGTTTTAGTAATCAGAACTTAGCTATCTGACCTGACCTCCTTCCTAAAGCCTTTCAAGAATGTCTGCCAATAAAATAGAATAAAATAAATGATCCTAAATGTCTGTTATTTTTTTCTGTTCTTGTATTTCTTTATTTTCATTTTCTGTATTCCTTATTATACTCTTTGTATTAATCACCATAATTTTTCCTTCACAACTGTCTAGATTTTTTTTCACTTTTCTAGTTGTTACTCCATCTCTCTTTTATCTGTCCTTCTCCTTTTCTGTCTGAAAAAAAAAGCTCTTCTCATATATTTCTTATCACATTCACAGCAATATCCTCTCTTCTAGGACCTGCTTTGCTTCTCAGCCCCATTTCACTTCTCCCTGATGACCCTGCCTCTTCTTCGCTCACCTCAGGTTATTGACAAGGGAAACACCAGCTCACACCTTGCTTGCCTGCAGGAAAACGAAACGTGGTGAAGAGAGCTGTGTGGCTACTAGGTGAATATATATAAAACATTCCAGCTGTCCGCTTCTGCCCGAGGTCAGCTGCCTACCCACTTTCCTATGTTGCTGTGCTGCCCTTTCCATGCTTTTTACCCACATAACAGCTATGTTTCCAGCTGGAATTTTACACGAAAACATTGTGACAGGGCAAGCACCAGCCACCTTGTAAAGCTAGAGATGTAGCAGGAGCCCGCAAAAGCAGGCTTTCCCCGTGAAACAAGAAGTCCCTCTTGCAGAGGCGGTGCTCAGTGCCATGAAGGTGAGAGACATTTAGTAAGCATTTCTCTCCATCGTTGCACATTTACACCCTATCCAGGCTCCTGGAAACCCCCAGAGCCATGAAGTGAGGGAAGCTGATAAAGTATCTGGGACAAAAAAGAGAAATGGATAATACATGAAATAGAAGTGGAGACGAATGAGATCCATTTTAAGTGGACTTAAAATTTTCTTAGGAGAAAGTCCGTGAGGTAAAGCCTGACACTGCTGCACTGTATTTTCTCTCTAGGAAGGGCTCAGTACAAATGAAAGTTGTTTGCTGTTACAGAAAAGAAATAGCACACAAAAGGTTATTTTTGAGATGGAGCAAAAACAGAGAAAGAGAGTCCTCCTAAATTGAGACAATGTGGCAATGGAAAAACGACTACAGGAGAACATACACTCACTCTAAATATTTGCAATTCTGGGAACTTTTTATTGAGTATACAGAATCAACATTGTTAAGACATCCAGCAGCTCTGTCTTATTGTACTGAGATCGAAAGGTAGTCTGTGTTAGTCATGGGAAATAGAATTTCTCATATATATCTAGTTAGTTAAGTATCCAGAGTGCACCATATTCATTTCCACTGTTATCTTGATTTGAAAATATGACAACGCTCTGCTTTAGTATTTACTCATTTTACAAACCAGGTTCAGCACACGGGCCCAGTTCTTGTTTCCAGGGAAGTTAAACCTCACATTTTTCTTTATCTGGATTCAGAACCAACCTTCCCCCAAGATGTCACCCGCTTAACTAAGAGAGGCAAGGGCTTATCATTTTTGTAAAAAATTCACAGGGTCATGCTTGAGGTGGACAGACCATCTCTGAACAGAATTTTTCTTCAGGAGCACATTGTATTTAGCCTTGACCTAATAGCAATGAAAGAAGGAAAAATACAAGCACATCTTCCCTGTGCCCCAGAACACCTAAGTGTCTGCCTTTGCCAGCTGTAATTCAACTGCATATGGTTATGCCGAAGATTGCAACAGAAAATTTGGTTTGCTCCCTTTCTTCAGGAGTGAGCTGAACCAGAGGCTGGCAATGTCCACCAGGAAGACTGACCCAATAGAGGCTGTTGCTGCCAAAGTCAGCAGCTGAGATGCTATTTACAAAGTAGTTTTTGTACCAGCACAGGTCCACTACCTGAAATGGTAGGCTCCCCAAGGTTAGCTGTAGCCTCTGAGCAACTTTGTTACTTACAACCAAATAAAATGTGATCACATAGATCAGGACACGTCAGAGGTAAATCATGGTTTGAGATACCTGGACCCTAACAGGCACAGCAGGACCTCGCTCTTTAACAGGCTTTCAAATGGGTCCTTGAAATCTCAGCAAAGAGTAAGACCAGATGAATACAGAAGTCACGTAACACAGAAAAGAGTGTGGTAAAATAAATGAGGGGAAACACAGACATAATGGAAACATGCCTGGTTCAGCATGATCCTTTAACTTTACTGAGCTCTGAATCAGCTTTTCAAAACAAGTACAAGAGCAGAAGTTACTGCAACATGCAAAGGTCTGAACTACTGACAATGAGGAGAATCTCTCCTCCATCTATGGGCTCCTGGCCCATCCTGACAAAAATTCAGAACTCGGAAGTACCACAGAGGCAAAAAACAGGCATAGGAATTATTTTGAGCTGTAGGCATGCAAGTCTTGGTATCATTCATTTATTAGGCAGTAGATAAGATGCAGAGATCACATTTGTAATTTAGATGTTAAAGTGCATGGTGTTTTTCACCCTTCTAAGTGCTGCTTTGAACATCTTCAATATTTCAAGTTCTCTCTTCAAAATTACATAAGACATCTGGGATAGCTGACCGTTCTTGTTAATTAATTCTTATGTTTAGTGCTCTGCTGTTGTCACCATTTGTTCATGGAATTTTCATTATCATAATATTTGCTTATCTGACTAAATAAAGCAAACAATAACATTTTGAAGTACAGTACAGTAAACGCAGCTTCCAGTGCAGGCAGGAAAGCATAAAGGAAAGTCTCTTTATGAAAATATATCCCTGCCAAACCACATGCAGTGAAGACTCTAAATGAGTAAATTTAGGTATTTAACACAAAGCCAAGCCAAAGAAATACAGCAGGAATGAGCTGCCAGGAACCAATTACCTGTACAGCTAAAAATGGGGACGTGAATTCACAAAGGCTTCTATGTCAAAGCTGTGGGGGTTTTGTTTAGCTTTTTTTTTTTAATCAAAAGCCTCTCAGCTCTGACTTATGGCCAGGTTTTCCTTCTGATTAAGCAAGGCTGATGAGAAAAGTAGTAACAGATAAACTAGTTTCAGTGAAGTTAAAGCCCCCCAAACTCTCAAGGCACACTTTGAAGCCAAAATTGACTCCCGTGACAGGACTTAAAAGTTAGAAAATATTATGCATTCTTCATGATTACAGCTGAATAGAAGTTTAAAGAACTTTCCTCAACATTTGGGGAAACGTGGGACCCAGGACAGCCCTCCTGCAATGTGCGGATATAAAATCTATCAGTACAGTAGCAAAAAGCAAGTTCTTTGTGCTATCTCCTGTGCTGGAGCATGCTCCAGGCCATTCGTGCATAGCTGCCTGAGAAGGACTGCAGAAGTCTCCTCCTACACAAGGTAACACATACTTAGCCATCACAGTTCAGGCTCCTGGCTGATCAGGTATCATCAAGACAGAAAGATAAAATAATCCCAGTTGTTTTTATACTGGATACTGGACCACAGATGTGTCCCTAAATTCAGTAAGTCCTCCCCCTTTTTTTTTTCAGTGACTTCACCTAAGCACTAACATCCTGTTCCTAGAAAGAAAGCCTACTTGTGAAAGGATGTCTAACTGGAGAGGCTGGATTTTTCCCATGGCACTCACAGAGAAACCTCAAAATTTCTTTCTAAAACCAGCAAGCTCCTCAAACATTACAAGAAAGGAGTAAAACCACTGGCTAGCTTCTCTGCTAAATTTAAATAGCAACACTCAGGAAGGCAAAGCTTAACTATCCTTATCAGCTTTTAAATTCTTTTAGTTAACCTAGGTCAAATTCCATTCCTTGCTTTGTCAAAGAAGGAATCTCCATCAGACTCCAAAATTCTTCTGCTCTACTCTTCCTTTCAATTCACAAATATGAGTTGTATAATCAGATAGGCAGAGGAATCCTCTTTATGTGATTCGTTCACATTAGATTGTAGGAAACCTGACTGGAAAAGTCAGAACAAATTTAGTTTGATTTCTAATTGCATTATGTACATAATAAAGAAAATTATTCCTCATCTTGCTGACTTGATCATTGAATAATAAAAGCTCTCCTAGGAGAAATACACATGGAGACCTGGTTCTCCTCTCATCTACCCTAATTTTACATTGATGTAATTCCACTGAACTCAGATAAGTTACTCTGGACTCATGTCAGAATAAATGAGCAGAGCACTGAGACAGAACAAAAGACTGTTGGGCTGAAACCATTATTCACACATTCAAATTCAACCCTGGGCAAGTTTTATAGTCTCTTTCTCCTCTGTAAAACTCAGTAAAATCACTGATAGTCAATCAGTCCCCTAAGATTTACGAGGATGTCTCTGATACCACCTTGGAAGTCTAGACATATATGGACAGAGAGGTATGAAAGAGCAAGAACCCCTAGGAATTACACTACTGTGTCTCCCACGTGAATCACCAGAATTACTAACTCTACCTCAGCAGTGAGAGCAGGAGAAAGCAAAGAGACCTTAATGCAAGACAGAACAAATAGGAGTTTAGCAATGAAGAATTATGCATATAAATTATTTTGCTAACACTTTTATTTCCCCCTAATTATATTAATTTATTTGCTATTATTAACTGCAATAACACTGATGTCAATGAATTCATTTGGTATTAATGCTGCTCTGAGAAACACTTCCAAAAGAGTTTCACAGAAATTCAGAATCAGTTAAATGTGCCATTAAACCAAAATGTGCTCACTTCATTTTTGTTGTTATTTTCAGGGTCTATTGAAAACAGATTTCCTTTCAGTTAGCTTTCTGAGACATTCATCAGCCCTGTAGTTTCGAAGTCAGGGTGTGACTATCATTTAACCTTCTTCCTCCTTCAGTTTTCACCCTGATGCATTTGTATTAAACCACAGACTGATAAATGAGCGTTGCTTTGACTACACAAAAGAGGAATCATTAAAGAAAGCTCTCATAAGGTATGAATCAAAGACAGGAAACCTTTATTCTTTTTCCACTCTATCTTCACTGGCTGAGGGACTGCCTGCAGAGGCATACTCCTCTTGTATTTTTCTTTTTTTCATTCCCTAACCATTTTTACCCATTTCTCAGTTGCTTTTGTAAAAGCTGCACAGGTATACCCAGGCAACAGGCATTCTGCTACTGATTGTTACAGTACGATTTGACAGAAGTCAGTTACCAGTTGGAAATACAATCTAGCAAGAGGAAGCATGAAAACAAGAAGGGCATGAAGGCAAAGAAACAAGCATCCTGATGTGAGAAACACATCCAACTAATGAAGTGAGATATGCAGAGAATTTAAACCATTTATCCTAATGACTTTTTTAGAAGATAGAGCAATGAGACTGACAAGTTTATGCTTAGCATGCACAGATGCACATGAATTTTTACTGTTTCTTTCAAACAGCTCAAAGCAATTTTCTGTAACCTCTGTCCCTGCATAGTCACCTATGCTTCTGGAAATCAGTGCAGAGGTGTAAACCAGGATCAGTTATTTGCTCTTATTATTCCCTACACAGCTTCTGTTTCATCATATGCTTTTTCTTTACTTCATTCACTTCATGGAGGGTTCTGTTTCTTGAAGGGGTCAAAGAAGCTTATGTGTCCTTAAACAGAGAATAATTACCTGTGAACCAGCAAAAGTTGCTGGCCCCAGCACTGTGATTACCTGGTGAATACAGGTTATGTTACACAGGTCAGAGTAGGAGGTTTGTGGATTCCAAACCTCTATGACAGAGAGTTTTAATTTCTTATCCTCAGGCTTGGTCATACGCTTAAGACTGTTGTAAATCTGCATGAGTTCACTGATTTCTGTTTATCTGCACAGGTCTACACAACCGGACAGGCGCAATGTTTGCTTTCTCATGCATAAATAAATACATAAAAACTTGCATGTCCTGTTTTACCATTCAAGCGCAGTGATGCCTCTGCTGAAGTCACTGGAGCTCTGCTGGTGTAAAACTCAAATGTGAACAGGGTTCACATCAGAGTTAAACTTTGATCGAATGCAGGAGACCCGCACTTCCAAAGAAGACTATCACATCACAGAACACAAGCACATGTTTGAAAGGTCCCTTAATCGAAAGCCAAGATATGTTATTGTCGGAAGCCAATATCCAAAGAGATCAAGACGTGTGAATTTCTGCTGGATCAAAGCTGAGTCCAAAGAAAACAGCAAATAGCAGATGCTGCTAATGGCACAAGTCCATCATAGGCTATGGCTTGCCCCGAAGACCTGGCACATTCTTGGTGTCCTTGAACACTGCTCTAGAAACAGAGTACAAAAAAGAAGAGGAACCCATACAGAGGTATAACTCTAAAATCAATAGCACCTAAAATTGTTTTTGCAGAAAAAATAACCTGCTTTAAATCACAAAATACCTTGGGCCCAATCCACAGTGATATAGGTGACTATCGATTTCTGTGGAGTTTATGCTGACATGTTATTAGCTAAAAGCCTGGTCAAGAATTCAGAAAGGATGCTAAAAGTATTAGATTTATCCTGTCTGTGGCACTACTAACAGCAACACCTTCTGATTTATAGTGGTGTAAGAGGGAGCAACCTCCCTAGACACAGAACAACTGAGCAGATAAAGATGTGACAATAGCAGGCTTTTTTACTGATTAAAGTAACACTTGGACACAGGCATGTGCAATTTTGTGCGAATTGTCACAACTGTCATTTGAACAGAGGCACAGGCAAATGAGGGAAAATACCAGCTTAAGGTGGAGCAGAGAAAAACAGAAGTGACTCAAGGAAAACTGGAATTAATGCCATGAATAATCGCCTGTCACTGCTATCTGGTTAGTCTTGGCCTAGTCACTCAAAACAAGACTAAATAAAGGTCATGGTTATGGTGCTAGGAACAGTCTTGCACCATCAGGAAGATAAATATCTGCATTATCTATGACTTTTAGGATTAGAAAAACAAGGCAACAGCTCAGTAGTACTCAGCAAAAAAATGTTGGCACGATGTACTTGATATTAGAGCCAAATGTGCAATAAGAAGATGCATTCGAAGAAACATGCTCAGAAAATAAGAGCGAAGAGTGTGTAGCCTTGATCAAAACCCTCTTTGGTACCAAAATAAACACAAACTGTTTTCCAAGATAGTCCTGTTCAAGTTCATCCCAGCTGCTCTCATCCAACGCAGAACAGTCCCAAACAATGTACTGATATAAAGTGTCAAGGATGATCAAGGATGACTGAGCTTGTGTCTTTTATGAATGTTCCTGTTTCCTCTCAGGTTGGGAAATTTAGCACACAGTCATCAATTAGTTTACTAGAGAAGGAAAAAGAACCCACAGAAATAGCAGGTCACCTTTAAAACAAAAGAAGAAATAATGTTTAATGTACTAATATTTCATCTTTGACAGGTAGCACCAACTGAGATTACAGCTAAGAAAAAGCAAAACCAAAAACTCTTGTTCCTTTAATATTCATTTAGAAGAGGAAAGAAGGTTTGTAAATTCAGATGGAACAAAAAAGGGTGTTACAAATGCAGAGGCACCTTGGGTATATTAGTCAGGGTATCTATTTCTTTTGAAAGATCTTTCTTAATGGTGTTTGTGTTTAAATCAAAAACAAAGTAAGCCATCTTGTATTTTGAAGTTTATTGCGGCAGCTTATCAGCAAGGAGGAAAAAATATGTGGGGAAGAAGGAAATATATAGAGCTAAAGACCAGCACTCTCAACTGACAAAGATTTTATTTAGAAGTACAGCCAGATGCATAGTCCTAATTTCAGTTTCAAAATCTAACTTAGTTTTGAGCCAGAATGTGAAAACTACACTTTTTTTAAACCTCCATGTTAGTTTCTGCTGATACAGGTGGTGGTATATTTACTAAAAATAGCTTGATCTCCATTTCTATCAAATAAATATTTGCTAGGTATAAATCAAGCAGATTGGAGACTGCCATCTCTCTTAACAGGAATTTGCAGTTATTCCAAGCAATTGCCGTCTACAGAAGCCCTTTTTTAGCCATGTTGATGTCTGCAAAACAAGTAGCGGCCCAGAAGATGTAAACCTCACTCTCCCTTTCTGATAAGAACCTCTGAAAAGGTGGTTTCTCCAGGCTACCCCTCTTCTGCAAGCAAAGCAACAGTGACTGTGGGGTTCTTACAAACAGCAGTGAACAACACCCATTGCCTTCTTGGACTATTAAAAAATTGAGAATAAATAGTGTGATTAAAAATTGCTAATTGAAGCATCCCAAAAAAAGAATGTTATATTTTTCTAAAGTCTTGGAGGATTAAAAACAAAACAATACAGTACCAAAAAAACCCCAAAACATCAGAAAATTGCCGTTATTTTAGTCCCACTAAATAAACATTGTTGTGAAAAACAATAAGAGAAATGGTGTAAAATAAATGGCCCTAAGACATGCTAACTGAATATTTCGTTATGGTTTTGTTGTTGCTTCACATTTATATGTGGTAAATGTTTAAAGAAAAACACAGTCAGACAGAGATAGCTGCCAAAAGAGAAGGTCAAGATCTGTTTTTATGGAAACATCCAAGAAACAAGGTTGAACTTTTGGATTTGGGAGAGATTTCTAGGAGGTCCAACAGACCAACTGTCTCACCTTTAAAACAGGTATTAAGGTAGCAATGGTTGTCAGTCTGTTAAAAAGAATGTGCAGAGCAATGTATGTATCTATAAAAAAATTCTTTACATTATCTGCATTTTTTGACATGGATTGTGAAATTCATGCTCCATTTTTTCTTTTCTAGCTCTTCTGACATATACAGGAATAGTTCTTTGCCAGAGCCAGGGTACTTCTGTAGACCACATGAATCAGCTGTCAAACTAGTTCCCATACAGAACTAGTTGTTTCTGACAGTAGTGCTGCTGTTGCCTACACTTTAAAGAATGTTGGTTTCCTTCAGATTCTTTGTTTCATCCTTTTATTAACCCTGTGATGCAGAATCTCCTTTCCAGTAAGCACTAAGAAAATGAAAGGCATTTCCAACAGCTTGTAAAGTATTGGAAGAAGTCCAGAGAACAAACTACACATTCAGCTACTAGAGGAAGATGCCACGTGAAGGAACACCAAAATTTAAAGCTTGGGACAGTTTTCCAGTGCAATTTGGAGAAGTGCCAGTAGCTTTGTAATTTGCAGTTTAATACATAGAAGGTATTGATAGTCATGATGTCTATTGCTTATTAAGCCATTATTAAAAATGTAAATGATACTCTGCAAAATCACAGGGTGAGAAATATTCCGTGCTCCCAGTTATCTACCTTATTTAGTGGGCAATAGCTCACATAAGAGAAACAAGTGGTGAAAAAAGAGGTGATAGAATGACTTGCTGCTAGTCTCTGCTGAAGCAGAGATAAAGACAAGGATTGAAATTGGGCACAGGGGTAAGATTACATTAGATGTTAACAAGAACTAAGACACCGTGCATTTTGAAGCAATAGGTATTACAGCAAAGGACAGGTCTGAAATGCTGCAGTACTGGGGCAAGGAAGCGGAAATGGAGAAGTGATCAGACAGATCAAGAAGAGAAGAGTCTGAAAAGTGTCTTTTCCTGAAGTAGAAAAACAGGAAGGAAAATGAGAGGCATTGAAGGAAAGGTATGGTGATCAGGGAGAGGGAATTTGGAGATGGAAATATCAAAAGGAGAGCTGATCAGCAAAAGATATGAAAGCAGATTTTTAGAGTGAAGCAAGTGTCTAATTTACCCTAAAATACCTCTAAATGCACGTCAAGGTCATGTCAGAAACTCTAAGATGCAGAAGAAAGGAGAATATGCAGAGGAAGTGTGAGCAGACACCTAACTGTTAATTCAGAAAATGTGTTCACTCAGTGAAAAGGTAGTGAACTGAAAAAGCAGGGAAAGTGTGGTAAGAGCAGGAAATCAAGCTTACTCATTATCGTGCGAAGTACTTATGGATAATTTGTTTTTACTCAGGATTTTCCAGACAGAAATATGTGCACATTTTCCATTTAAAGCTTTCACAGTAAATTCAATCTACGGGAATCTACACCTACATACAGAGTAAATCCTGGTGCACACTGAATTTACTATACAGACAATGTGGACATGTCCAGACTTTCCAGACATATAGCTGCCTAGCTGTAACTTCTGAACAGTAGAAATCTTCTCACAATCTCCCAAGATAGAATTACCAGGCAGAAAGAAAAATACACGTCTAGGGAAATCCAGACACCTGTTAGTCTTCTGAATGTCAGATTTATCATTTATACAGATATTACTGCTATGTTTCTTCAATGTGCTTTCCAAAGCTTTCCTGCCTATACACAGACTCAATTTGTCACTGGACAATTACTCCATAATCTGTTTGACAAATATTAAGTACCCAGGACAGGTACACAGTGACCCCAGAAATTCAGAGGGCAGCTCAGGTTTTGAATTGACAAGACTGAAATGGGACCCTGTTTCTGAGAGCCATCTTTTTCTTCCTTACTAACTGAGGAGTGGAAGAGTTACAGACAGTGCCAAATTTCTACGGGAGGAGGTACCTGAATGAAAACACACATGACTGTAAAAATTTTGGCTAGCACATTACAAAGACGTTAGAAAATGGTTTTCCATAGAACAAAAAGAGGTTTCACAATCTATTTCTATGTTGTTCCATGAGAAAACCAAACTCAGCACCACATCATTAGAGGATAGATGGCTAGTTGTTTACATGCAAAACTTAAAATATACTGAGACAAAGGGCACCAAAGCAGAGCAGGATGGTGCAAGAATCACAACCAAACAGAAAGCAAATGATAAATAAATGTATTTTAAAACAACTAAGAAATGAAAGTCCAGGACATGTAAGATCTGTAAATCATAAATACATTAGAATTCACTCAGAAAAGCCTAGATCTGAGTTATAATATTGTTGTAAAAGAAAGATATTCTACAAAAGATCTACAGCACAAAGTTGGTACCTCTGCACTTGTTTAATGGTATGAAAATGCTTCTTTACTTAGAAGTATTATCTTCACAGTAGATTTGCCACATGTATATTCTGTAGATTTTCCTTGACTTCTCCAAATCTATGCCTCCCATAATGCAGAAAATACTATTTATAGGAAAGAAGAAAATTGTATAAATAATATAGAAATTTGTGCTAGATCACAGGCAAAGGGCAATCTCAGTGGCCTCGTTGTTTTAGCCAGACGGGTTAGTGCCTTGATGAGCATACCATAGTGACTGCTTTCCATTACACTTTTCCGAAGTGTAATGGAACAAAGAGGACCTAATGGGCAACTTTATACCTGCAGGTCCTGACTTTGGTACATTGTTCATGAGTGCCACCTCCACCTTCCAACTTCACCCCTATCTGGTTTCCTTTGGTCCCTTCCATGCGCTTTTTCCATTAAGCAAATAAACACTTTCCAAACATATGAAAATGCCTCCTTCCCATGTTGAAATTAATGATACTTAAAATGATCAGTGATCAGCTATTCTCTGTGAATGTGGCATTCCTTTATCAAAAGAAATCTTGCTTTACCGAGAACCTTCAAGAATCAACATTTTTTTCCTAACGTTGTCTACATCTAAGACAATTCTGTGCCCCTCTCTGATTCAAGAACATAATTTAAAACATATCCTGCTTTTTTCTAATATTTTTAAGTAGCTATCCCATACGGAATTTAATTGTGTCTGGTTTTGACTGAGTTACTTCAATGCAGGCAGGTACAAATTACAAAATTAGAGCAGGCTGAATGAAATGTATACTTATTCAGAGTGGCTAATTAACTTGGGAGAAGGCATTCTGTCTAACCTTGCAACAAGTTTTGGGAAGATGACAAACGAACAAAAAAACAAACAAAAATTAATAAAAAAAGCAAACTGAAACCAGCTGGAGAGTTTGAACTAGCATATGATGACCTTGCCAGCTCTAAATGACGAGGAAAGGAGATGTCTATGGCTCTCACACAGGAGTCCAGGGTCCTCTAGTCAGGTGGCAATCATAAAGAGATATACCTATAGGTAACTTTCTTTTCCTAAGGAAAATCGATTAGAACTGTAAATATTTCAGTTGAAAGGGACCTACAACCCTCTTCTAGTTCAGCTGCCGATGACATTATTTTAAATGCACAGAAATTTCACTTGTGAGCTGCCACCACTCTCATGAAAATGTGCTTGCTCTACTATAGAAAATGTATCCTACCACAGACTGCTCTGGGGTTCTTGTATTTCCAGGAACAGACCAAGCAAATTACCACCACTGCCAGCAGAAGAGAATCCTTTTCCTTACACCCAACCTACCTGCCTGTCTTTCAGAATGATGTGTCAAAGACACAGGTGTGCGCACTCTGCCATAAGAACATCAGGCTGCAGTCATCCACTCAGTGAATGATCAAGTGTCAGTGCCAACTTAATAAAAAAAGGGAATTTATTAGTAACTGAGAGGCCAGCCCCTAGCACGGTTTTTAATCTTCATGTGACTATGCAGCAGACTCTTTATGATGTACTGAGTACTAGTTTGTCAGGTTAACGGGTGTGGGACAAGTGATCAAGGAGTAGAAATGCTACTTATCAGAGGATGTATTGAAGAAAAACCTCATTTTTCACAAATTATGGGCTTTTTATTGCTGGTAATGCAGAGCAGATTAAGGTGAAGTCTATATTTCCGAAATTGGAAGACCAAATGATTTTAAACCTTTTTTATAATTACCTTCCCGGGAGTGAAGAATCAATTTATTTTACAGTGAGAATCTATTAATACCACAGAAGTGAGGAACATAAGACAACGAGGAAAAGAAAGAACAGGTCAGATTCTTTCTTCTGTCTGTATTTTGATATGACTAATTACAGAGGCTACTGTCATTCTCTCTCTACTATTTTCTAGCAAAGTAATGATTATAAAAAGAAAAAAAAAGAAAAATGCCTTAAATTTAGGAAGTATCATCAAAAGCAGCATGGTTGCAATGTTTTACAAGCTGCCTTTGTATTAACAAACTATGTGTGGTACACTTCTTGCAGAAATACAAACCATTCAATTAGGCTGATACTCTTTTGTAATACTGAAAATTATCCTCAGTACAGTACCTTAAATCTCATTTTCCTTATGGCAGTACAGGTCAAAACTGTCAGAGTCCAAGGCTAGTTTATTTGATTCCTGTCTCAGCACTGGTGATGCTGCAGTCCCATTTTTACACTTGCGATACTGATCTTCACACTAAAATACCTTGAGTTTGACAACTATCTTATTTTTTTTCAGGCATCACAGAAGACAGGGGCCAGAGCCAGTCATCACTGCAGCTTGCAGTGTGTTCTGCAAGTCAGAGCTCTACCAATTCGCCTCTTCAACCTCTGCTGCTGTATCTGCAATAGCAAGTTACTGCAGGTAGACACTGTCTGCATCTTTTGGCACTAGTGGGTTCAGTGGGTGCTTGCACCAGGGAGAGCCAGACTGTGTTTGTCCTGATGACTCAGTGGACACCTAGTCTGGACCTCTTCCCCCAATACCAAAGGGTACATTAAATACCAGGAAAGGAGACTTCTAGATGTTGTGCATTGCCTAATTCCCGAAACTTTATTTCCTTCAGATTTTTCATTATTTCCACACTGATCTAATTCCACTGTTTCAAAATTAATTAGTATTCTGCAACTGTTTCACATTATTCTGCATCTATTGTTTAATGAATTTACACCACGTTGAAGGAGAAATCAAGTTTTATTAATGAAAGGTGACATAAGAAAACCCTAGTTCCATAGACCTCTACTGACACCAACACAAAGCTCATGCCTAAGGCATGTAAAAGTGGCTTTCCAAGCAATAGCAATACAGACCTAAATAGGTTATTTCCACAGCATTATGGGTCTAAGCAGAAAGTCAATGAAATGCTACTAACAGCATCTCAGTCAAATTTAATGACCTTTGTGCAAAATTCTGCAGGAGAATTTTTTTTAAGACACAATTTTATATTAAATAATATTTTACAAAAATTTTATACTGCCTTATTAAAGTCCCTTCTTCTACTTGCTATAGAAGATATAAGGCAGAACAACAACATCAAAAATTGTGAAAGGAAATGAAAGTCTTCCTTAGGATAGTCAAATGACTAGCCTATCAGAAGGATATATATGTCCTTGTGTTGAGTAAGTAGAGCAGGATTGCAGTGCCTCTTTCCACTCATAGTAAAGCTGCAGAAAAAGCTTCATAGAGGCATGACACTCTGCAAGTTTCCTTTTAACTTTACCACACACTCACATCTCTTTTCAGAAACTCTAAACCAGCTGTTCAATCACAACATTACAGCCAAACTGAATATTCAGGATGTAAAAGCTGACATTCTTGGTAGGCAAATCGAATTCCTCTCAGGCATATGTTTCTATTTATCTACTTAGTTATTTTCTATTTATGCATTTCTGAAAGTCTCATAAAATTAAAATTATGAAAATAAATCCACAAAATTCCAAATGCCAGTCATCAAGATGTCACAAGCAATGTGCAAATGTCTTGCTAACTTAAAACAACCAGCAAGTAAAGATAGCATTTATACGAAATGTGGTGGGTTGACCCTGGCTGGACACTAGGTGCCCTCCAAAGCCGCTGCCCTATCACTCCCCTTCTCAGGTGGATGGGGGAGAGAAAATACAACAAAAGCGTCATGGGTCAACATAAGGACAGGGAGATCACTCATCAACTACCGTCATGGGCAAAACAGGCTCAACTTCAGAAAAAAAATAATTTTATTACCAATCAAATCAGAGCAGGGTAATGAGAAATAAAACTAATTCTTAAAAACACCTCCCCATCACCCCTGACTTCTTCCTAGCCTTAACTTTAGTTCCAATTTTCTCTTTTTCCTCCCCCGCAGCAGTGCAGGGGGACAGGGAATGGTGGTTGTGATCTGTTCATCCCAAGTTGTTGCTGCCGCTCCGTTCTCCTCAGGGGAGGACTCCTCACACTCTTCCCCTGCTCCAGCATGGGGTCCCTCCCATGTGAGACAGTCCTCCACAAAATTCTCAAATGCGAGTCCTTCCCACAGGCTGCAGTTCTCCACAAACTACTAGAGCATGGGTCCCTTCCATGGTGTGCAGTTCTTCAAGCACAAACCGCTCCAGCGTGGGTCCCTTGCCTACCAGCAAGCCTGCTCCAGAGTGAGCTTCTCTCCCCATGGGGCCACAGGTCCTACCAGGAGCCTGCTCCAGCACAGGTTTCCCATGGTGTTTGTCTTGGGTCAGGACCACCACCACGTGGTCGCGACCCCCCCCCTCCCTTCCCCCTCCCCTCCCGGTAAGATGGGAAAGGGTAGAAAAAAAAATGGAACCTCGTGAGTTGAGATGACAGATTTTTTAATAACACCACACAAGGAAAACAAAAGGAAAGAGAATATAACAATAAGACAAGGTATAAAATACAATGGAAACACTGATACAATGAATATCTCACCACCGGGAGCTTCACAAAACCAACCGGCCCTGTCCCCCAATACCCGGGCATGACGTCAGCATGGTATGGAATATCCCTTTGGCTATACCCACCTCCCAGCTTCTGTGAGGAATTAACTCTATCCCAGCTGGACCCAGGACTTTATCCACCCCTATTCTATACCATCCGCATCATGCCCAGATCCACAGATATCATTGCTGTGGCATGCAAAACAGGGTTCTTTAACAATTAGTATTATACAAATTTCTCACCCAAAATCAAATCCCCTTGAGGTACACATCGGGCTTCCCCATCCTCTTGCATCACCCACCAAGTGCACCCAGGTCCTTGAGCAAAAGCAATCCCATGAATGGGTTTACCTTTGCCCGAGGCAGGAATAACCCAGACTGTCTTCCCTAAAATACTCTTCATGTGCACTACAGGAACTTTGTCCTCTTCTACTGTACGTGGAGGATTTGACTGGGCAGCACCAGCTTGATTGGTAGACCCTCTTGTTTTAACTAACCAGGTGGCTTTTGCTAGATGTGCGTCCCAATGTTTGAAGGTCCCACCACCCATTGCTTTCAGTGTAGTTTTAAGCAGCCCATTGTGTCGCTCAATCTTTCCAGAGGCTGGTGCATGATAGGGAATGTGATATATCCACTCGATGCCATGCTCTTTGGCCCAGGTGTCTATGAGACTG
>WKFP01014766.1:0-19860 GCA_011057875.1 Pterocles orientalis | reverse complement strand
TGGAAAAAAAAAAAAAGGAAAAGGAGAAGAGATTCCATATAGCAAGGTTTATGTACTAAATGTTATAACTTTGTCAATTCCCCAAAGAGTAAAAAGCTATCTATGTGTATACAGCATTTTAAAAGTCACAGAAGAAAATAGGAAATTAGTTCAATGCACTTGCTTTCTTCAATTTTTTTAAGAGCAGATAAATGGTACTAATAGACCACTTTTCCGTGTTTAAAATGAATAAATATCATTCTTCCTTCCCACTTTTTTTTTGTTATGATGTCTGTCTCCTGACTTTTTAAATGCTTTCCTGAAAAATGTTTCCATGCTTTTTTTCCACTGAATGTTTTGCAATTTTGCCCTCTTAAATTTCACCAGAGACTTGCATATCAAGCCAAATCTCACTGATTTGAAAGCTACTTTTACATGGACCAGTGGAACATAATGTGTTAGCATCACTCTCTATGGAAGGAAAGTTTATTAGCAAGCCCTCCCTCCCCTGCTTCTCCAGCAAGTTGATGTGATTAGCAGGAGCAGCGAAGAAAACTGTTGGCATGTGGCTGGAGAGAGATGTAAGGTGCCACGTGGCTTTCCTAGCTTGTGACCTTCAGTCACAAGACAGCAAAAAACAAAACCACATCTTTGACACAATATAATTAGGACCCTTGCATTTCACCGGGTCAGGGAGAAAGACAAAAGAACAATACTTGTTTTGCAGCCCCAGTAATTAGTCCTGGAGGATTTCTCCAACTGCTACTGTTGGCAAGGAAAGCCAAGGAAAAGAGCCACTACTCCTCCTGTAGACATCAACTGTGGAGCCTGCTTCCTGCTTGAAATTCAAATGAGCACAGCTTTGACCTTTACTGTCACATTTTTTATTTCATAGACAGTTTACAAGGCCTCTCCACCATGCAGGTCATGTTTTAGTTTAAACAGAAATACTCTCGTAGGTGTTAGATGCTAGTTAATGATTACACTGAAATCATTCTAATTAGGCTCTGTTGTTACATGCTGCCCTTTGGGGGCTGCTGCTGTTGTCACATAAAGTATTTTGTAGAAAAATAATTGGCCTGAGATGTTCTTTAGCCTATTTTTTTTTCTTCTCACATTATTGATCTACTCTGTACTTGATCATCAGAAATACTGCACAAAACTTTTAGCAGTGGCTCCTCCCCATCATCCCGTGGTTCAAAAAATGGTGGGGAGGCAGTAAGATTTAAGAACAGGGCGACATTTCTGAAATTTATTAATGACGATCTGAGGAAGGAAATGTGAGTTGTGTTCATATTCTAACACACTATCATGCCATTTCCCTAAGAGTTTGGTTCACAGTGTAGCCAGGGGAGGTTTGCAGACAAGGAAGGCACTGCCATGCTTCATGCACGGGTGGGATGACTGGGATTAGGGAAAGTAGGAGGGAATTTGAGCCTACTGAAGAACTGAAAAATAGGACAGAGAGGAGTACAGCAAGCAGAGAGGGAAGAAATACAAATAGGGTAGAGAAGGTTTCACTTCAACCTTTTATGTTTGGCAAGGGACATTAATGTCATATGTTGGAGCTGTAGACAGGAATCTCAGCCGTTTCTTCTCTCTCAAGCCTGTCCTCTTTTGAAGATGTCATGAAAATACCAGTCATTTCTGTGTAGATGACATTTTTAAAATGTGAAGTGCTTTTTGGATGGAGAACGGGGGTGAGGGAGGATCCCTCAAATCACCATGTCACAAGGGTGACACTCAAGCTTTAAGAAGCCCAAAATCAGTCTGTCTGAAAAATTCAGATTAACTCTCTGCAGATGTTAGAGGTCCTTTGAATACAAGCAAAAAAAGTATTATTCCATTAACAGTTATTTCCTCTCTCCTTATTTCTGAAATGGCCTTTTTTGTGATGGATGGCTGGGGTTACAAGCAAAATCTTGCTAGTTCAGGCTGTTGAAATGTAGTCTTTCATCTACTAGCAATGATGTTTACCGCAAAGTTATCAGGACAAATGCTACAGTATTTGTACAGCAGTAAATCCGTAATCACTGTACTCATGGGAACTGATTTCCAATTTGCACTCTAGTTATGGGGTAGAATCGGCCCATAATCTGCAGGTATCATCTTGGCTACTACTACTACCAACCTACAGCCGTGGCAACACATAACTAACACCTTTATCACTGCCTAAATGAAGCATCAATAATTCAATTCCCATTTATAAAAAGAGGAAATTATTCACGCCATCAGCCCTCACCATCAATAACAGAAGTAAACCTAACTATCTCATTATCCAATTGCAATGTGTGCAAACAGAACTGCCCGTTGCTGACAATAAATATTTGATAAGTGAGGAAACAGGAAGGATAAACCAAGGATGTATAAAGTGGTTGCTTTATAGTTACCACAAGAATTGACCCAGATGGCAATGGTTTACCCTGTTTATACCTCAACTTATTTTCTTTCTATCTCAACATGAAACTGATCCCAGCTGGGCTGGATGTCAACCAAGGATGTAAACCATCTGCTCTCTTCCTGTCTTTGTTTATGGTATTAAGTCACACTAAATACCCAAGTTCCTATCAATTTCTGTAATTACCATGTTGTTGTTTTTTAAATTAGGAACCAAGTGATAACTGTAGGGATCAATTAACAATATACAAATATAACCAATAACAAAATATTTACTTGCTAAAGGTGTTTGATCATGCTGTGATTTTACCCATGTTCAGGAAAAGTTGTTGCAGATTTCAGTGTACCTCAGCTTTATGTTTACGGGTAAAATCTAATCAATCTATTTCTACACAGTAGAGTTGAGGCAAATGTAGTATGTTTTATCTATCAAGTATAAGACTTGTCAAGAAATTAGGAGTCACCTGTTAGAAACAACAACCAGTACTGGAATCGGATGTCCAGGATCCAAGAGTCAGCTCCTCTCCTGCTTTAAAGATGTTTTAAGTTCAACTGCTTTCACCTGTATATTCACCACCAGATCACTCAGAAGATGATGGCTCCTAGCAACATATCACAATTTTTTACTGAACTAAAATCACCTGTATGTTGAGCCAGATTATAGTCTGATAAAATACAAAACCAGCATAATTGTCCAGGTGAGAGGTCAGTTCTTTTATACTGGGCAATAGCAAGTCTCCAGTGAGAACAAAGAGCAGTATTCACATGGCTGAACTGCAACATAGCCTAAGTGAAGTCAGATTTGCTGCTGGGGTATGACACTACCCTTTGCCTCCAAGAGCCTCAGAAATGGCTGAAGTACCCTGTGACAAAAGCATCTGTATGTGCAAAATCGTCTGGAAGTGGAAAAGACAAGCCAGCATTTCTTCACTTCACAAGTTTCAAGGGTGCTTTGCAAAATGGAGAGGAAAAGAAGGTGGTGTCACTGGTAAAGGGTTAAGAAAAAAAAAGGGGGATTGCTGGTATTAATTTTGCACGCAATAAAGTGATGCTGTTTCCAAAGAAACAGTGTAAGGTCAGTGTCTGACTGCACTATATGAAGCCTAGATAACTCTTATGGAAGAGGTCACCCTGACCCAGGGAACCGTAGTCTGTCCTGTGAAAATAGCTCAGAGCCTTTGTAATAACAGGGCTTAAGTGTGCGCGCACTGTCCAACAAACACACGCTCTGCATGGTGTTATTGTGCTGACAAAATTGTTTACTGAAAGAACAAATCAAATATTTTTAAACATTTAAACATTATTCATTTATGAAATATTCATCTGTCTAAAAAAATCCATTATGAAATAGTAAATAAAATAAAAACAAATAATTGAATGCAAATAAAAGAGCAAATGAAAAGGGCAAAATAGAAAAGTACAAGTTCCAGGTTGTCTCTGTGGAATTACACAAGGGTCTGGGGGAAAGGGAAAGTATACACAGCCTACCACACCTACAGCATTACACCCACAAGCACAAAAAGCAAAACAGCCCACAAACACTAGTACATCTTGGCCACTGTCCTACAACACAGCCTGACTGAGCAATATGTGCAGCTCTTGTAGGAGTCCATGCTAGGCGGAAGCACTTCTGGGAGAAATCAGCAAGTCTTGGGGCTGTTTTGCTCAACACTGGTTGACACAAACATTTTGCTTGAACAATACTGCTGCCAGCATGACCCATTCTGCTCTAGAATGGCTACTCACTTTAATGGTCACAGTCTAATACAGAAGAGATAGCTGCATTTTAAATTCCTTTTCCTTTCCTCTTACCCACAGCTTCTGGATCCTTTTTGTTCAGCAGCTTCTTAAAAATTTAGTGATATGTGTCAGGTCTACTCGAGCCATTCCTGAGAAATGGCAAACGAGGTGCAGTGGGAAGGAGCCAAAGGAATGAAGAGGACAGATTTGATTGGGACTGAAAGGTAAAATCCTGTATTTCAAATACTCATATTTCTATACTGTTTATATTTGTTGGCTGCAAATATTTTTACAAGCAATAGGAATATACTCTGCTACTCCTCAGTGGAAATTAGTTGCATAAGCTGAGGTTACAGGATGAGTGAAACACCCTGTCAAGGCCATACAGTATCTAGCATTGGATATTTGATTAAAATGTGGACATTGGTGGTTCTGTTGTAAATAAGGACACTGAATAAGTCAGATGGCAGAAACTGGACCACAGTGTGGTGCAGGGTGTACTCATTAAAAAGAAGTGCAAAATACTTTAAAAAAAAATCAAACCAAGAACATGAAAGAAATAGTCAAAACATTAGAAAGAAAAGAAAATTAAACAAGATCGTGTTGCTGCATGAACACAAGTAGCTAGAAAACAGTGGTGCCCTTTCAAACTTTTTGAAAACCGTAGTGCTCCACATCTATCCCATGTAGATGCAGCACTGCTGGAAGGGGACAGGCCTTTCCAGATTAAGAGCAGAAGGTATGGTGTGTATTAGATATGTATCTGGTGAGCACCCTTCTATCATTGAATCTGTTGGGATTGGAGATCTCAAAATCTGTTTAAAATTAACATAAGATGTTCAGCCTTATTCAGGGAAATATGCTTCTGTGTCTTTAACAAGATTGTTCACTAGAATATGTCTTTTTTCATGTTTGTTTCCCCACAATGAACACAGACTATGTAAATTTGTTTTAAAAAGTGCAATAAAATCTCTGACATTTTCCAGCACTTACTGCCTCAAAAAATAAATCATTGTATAACCTTTAACTTTGTTTAAATTTAAAATCTTGAAAGGAAGTTAAATCCCCAATTTGAAAAAAAAAACAACAATGTTTTTTATTCTCTTTTTTTTTCCTGTTCCTTCTGTTCTGTCATTCATTACCAGTCCTTGGCAAGCGTAGATTATTGCTAATCTCTTTTGTTAGTGTCAATTTCCTTCTGCTCAAACCTGTCCTACCCACCAGCGCCATGTATATCTCTCTTTCTTCCCACCCCTGACAAAGACAAGCACTGACTTAGACAGCCTTGGCAAGTTGCTAATGCTGTGGATTAGTGTGTTCTGCCTTGAGGGAAATCAGGTTCTCTGTCCTTTGGGGATAGCACAGCTATCAGGTTTAATTTCATTTTCTGATATTTTAGCAGTCATGTGGGGACTCCTGCAGACAACTGCGAATGAAATGCCTTTTTGACAACAGTCTTCAACACATCCCAGGAAAGGACATGTATATGATTTTATATGAGAGAGAGCAAGTCTGAGGCTATCAAACACCTAGACAATATGACTAAATCAAACATCAGTGTGACAGATCTCAAATATAACTGGATACATGCTTCGTACACTTCACAGTGTTTCCTTTTATTATTTTCCATTTTGGCCACATTCTACGGGACAAACTAATTCAATGTATTTGTCCAGAAGTGAAATGGGTATTCTTTTATATTTCTAAAATGCAAATGTATAGTAAAGCTAACAGAAAATAATTATATCACCTCAAGAACAACACCACAAAAAAAAAAAGAAAAAAAAGAAAAGGAAAACAGAAATTCTTACAACTTAGGGAGCTATTCCCATGTCAGTTAGTTTTATAAGTCCACCTACACATCTGAAAGATTTGATGCAGTACAAACAAAAGAATCCTCTTTGGTCAGATTAATGTCCTTTCTTTTTCTCCTTCCATTAGAAAATGAGTTGCACTTCCAGCTGTGCACAGACTGGGAAAGAAGGGAGATGATGTAAAAAAGGATCTCAGCTGATGAAGCAAAAAAAGTTACAGTGTAAATACACTTTTCCCAAATGAGTGGAAAATTTCTATTTTATCCTCTGTCTTACAAGGATTCAGGGTTTTCGTATTATATAATAATCATATGCCAAAACAACAGTGACAATATTTAGAGTAATTAGGGATAACCCCTCCTTTGCAAATGGATTGAGATTCTCAGGTCAAATTTTTTGTCTCAGAAAATCTCTGCACCCTTTTCCCTAAAATGTACATTTATGCAGTGAGTTTCATCATCACAACACACTATTAAAATTAACTAATAAAAAGCAGATGTAAGATCATTACCTGTAATGAGTGCTTTCAACACTCGCTACCTACTAACACCTGATGAAGACATGCAAAACAGACTGTAACACAAAATTACATGAAACTGGCAGTACTAAGCAGTTTCTGGACTTCTGCATCTTAGAATGAGCAAGCCATTGACTTTAACAGATTGATTTAATAGGCTTGCAAACCAAATGCACTGAAGCCAGAGGAGGCAACCCACTTGACGACCTCAGTAAACTTTGAATCAGACTGTATAAATAAGGGTAGGGGACTCAAGCCTGCAAAATAGAATGCTTTTGGAGACGTGCACCAAAGACTAAGCATAAAGACTGCATAACTGCTATTCTTGGATTTCCAGGGAAAAAAAAAATTAAAATTGAGGCATCAGATGCAAAAATCTGACCTACTAATGCAATCAATCGCTGTATATGAATGATCCTAGCAGGACACTTCTGTGGGCAACTCTCTACCTAGAAGAAAGTCTCGTGGAACTTAACAGTTGCCTACCAGTAGAATGACAGAAGAGCCAAAGGTTCAGCTCTGAACAGATTTCTGAGCTGTGAATCATAACTTCTAGGAATACCAATACTAGTAAATAATTTTTTTAAAGGCATATGTAAATGAAGAAAAATAAATTTAAAAATAAATACACATTTGTTAAGCCAAACTCTTGTCTTCATGCAGTTCAAAGCTTCCAGAGTGCTATGACAACTAAAACCAGGACGCAGATGAACTGGGAGATCAGCTAGCTGCTGACACCTCGCACCTGTAAAATGTAGAGACCTGGTTCCCTGTTAAGATTTCCATTTCTAGGAGTGACAGGCTGCACAGGTTGGACCGCAAGAAGTCCTGGGCTTGAAGGGCCAGATTTGCTGATTCGCCACCGACAGTGATGGGGGGAGGGCTGCAATGAGGTGTTGGTGTGTCCCCTGGCAGAAAAATCTGATGCCCAATTAGGTTTAGAAATACTGACAAAGAGTTGATGCCCAATTAGGTTTAGATAAAGCTCTTCTCTGTAAACCTCAATTACCTGTGATGCCTTATGACATTCAGCGTTTACAAAGTATAATTACACAATAGTCTCTGACATTTAATGTCTATGGATAATTTAAAAGACTTCTACTTCAAAAGGGCTGCTCATGAGCAACAGTAATCACTTCAATTAGCTTGGCACCATTACAATGTAACAAGACCATTTGACTGCCTATTAGAACCAGCCAAGCTCTTCAAGTGTGTTAATTTAGCAGTCATTGCTAATTTCTGGGCTTTGCTGTATTTGCATAGGAAAACATAGCCCTGTTAGCCAGAAAGGGAGTTTAATTCCAGCAGCAACTTCCTATTCTCAGTGAGGTTTTTATGGTGGTGTTGTTTTCAGCCAGAAACATACTTCAAACAGTGAACTATTGAGAGAAAGAGGTTTTGTTTCATCAAGGGAGATTTTCAGAATCTGGGCCCAAATTATTAATATAGCTTTCAAATTTCTTTCAAGCTGCTCAAGACAAAACAGATCCCTAGGATAAAACAAAGCCAAAAAAAAAAAAAAAAGTCTCTATCCCTACCATGTCTGCTTTATGCAGTATTAAAGAATTTGTCCTGGGGGACTATCAGATAATCTTCAGGTTTTCCCTGGAGCATATTGAGTCCTCTGTAAAAATTACTGGCAAATCAAGGTCTTCACCAAGTATTATGGGAACCAGGAATAGAGTATTACATCAACACAGATGCTTCTTTCTTTTCAACCCCTTAATATATTGAAGGATATTCTGCAGAAGCAGGACACCTCTGTAAAGTGGAAGAGGGGTCCCGGAATCAGTCACAGAATCGCAGAATGGTTTGGGTTGGAAGGGACTTTAAAGATCATTGAGTTCCCTTTGAACTACTGGGACTAGTCAGAGGACCAAACTAGAAAGAAAAGGCAGAGCTATTTGTGCCTATACCTGAGCACAGATAGACTAGGATGGCCATTGGCATCTAGTAAGAGCTAAAGGTTCAAAACCTATAAAGCAATGGTTCCCAGGAAAAAAAAAAAAAAAAAAAAAAAAAAAAAAAAAAAAAAAAAAAAGATGAAAACAAGATCAGTGCTAGCTCTGGTCATGAACACAGATGCTGCAATGTACATGAATATAAACTGAGCAACCTGTTTATTACTTAAAACACTTCAGTAGCAGGTGGCCAGTGTGTGCAACCCTGCCATTAACTCAAGTGTGTCTTGTCTCTGGCTTAAGGGAAACTTCATAGTGTCATCACTGTCTTTGGTTATAGTGATGCTAGAGTTTTTTAAATGCTACTGAGGCATCATTTGATTAAGATATTGTAAATATAACATTTATTTATAATGCTTAGTATTTCTACAAAATAGGTGGTGAATAAAGTGAAACACTGTAAAGCAAATCCCTACAACAAGGAAGTTTCTGACAAAAGGATAGCAAAAGAAAGAAGCATCTCAGCTAATCTAAGTCTAGCGAGATTTTAGTAGTTTTACTAGCTTTACCCTGATGACGGCAGCGGCACAAAACACTTACACTACCCAATTATCACTGAAATCTGCTCTTCTGGAAAGTACCAGGGAATTACAGTGGACAGTAGGCTTAATATGAGCCAAAAAATGTACTCTCACCACAAAATAAGGCAAACCTCATAGAGTCTACATTAAGAGTACGGCCAGAAGATGAAGGCAAATTAATATACTCTCTCTTTTGCATTGCTGAAGTTGCGCCAGCAATATAGTGTTCAATTTTGGTACCATTTTCTCTGTATTTCAAATCAGTAATTTTTTTCTTTTTTTTAATCTCTAAGATAAACACTGAGATGACCTAAACCCTTCATGTGTGTATACTTGGTTTGGAGTGCCTACAAAAAACATTAGTTTTCTCACAAGACTTCTTGAACTTCCTGCTTCAAGCTAATGTATATCATGGCAAAGTTTTCATAACCTTTCTAATAGGAGATGCAAAGATTCCCACACAAGCATATAAAAGAAATTCTGTTCCTACATGCTTCTGTGGTGAAAGGTCAGCTCCAACTGCCCTAGTGCATCAGTAGGCATTCCTTAGAGTCAGACAGAAGTCATGCTGCTAATGAGCTAAATGCTTGACGACTTGAAGATTGAAGGACTGAAAGCCACATTGCATTGCTTCCTTTAAAAACTTAGGCAAGGTCACTACCCTGACCATGTGATAATAGGAACAAGCAATTTCCTCCATATGATAGCACACAAATAAGGGGAAGCATTCCTTAAAATTGCCTTGGAGTGGCCAGATAGAGAATTCAAGGAGGATCTAGTGGAAGAAAAAGTTTCATGTAACATTTTCCCTTCATATGAATTTACCTCATCAACCACAGTAACACTGAGTTGGGTGTGTTTGTAAGTGTCAAGAAACTAATATTAATTTCTATCTACTTTCAAGGAGATCACAAAAGTTTAACACAAGTTTCAAATGCATTATGAGGATAGAGTACATGAAAATTACCTAATATCATCATGCAGGTCAAGGAAGATTTGGTTTATGTATACTGCACCATTTAGACACACACAATTTTGCAGTAGTATAACATGCTTTTCTTTTCCTAAAAATGGTAAATACCGGCAACTCTCCAGCCTTAAAACACAGTATTAGCATAAGGTTAATACAACATCACACAGTATTATGCCAGACATTCCTCCCATATGAGGGAAGTTCTCTGGCATCCCAGGGCTGGAGAAATGCTTCCTCTTTGATATTCTGTCTTCAGAATCAAAGGTAAGATATGCAAGCAGAGAAAAGGGGAACATGACCAGATCTCTCCTTGTGCTCCGATGATCTCTGTGCTGACTGCCCAATAAATCCATAAACACACCCAGGGAAACAGAGCTGCTGTAAATTGCAAAAGATGCCACTCCTGATCGTGTCTGGGATTAAATAGTAGGAAAGAAAACAAAGTGGACATTTTATTCCAGTTCTCCAGTGTAATTACAAATATAGTCCGCACAAAGTACAATGCCTACTCTGACAAACACCACAACCACCAACAGGATCCCAGACCAAATTTTCCCCATCCACATACTTCTTTTACTCTTTTGCAAAGTAATACAACTCTAAGACAGAAAAAATAGAAAAATTAAAAATTATATAATCAGATTTGTTGTACTTTTCATAGCAAGCAATTTTTGCTTTCTTTAATTCATGAAGGAAAAAAACAAAAGGGTGACATTGATTATATACACAGCCAGGAAACAAGACTGATGCATATCTAAAGAAGAGAGAAAATACCAGAATAAAACTGATTCATCACCAAAACTTTTATGAGAAAAGGGCATCTGACATATCTGTTCAATATTGGAAATCTTATTTAGTTCACTGTAACAACTCTCACAAATTTGCTTCTTTTATAAGAGACAAGGCTCATCAGGACAGCATTTTACAAATTCTTCTACTGCCCTTCTGATGTGTATTTCCACTTATTTCTTACAATAAACTGGCCAGTCTATGATTGTTCTTTTCAGCACAATTTTCATGGAGTCTTATGTTCATTTCAAGGTCATGCTCATTGCACTCCCCCGAGATAATTTGTTTGGTGTGGAAGGGGTCTCTGCTTTTCCTGTGGTTCTTGTGTTCACACTGCCAGAACTCCATCTTACCTACGTAGCAGCTTTCTCATTCTGCAGTAATTTCCAGCCTGACTTCTCAAAGCTCTCTGTGGACTTTGTGAACTTATGTCACCTCACCCCTTCCTGGCCTTTAGAAGTGAGGGAACCATGACAACCAGGCCAAGTGTCCTGCCTGATGTTGCACTATAAAGCCTGAAAGAGAACTAAGAAATGAGCCTAGACCACAAAAATCTTATGCTTTGTTGAACAGAATGGGAGAGATTTTGATGAATCTCTGTATGCAGTGAATTTTTTACTTGCAGCTTGTTCCATGGGTGAAGCTGGTTCACTGGGTATTACGTTCAAAGGTTTTGCGTGTCTGTAAAAAAGATGCCAAAAGACCAGAGGGATGGGGAGCAAAGTGAGTGAGAAAACTAAATCACTAGACACAGCCACAGTAGCAATAATAAACTGACCTTGAGAAAAAGCTGATGGAGAGCGGGCTTTGGGGCTGAACAATGGCTAGGAAGGTGGCAAAGCTGTAAGCAAAGAGGATGGCTACTGCTGTGCAGCTCCCACCATACTGAGGGAGACAGAACTTTTGTGTTCTTTTCAGATAAGCTGAACTGCAACAACTGAACTCCCAGGCACTGCCCTTTCACACAGCGTAAGCTGAAGTTACATTCATTCCTCCTGCACGGCTGACAGACACCAAAATGTTCAGGGGTACCTAAATCACAGTGGAAAGGCTTCTGTGAAAGACGTAGACATATTTCTTATGCTGAGCAGCTTTAGCCATACCCAATGTGGAGATGAAGAGAAGAACACTAGGCAATTGGCACTGACTGATTGATTGCTGTAGGGTCACAACAGCCAACCTGTCTGATAACGTGTGCCCTTTTACATCCATAAAACCAGCACCAGGAACACTGACTGGAAACAGCACTGCTAAATGCAGCTTTCTACTTCTCTGTAGATTCATCTTGCATATGGTTAAGGGTAGCCCAGTGACAAGCCGCATGGAAGATTTCACCATCATCTTCCTGTCCTGAGTCCAAACCGCATGACTACAAAATTAGCTACGCACTAAATAAAACCTCTCAACCCAGAAATAGCCAGTGCTAATTTACTGACTCCCACTCTGTTAAAGCCTTTCAGCAGCAGTCTGGAGAGAAAAGCTGTCTTGTTCTTGCCCACAGGGGTGTTTTGATCAGCTGAAACTTTATCTACACTGACAAGATAGTAGTGAGCAAGTGTCAGAGCATCTTTACTCAGATCTTCACCACACCTTAGGAGTGCTTCCTAAATCTCTGGAAGATATAAGAGAGAAGAAAACAACCCAGAAAATCAAACACTACTCTGACTTCTCACCCAGCTTTGGCTAAACATCCAACAGCCAGGATATACTATGAGATTAGTCAAAATTACACAACACCTCCCCTCTCAGAAAGACTTTCCTGAACCAAAGGCTGTGTGCACATCTCGACAGGGGGGCAAAGTGGGCAGTGCTTGTGTGCAAGAGCCAGAGGGAAAAAGTCAGACCACAAGCCTATGCTGCCCCTCCTCTCCAAAATAAGAAATAGTCAAGCAACAAATAAAATATATATGAAGGGAACCTATTTAATTTAATTACTGTAAGTAAGTTGTAAAATCACTTCTTCACTTCATGTCAGATGAAATATTCAATGGTTCTCCCAGCCCTCTCCTGGTCTTTCAACATCTTTGTCAGCAGAGGCAGCTGCTCGGGGTACTGAGGCAGACCTGCCATCTGTCCACAGCTGATCAGCTTAGCCCTGATGCAGGTGAATGTGTCCTCAAACAGTGGGGGAAATGAAAAATAAATGCACTGACTTTACACTAAACAAAATTGAACCTCATCTGAGGAGAACAGACACAGACAGTATAGAGACAGATACAAAACTGAGGGGAAGTACTTTATAGTCAGCAAAAAACTGTATGACTGAAGCCCCTACCATAAATGCAAGTAATCTCTGTGGCAGCCCTTGCTGAAAGGATTGGAAAACCAAGGGAAACGGACTTAACACAATTGTATTAATTTACCCCAAAAAAAGAAAGGACTACCAGAGAAAATCAGTACTTCATTATGTTCCTATTCTTCCAAGCACACCTTACTGAGGAGAAAAGCAGCACATGATGAGCTCATTTTTACTTTATAGACTTCACTCAAGACACAGTCAAATTCAGAAACCAACCACTTAGCAAAGGATCCTACAATGTGCATCATTTAAGCATCAACATAAGATGCCCCTCTTACATGTGTACTGCAGATAGTATGATTTTAGGTTATATCTCACTATACAACCCACTACAAACAAGCTAGGATATTTCAAGGGATTTCAAATCCCTTAGTAAATGGGCATTGCCAAAGTATAAGTTTTAAATAGTATAAATACGTCATCTATTTCAATGTTCTGTTTTCTAAAGATAGATTAAGTGGTTAAGAATATACTGCACTATATGACCTACCATAACATTACTCTGAAATTTCAAAAAGTCTCACACAAGAAGAAGCTGAACTCCTTCACTCGAATAAACCTGTTCCTTATTGTAAAGATCTAATCTATAATCACAGCTGGAATCCATTCCAGCTGTCATACTAGGAGATTGACATTTCACGGGTTAATGCACATGGTTTTTATCATACGACAATGGTAAGAATCACAAAATCCTAACTTTACCTAACAGACAACAAATATTTTTAGTAGCATAAGGTCATACTTAAAATGATACCATTTGCAAAGTTGCTCTTAGGCTAGCCATTTCTGAGGCAAGTGTCTGTCTGAGACTCCCTTCTGTCTCCCTCCCGGCAGCAAGAACCAACTTTCTTGCCCCATGCTCTCCATCCCTAAAAATCCGTGATCATATTTAGGCTCTAGCTAGCAGCGAAAATGAAGTGAGTGCTTCAGCTCTCAGTGGTGTTTGTCTGTATTGGACAGCTGGTGATTCCATTTAAGAAATGCACAGTTATCAAGGGTCTCACGCTCAGCTAAGCAGCTGACAACTGAAATTCAGTGTTGCTAAGTGTAAGATAGAGACCTGTAAGGAAAAATTCTTTCTATATAGAACTCCAAGTTCACTTCAACAAGGAAAGGCCTTGGACTCATTCTGGAGAGTTTCCTTAAAAGGTTTCAAGATTAAGAAACAAAAGTCCTGGAAATCAGGTCAGTGGCAAGCTCCTGGTGTCCAACCAAATGACAAGAATCTAACAGTTTGCTCTCAGGAGGCAAACAAGACCTCACGGCCCAATTGCAATGCTCCCTTACAAAGGCAGAGGCTTGATCTACCTGGGGCCTATGTTGTCCAGCTGGGTCAGAATATGCAGTCCAAATAATGTGTTATCTTGCTCCTTACCCTTAGCAGTAATTAAAGTAGTGTATGTCCTACTCTTCACTTATCCGAGATCAGAACTGGGAAACTCTCAGGTTAATAATTTTTCTGAAGTATGCATTATCATTAGCTGTTGCAATTCTGGATATTAATATTAGGTATCAGTGTCCTACCCTTTTATTATGCAATTCATACTAACTTTGGTTTCAACACCATCTTTATAGCACAGAGTTCGCAGTTCTAATTAGCAAGGTATGAAAAAGCATTTCCTTCCTTTTGTTCATAGCCCACAGTAGAATTCAGCTGTAGTGATTCGACTCTCAATCTGCATTTCCTAAAACATTGGGTTTTCTCTCCGTTTCTAAATATATGATTCTAGAATCAGCCTCAGACATGCGGATCTCAAATCCAGTTCATCCAAATTCAGCCACTGTAGTCATGAGATTAAAAGGAATTTCTTTGTCCTCTCTCTGCTTTTACCACTCGGGCATTGCTAAAAGAAAGGCAAATGGAGTTAACACAGTGGTTTTTGACATGGATTTTGTTCCACTTCTTCCTTCCCACAGCCTCACCCTTGCCAAAGCCAAAGACTGAAATGAAAATTACTTTTTTCCTGAGTCAAGCCCATCAAGTGCAGAACAGCTTATGAAAGAAGAGGTGCTATTTGGCTATGTTGACATGATGTTATTTATGCCATTAGAGGACTTTTCTGGTTTAGTTTATGCAAGGCATTGCAGAACAGGAGAAACCAGTACAGCTGCAGGCAAGGATCAGAATTTTCCCTAATTCACGTCACACCTAATAGCCAGAGCTCTGCCTGCACCTACACACAAAATATCTCCAGAGGACTTCCTACTCCCACCAGGGCAGAAGCCTGTTAGGCTGGTAGCATTTTTACTACTCTCTTGGCAGCAATCATAGTTTTCTTGCTGTATTCCTTGATTAGTGTATTTTAGACAAGAGAGTAGGGGGAAATAAAAACATGGGGATTTTTCTTCCTTTTTTATGTTTTATCCTACCAATTTTGAATGCTAATTCTGGTCTCTAAACTGAGCGTTACCAAGTCTTGCTGTTTTGTCTAATTATGCCTGGATGTTTATAGCCAAGGAGTCCTTGACCAGCCAATTCCGGAGCTTCTCATGTCTGTCAGTGAAGAGAAATTTCACTTGCCTAACATAGATTAGTATTATTATTTTAGTTATGGCATTATATAAATTTTACAGGCAGAGACCTGCCTTATTCTGCCTCATCCAGAGCTGAAAATTCTTTAAGAAAGTATGCATGTGTACATATATATACACATTATATATATATGCAAAACACACACAAACACAAGTGAACTGAGTCAATAAAACTAAAAGGCCTAAAACTCTTAAAGGCAGCTATCCTCCAAACACACTAACCTCCTGTCAAAAGGGGAGAGAAAAATACAAGAGCAGAGTAATCTGCATGAGTGAGGAAGAGCACACTGCTGCAACTGGGAGGTGGACCAGCCCCAATGCCACAGCAGCAGGGTGCTCCGACCTGTCGCCGTCTCCCAAACACCCCAGCAAACACATACTGCTGCCTCAAACAGTCTTCCAAGGTGAGAGGCACAAGGTGGCTTCTCAAGCACTGCAGCAAGCAATATTACCAGCTCCACTGCGCAGACAGAAAATTAACATGTGTGCTCCCCAGCCGATTCTGGGTGAATAAACCTGCCGCCTGTCAGCTCACATCCTTGCAGGCAGGAGGGAGCAGCTGGGGCAGCCGCCAGTACGTGCTGCCTGGCAGCACCCTCTCCAGAGGCCTGATATTATTACAGTCCGCACTTCTCTCTCCATGCGCTGAATTAACTTGTTCTGACGGTGTGACAGCTCTGATGACTGCCCACCTGGATGCGAGAAGCTGGGGTCACATGCTGCTGCATGCATGGCCTGTCACCGACCGTAACACTAAAACCAGACAAAACCTTGTCAAGGGAGATAAACTCCTCTAGAGGCAGAGGTAAGCGACTCAACTCATGGCACAGCTTGTGAGGGTTTTGTTCAGTTCGAGGACAGCCTCCTCTGACAGGAGAGCTGGATGTAGGAGGGAAGGCAAGGTATGGACGCACTCTCGAACACATGCACACATGCCCACACGCAGGAAGGGAAACGCCTAGGCAGCCAGGCTTGGCTGCAGGAGCAAAGGCAGGAAAACTGGCAGGGGCTCAGCTCACTGTCAGCAGTCTCATGATAAAAGGGGCAAAAAAAATAAGCTTCCTGTACTCCACACAAGGCTACAACAGAAGGGGAAAAAACAGGAGGTAAGAAAGAAAAGGGGGCAGGGAGTGGGGGGGAAGCATGTCTTCTCAGTTTATGTTCTTGATGTGCCCAGAAATTGAACTAGTGAGCAAGGCAAGTGAGTTTCCAAAGGAAAATACCCTACTGAATTTAGCAGTCAGCACCTGCTGGAGCAGACACCTCTGCTCGTGGCTTGCCTGGCACAGACACTCTGCACTAGCAGAAAAAAAATGCTTAATAGTAAATTTTTCCTTTTCCGTTTTCATTCATGAGCACACATCCTAAACACAAAGCCCACAGGCAATTGCACTCTGACAGCACTTTCAAAGAATGTTCCTACAGAGTACTCTCTGCCCTGGATCTTAGCGAGCTGTACTCCAAGGAGGGGAGAGTGGTATGGCTAAAAACAAACACCATTTGTTGTCTCCTTTTCATTTGAATTGTAGAAAGTTTCTACTCTACTCACTATCTACCCTAAAATACCAAGGAAATTAGTTTACTCCCAGTGTTATTTGCCGTTAAGGTACTTGGCGACAAAGAGATACAGTTTTTTTTCCTACTCAAATGAAAACATTCAAATTACCAAGTATGTTTGATCAGGATATACTGAAAGCATTTACTGGAAATAATATACACTTTGGAAGGCATATTTAGTCCAGATACGATCTGGCTGCTTCACATTCCTGCCATGACACAAAGCAGCTTTCCCACAGGTTGAACACCTATCTAAATGGAAGTTACAGCTGCTATACATTACCAGGATAGTACAAAATGTCAGGAATATGCTTCTTTGGCCCACTGACTTTGATGCCATAAAGAAAAAGGGAAGATAGGCTTAAGAGAGGTAGCATGTTGTTTTACAAAAAAACACATTTTTTATGAGCTCTGCAAACAAAACTTACCCATGGAAAGGGTTTTAACACCATCCAGAGTAAATTGTTATTTTATGTCTTTATCTCATCAGTAATAAAAACGAGCTTAAATGGACACTAATGAGCACGTGTTTAAAAAGCAGCCTTTAACGTAATTAATCTGTAAGTATCAGGAAAGTGTATCATTCGGAGACAATTGATTATAAGAGAGAATTTCTATACCTTTAGTCCCCAGCCAGCAGTGACCAGATGTTACCCTTTCTCTTTATAGCTCCTATAGGTTCACAATAGTGTTCTTAATCCAAAAAAACAGCATAACAAAATTGGCTCTAATGAGCACACATTCTAGCACTTCCAGGAAAGAATTCAAAGTCTCAACAGGTTCCTGACCACGACTCACACCCTGGAAGCAATGGTAGTGGGATGGCACAGGTTTATTTTGCTTTTGCCTGTGCTATACTCTTTCCTGCAAACCTCAGAAATAAGAGAGCTTTCAAAGTATTATCTTCCATGAAATACCAAAATGTCACTGAACAAATAATGAGCTTCTTTCTGCTTACTTTAAAAAACATATTTGACAACAGAAATCTTGTATTTTAGTTAAATGAGTGGAAGACTTCTTTGCCAGTTTTTTTAAAAGCTTAAAATGTAAGCAACCAAACTAACATTTGTTTCCTTTTCCACAAAATCACCTGAAGTAAAATATTTTCAGGATAATACTAAACATAGTAATACAGGCACTTCTAACAGCAGTGGGTATGAAACTAAATCCAGAGCTAAATATCCCAAAGACTTGAAGATTTTTTCCTGTTGGAACTCTATATATGTGTGGTCTTCCAGAAAAGATCTCAAGAGCAAACCCCCATTCCACAGCAAGATGCAACCTCAGGCTAATGACTAACCATAACTTACAACAAAAGAAAAGAAAATGAGAATTAAACTACTGTCTTAGTCTATTCATTCTATTCATTCACAGGAAGCCCTTGATTTTCAGAGGAAGGTCTGATGAGTCAGGATCTCCAGAAGCTGAGTATGTTGTTCGCATAATTTTTTTTATTTTTTTCTTTTATTAGGTATTTTGTTCCATAGACTTAATGAATTGTCTTTCACATTTTTGAGTCATCTCTCATTCATCACACCGGTCCAACAGAAGAAACATAGTTGTCCATTGACCCCCTCGATTTTGATAATTTACAGACTTCTTCTAGAGTACAATTTTCCTTTTTATTTCAAGGGAAAGAATAATCAAGGTTACATATAGTCCATAATGTAATGAAAACCCTTTAAAGTCTTAGAACGTATGCATATCCGTCTGAGAACAGAATGCAAACAAACAAACCACACCAGCCTTTCCTGTTAGTGTGCCAATTTGAAATAATTGGGATACTCCTGATCCTTATTTAGCACTGGGGTGGTACAGAGTGCCTGGTGTGTAGGAGAGCTTTAACATATCATGTTTCATACAGGTGAGCTTGCTCTCTGAGACATATATCTTTTTCATCTATGCTAGATAGCATTTGAGAATTGCTCTCTACTGCACTTCAGATTCAGAAATAACTTCTGATTTTTACCTCCAAGGGAGCAGCCTCCCTGTCACGGACAAGTGATCAATCTTCAGGTTATCCTGATTTTTAGCTGCCTGCAATGAATAAAAGATTTAATTATTGGACACCCTTGACGCATAATGCTGATAATATGATAGCCACTGATCAAGGAGCATTATCTCCTCCCTGCAGTATTATACCTCTTGCTGTTTTGTGTTCAAAACTTTAGACACTAATGTTGACTGAACCAATTGAAAACTGCAGTAGTGACAGTACAGTCCAACACATTGTCTGTGAACTGAACTATTGTGTGCTAGCCTCCCAACTCTGCTAACACTAGAGTGTTTTGAGAGGCTAATAATGATAATTCCATGCGTTTAAAAACATCATCTTCTTGTTCCTAACTTGAAAGTTGGAAGGCAAAGAGTAAAGGGAGCTAGCCACTTAACAAAAAAAAAATTCTTAAAAAAGGGTATGCCACTTCTGGATGCCAGTGAGAAGAACAATGCTGCCAAGGTTCTCCACTTTCGCCTGGTGCATCTCTCCTAGAACACAACTGCACCGTTCATCCTGAGGGTTTCATTTCTGTTTCCATATCATCGTACCAGCTCTTGCTGGGATGGAGTTCATTTTCTTCAGAGCAGCTCGTGAAGTGCTGTGTTTTTTCAATTTGTGCTGAAAAGAGTCCTGATGACACAGAAATGCTTTGGCTGTTGGTGAGCGGTGCTTGCACAGTGCCAAGGCTTTCTGTGCTTCCTGCACCCCCAAGTGAGCAGGCCAGGGGCAGGCAAGAGGCTGGGAGGGGACACAGCCAGGACAGCTGACCCCAGCTGGGCAAA
>WKFP01014765.1:1184136-1208706 GCA_011057875.1 Pterocles orientalis | reverse complement strand
GACTCAACTAGCACAATCTGGCTACATAAAATTGCATTAAAAAAGCAAAAAAATCCACCCAACAAGTGATGTTTTAAAGGCTGCAGCCACCTCAGATCTGATATGAAGAATAACACTTTCCAAAGTGTTTCCAAATTTCCATGTCTTTCATCGAATGCTTCCAAGTTTGCCTCACATTTACACACTTTAAATAACAAATGTCTGCAATACTCCTCCTCAACACACCTATTATTCCTCTCCTATTTTTTCCTACTTTAGAGATTGAAAGTTTCATATTAAAGTCTTCGCTAGAATGTTATTTTTTTTCCAGCACTTCTCAATTTGTACCTGCCTATTTGCTCAGCCAGCAGTTTAGCCCTGTTGCAAGTATCCTGGGAGGAGTTCTCACTAGCCATATAGCAAGTGGTAAAGATACGCTTGCAAAATTCTCGCGGATCCTCAGGGACATACGTCTCATCATTCACAATCTTGCGCGCATCAGCCAGCACATCTGCATCTGAGGACAAAGCAAAAGAAACAGAACAAGAGCGGAAATTGCTGCGCTCCTGCTATCCAGGATATGTAAATATCTTGTATGTTTCTTGTATTCCAATTAAGCTTTACACTGCCCCTCACAAATAGACAACTCCATCATCTAACTCCCCAAACATATTTTTGTATATCAAATAAAATAATTCCTGATTTTGCTCCTAATTTTGAACACAGAAATACTAAATCCTTTTGTTCTATGCGTTAAAGAAACTTCAAAGAAAATATGATCAAACAAGTGCAAAGGCTTAGCTAAACGCATATAGCCTACTTATTGCCAGTTTAAGAGTTTGAACCACGCCTAACCATGTTTTGTAGTGCTGAATTTAATAGGAGAAAATTCTCATAACGAAATCACAAAACTACACGAGCCAACAGTTTGAACAACACTCCAGACAGAAACCAGTCAGAGTTCCATATCCAATTCTTAAACCCAAAATGAAAACCATTAAGCCAATTCAAAGAACCTGAAATCTGGACGCAAGAGTCAACCCTCTCACATCTGTAGCACCCAGCTAATATTAACTTGTCCATAACCGTTAGGATGCATGGCTAGCCAGGAGTGTATATCTACTCACTTCCATTCTTGACTGCCAGGCAAACCTGGTGACACATAGAGTATACTATGCAAGCTGTAGCAGAGCTGTCAATTCCACCACTAAGAGGTAGGAGAAATCCTGCCTTGAAAACAGAGCAAAGAAGACATTCCAAATCGCAAAATTAGAAAAATATATATTTTACCATTCAGAAACGTACTCTGGTAAAAGAACTACACATGCATTGTTCAAGTCTGCTTATAGTCTACTGGGGAAAACCAAACGAACAATCCATTCCTAGCAAACCCACCTAAACTCTCATCAACTGGATAAACAAACAAGTAGTCAGTGTAAACCCTTTGGCTCGAAAAACTTCTGGTAATGTCTATACCCTCTAGTAAGACAGAAGAGCTAATAAAAAGGATTAAATTTTTCATGTATATTTCACTATCAGACTGAATTACTAGTTCAGGTCATTCTGTTTATCTTAAACATCTCTATTACACCATTAAAATATTTTCCTTACTGAAAAAAAAGTGTTTTAAAAAAAAAAAGAAATCCCCTTTATCAGGCAAGCTTGTCTGTTGCTTTCAAAGAAAGCATGATTCCTAAGGAAAAGGTCTGAGGAGCACACTGAACGAGCTACCAGTGAAAAACTCAAACCTTGCACGTTGGACTAATATCACTTTGCATTAACAGCAGCCCAGGACAGCAATGTGTACTGTTCTTATGGCACAAAAGAAGTGTATAAGGGAAAGAACAAAACTGGTTGTTCTTACCTGTCTGCTGCGTCTTAAATAGTCCCAAAGCCAACATGCAGGACCAAGGCTGAAATTACAGAATATGCTTATTCCAAGAGAGTTATGGAATAAGACCTAGGCAAGTCAACGTATTTACTGTGGTCTTCCAATGAGATACTTTCTTTACTTAAATATAAATAAGGTCTTATGTTTGTTTGAGTTTTGGGGGTTTTTTTGTTTAATCAAAATAATTTTCAAGCAACAGATTCAGCATGTGCTTACCTGATCTCCTCCTCAGGACTATGATGTCTCCACTGGATTGGCATACAAGTAGGCACAGCTACATCATCAGAACACGACAGAGCAAAATTCACTTTTATCCTGGGATAAGGATTCACTTTACTTGCCTAGGCAATAGTACAGAAGAATTGGGAAGACATCAATTTTAATGTAGCATATACCTAAAAAACATCAGATCTATAGAATACTGTGAAAATCAGTACATGCAAACACTTTTAAAATTCAATAACTACTCAAACTTGGCAGAGTTTACAAACGTAAACTTCATAAAGAATTCTTACCGCTAAGTTACGAGATGAAATCTCTGCTCTGTAACTTCGAACATCCTCCAAGTCCAGAGTGGCAACCAGCACCTCCTAAGGAAAGGCTTTCAACATTAGACTGATTCTACACAAACAGATAATCAATATTTGACAGGCCTGGACTACAAAAAGATATTGAGGAAGAAGAATGCATGCAACTGTCTTCAATACTTCACAGGTATTGGAAGTACGCGACACTTCATTAGCCATTTCTGACTCAGCAGAATTACACGACCAAGCGATCACAACTGACTCACTTCATTGAGTACACTAAGACACTCATAAACCACAACAAATTTATAGCACTTGTCAGATGGCTGAACAATAGGTTCACCATCAGTTGTGGCAAAGGACAGGAGGAAAAGGCAAGAAGCATGCTGGGGAAAGAGATTAACTTGGCACATACTGTGGGGAAACCTACAGCTTTGATGACAAATCTACTGAGAAAGGGCTTTTTAAAGTAAAGCTCAACCTATCAAACCTTTTGTTTACCACCCTGGGTCATAATTAGAACACTACAGTCTTTGCCCTTTTTTTCTTAGAAAAGGAAATATAAGTCAACAGGCTCTCTTCTAAACATGGTGTCCTGGTTTTGGCTGGGACAGAGTTAACCTTCTTCACAGCAGCTACTGTGAGGCTATGTTTTGGATTTATGCTGAGAAGGTGGCTGATAACAGACTGATTACTATTACTATTATTACTATTATTACTATCATTATTTTCAATTTTATTGCAGTTTAGTTATTAAATTGTTCTTATCTCAACCCTCGAGTCTCTTTTCCCTTTAACCCTTTAACTCTCTCCACCACCCCCAGGAGGGGTGAGTGAGCACCTGTATGGTATTTGCTGCTAGCCAAGCTCATTAAACCACAACACACGGTGACTGCATATGCAAACATTTTCATGAAGTTCCTACATTGGGACAGCACTTCCTTGCTCACAAAAGTAGGAGAGCTACCTTGGATCTAGTTGAATAGCACAGTAAAAATACATCCTTAGTCTAGAGACACGGACTTAGTATCTCAAATGTCTGGAAAGCATAAAGGTAGCTGCACTAATTTCAGCTGTAACTAGCAGCTATAGGTTGAATATGTTACCACATCATCAAGTGAAAATTGGGATCCTTGTGCAACTGTTTCTCCATTCATCGAAATCATGGCACAGCCATCATAATACAGGCGATCACCATCACAGCCTTTCTGGTTAGCTAAAACATATATTCCACCGTTCTGGAAGGAAAATAAACATGGTGAAAAAAATGCTTTTCAGAATATAGAAGCTAGAAGAATGTTAAAAAAAAAAAAAGCTGCATAAACAAAAAATTATTTTTTTTAAGCATATACCTTTGCTGTGGCAGAATTCACAAGATCCACTCGGGTGTGAGCCTTCCGCAACACATGGTGACTCCCTGAAGAGTTAGTGAAAATTTCCACGCCATCAAGTCCCATTTCAATGTGAGGGCTGCCAAAGCAAAAGGCAGAAAAAATATTCAGCTGGCAATACTATGCTGTGAATACTGCAGGTATCATTTAAAACCACTGATAAATAAAAACATCTATGTCGTCCATTTTCTGCATGTCTTAGCTCAAAAAGGACAGGACTCTCAAAAACATGTTTTCTTGCACTGCCTGACTCTTCTGCCAAAGAGCAGTAGTAGCTGCGGAGGGCAGAAGGGCTTTTGCTCCTTCTGTTCCAAATGAAATGCCTTCTACTTTATAGAAGCCTGGAGAAACACTAGGAACATTTTCTTTCTTTTCTGTTAACTACATCAGCTTTCATGCAACCATATCTCCACCCCCACCACACATCAGACCTTTGTGAACAGCATCTTCATTGTCATTGGGAAGAATTCCTGATTATATTTTACTTTACTGGCACTTTTGAAAGATCTATTACATGGAAGAATAATAAACAGATTTTTTCAAACATTTTTTGGGCAGGTCCAGGGTATGTTTTAGTTCACTTTTCATTTCTTCTTCTCCTTTACCTGTTTGGTGCCCAGAGTTCTTCACATATTTCTGTTCCTAGGCAGGTGTCTTTGGTTGATAGCACTGCATCCCCAAAAGGAACAGTTTCCTGAGAAAAAATCAAGAACATCCTCACACACATGTAACAGAAGAATCTACTCAATTCAAAAAGTTAACTACAAATCTTAAAAAAAATATAAAAATTTAATACTCATGTGAAATGAGTAAAACAGTATCAATCACATTACACCTTCCTTCATTTTATACCAAGTAAAGAAAAGAAAAAAAAAAAAAAACTCTAAACTGCAAATTTCTGGATTATACTGACATTTTGTGTTGAAATTTCAGCTGTATTCAGATCTAGTGCTTTGCTTCAGGACAGAACAATGGCTTTTGAATTCAACAGAGACTGTCTTTTGCTAGGAATTACACTCAGGCTTTAGCAAGAAATAACCTAAATCTTAGATCTTTCTGAATCGAGAAGGTTAACTATTTTTTTAATTTAATTTTTTTTACCTCAAAACACATACTGATTTCTAGTCTCAAGCACAGATAAACTCAATAACAGAATTATGCAAAATAAGACAACCAAGGTCCGGTACATATAAAGAACTGAGGCAAATTGAAAATTTACTTGCTTTGCCACCAAATATTACCCTAAAGAAAGTTAAATTATGCTCTCATTTAATGTAACTGAGAACTATCACTGAAACCTATGAATTTGCAGAATGCCTGACAGCACAATTTGGTGTACTACAGTTTAATGCCACAAATTCTATTAATTTAAATTGCTGAATCTGGAAGATGCTGAAGTTAAAAAGAAAAGAAAAAAATCCTGTAAGACTTACCTGTCCGGTCACTTCCTGAATTATCCCGGGTAGAAAATATTCCTCCACGTGCCTAAAACAGGTTGATAGGTTGTGAATAGTGAATACATCACAGTCACAGCATAAAACCTGATTCTCATCTCCACCTCTGTCACCTTCTAACATTGATTAAAGAAATTGTACTCCAGTTGTTCAAGGCTGTGTATGTTTAAAAAACTAAAAAAGGACCTTCATACTTTATGTGAAATTAATCAGAAACCTTAAGATTATAAACTAGCAGCATCCCACTTTGCTTCAGAAATGCATGGTAAGCAATGCTCCATCCCAGCTATAAACTAGACCTAACAAAGAACACACCATGCAAGTCAAATTCCAAACAAAAGTTTCTCTTTTTGCAGTGTTACTACATGAGTAACTCGGACTCATCTGGAATTGACTGGGGTTAAGAGGACAGATGCTCCAGGGCTCTCTCAGAAGTACTTTACTGAGGCCATCAAGTTAGAACCACTCTCTGACTACAGGATGAGTGCACAGCATCAGAGACGAGCATCAAGCACATTCTGCAGCATCATAAGGTATGTAGCTTTCATCCTCTGCAGTCACTAAAATTCTGACAGAGTTCATCCATTTCATATTGTTTCTCAGTTCAATATCGAACACGATGCTGCAGTCCAGCAGATAAACACAGACTCTTCCAATCCTGAACTGCATGTAGTTAGAAAATAGACACAAGGAAAATGATGCTACTCCACTGGCTGCAGGATCATTCAGCCACACTTTTACTTCCATCTCAGCAATTTGGAGTTTGATTGTACTTCAGAAGCTTTCTAACCGAGCTTCAGTTACGTAGCTTAGCTGACTCTGTCTTGCTCCTCCCCCTGTAGCAGAACTGATGGATCGCTATGGAGATTTCAATCCTTCTGCTGTAGCTGTAAATAGCAAGCTGTGTTTTTAAGCACAATTTTAATGGTAGCCAGCCTACCTTGCTTTGTTCCATGGGGTAAACCATCTAAGTTCCCTGTAGTTTCCTGCATTTGCCAATGATATTTTTGGCCTGATCAGAAGAATTTTTCTTAAAACATAAAACAAAACAGAAAGGGCGAGTTAAGACCTGATGTACAGCCAAACAAGACTAAATAAGAACACTGATTAATACCGACACTTTTTTCCTATTATGATGTACATTAAACAACTGCTACATACTAAAGTTTCTGTTCGCAGACTTCAGGGTTTTTTTAATGCAGTCTTTCAGAAAGCAGTGGAAATTCAGTTTCTACAAACTCAGAAAGGAAAAAGAAGTAATGGAAAACATCTCTAAAATGTAGTAGATAGGAAGAAAATTCCATCACTCTACATAGCACTGAGGAATCTTTCCTGGAGCCCAAACAGGACTCTGAAAGGATACACTAATGTATTGTCTCACAAAATGCATAAAGAACTACTCACTTATTCAAAAAGATCACTCGACAGTTGTAGCGAACATTTCTGTGCAGAATGGGCCTGTGAAAATAAGAAGCAAAGTTACCAGTGGCTACACTCATTAAATGAAATTTTAAAAAGCTACAGAATCTACTTCACTGCGCAAAAACTATTTTTAAGACAACGCTTCTACACTGTATCACTAAAGAGAATTAAACAAAACAACAGATTAAGTTTTAGCTTCTATTTTTTTAATTTGAATAGTTTGTGAAAATCAGAGTTCCTGGCCATACTGTCAGTCTCAGACACGTCAATGACTACCAGGTCACTGGCATGCCGCAGAAGCACAAGCAGACCAGAATAATCCCCCTGGCTGTGCTAACTTGTTTAATCAAACCTGACTTCCTGCGATACTACTAGGCTACTTCAAAGTAAAGCTAGCTTTACGCATTTATATCAATACTAACTGGTAGGTGTACGTGTTAATTTTACAGTTATAATTTATCACTTTTCACTGTCAGCGTGTGACTTACAACACAATGTGACTTCAGTGATTTTAACATCCACGTACGTTGTTGCTTAAAGATGTCTGCCAGTCAAAGCAAGTTACATCAGCCCTGACACTCCTGAAAAAGAGTTAATTTATAAAACCCTTAAAGGGCTCAAGCACCAGAAATCTTTGAAATCATTAGCTTTCAGGAAGTGTTTGGCATGTTGCAGTCCCAGTCATGATAATTAAAAGGGAAAGTAGTGCAGTTTCTGAGATGTGTTTAAAAGTTTGGTGCAGAGCCTTCACCATCCAAAAACACAGCAGAGTCAGCATTCCTAAAAACCAACCCCTTTATCATAGCTACACAAGAAAACTTACATTCCCACATCACAGATAATATCTTGAGTAGCTGGAGACTCCAAAAGCTTTGCCAGAACTTGAAACGAATGCAAGAGCGTGTCAGACTCATAGTAGTGATCTGAGCAGCCGTAACCACTGCATGTAAGAACACAAGAAATAAAAAATTCAGCCAACATCAGCACCAGTCACGTTTCCAAGACTAGAGAACCAATGCTGTGCTTACAACCACACGGTCTTTGCACCACCAGCTGCACGCTTACAGTTCTGTTTCGGGCATCAGAGAACACCACAGATGATTTTTGTACTTAATAGGGAACGAAGCAGCCCCGACCCAACACAGCACTCCTACCAGATTTCGAGCTCTGGACCAAGCCGGTACCGGGCTCCTTTGCTCTTCGCGATGTCAATACCTGCAAGAGGGATGGGTTAAACACCCGCCAGGCGCTCGGGCCCCGCCTGCCCTACCCAGACACCCCCGCCCGCGGCTCCGCGACCCCGGGAACCGCACTGCGCAAACCCGGCACTGCCTCGGCTGCCGCCCCGACGAGAAACGTCCGGAGGGAGGGAGGGACGCTTCCCGACGGCTTAGGGCAGCCGGTACCGCCGCTCCCCCACTCACTTCTGAAAATCCTCTCCAGGTTGCCCTCAAAATCCAGCGCCCACTGGTTGAGGGCGCAGGTGGCCACTGTCACCGCCCGGCCCATGGCGGCCCTGCCACCTCCCCTCCGCTTCCGGGGCGGTGCCGGGGCCAGGTTCCTCCCGGCGCCCGCCAGTGGCTGGCCGAGGAGATACCGCGGGGCGGGGGCCTCCCCCCGCTCGGTGGGGCTGCCGGTAACTCGCGCCCCGTGAGCGCAGCAAATAGCGGCTCCGCTGGGAGCTGCTGCCGAGCCCCCGGGGCGGCTCCTCACCCGGTTTCTGCAGTTTTGCATCCCCCGAGCCCGCAGCCATGGCAATGCCGTCTTAGCCCCTTTTTTAAGCCCTGCAGTTTTTAAGGGGTGTGCCTCTAAACAAGGTCCGAATGTGAGTGCTGAAGGCACCGGCAGCAGGAGCCCACGTTTTGCGCGTTATTCGCATTTCAGCATCATCGAGGCAGCTTTCGGGGTGCAGACCCCTCAGCAGGGGGGTTCAGAGCCCAATCTCCCATCTTGTGTCCCTCCGTGAGCCTCCTTACAGAGGGGATTCTAAGTTTACTCTGTGCTACATTGTCTCCACGGACACCAGTTCCCTGTCTTTCCAAATTTTTCTTGTTTTTAGCCATCTTCCCTGCGGGGTGGCTGAATGAAAGCCACCGCCGCCCGCAGCGTGACAGCTTTATGGGATGCTCTCACGGGAACAGCCATGCACTACACCCTCCCATTGCAGTGGATTTTAATCACTTTGTGCAAAACTTCCGTGACCGTTACTTTACAGCCCCAAGCCATCCCGCCCTAACCGGCGGCAGTTCCGCGGAGGCTCGCCGGGCCAAGCACCCCCCGCCACCCTTTCCCCGCTCGCACCGGGGAAGGATTAGCGTGTCCCACGCTCACGCCCGCCCCTGCCGCCGCCACGCCCACTCCGTCTCCTCACACCATGGGTTGAGCGCGCTCCACCAATGCGGTGGCGAGGAGCTCGCGGAGAGCGGCGGCGATTGGTCAAAGCAGCTGGGCGGGGGCGGGGCGGGCGGCGTCGCCGTGAGGAGGCCGCCGCTGCCTGTGGTACGAGGCGCGCGGTGTGGGTTCGAGTTGTTTCAGTGTGGGAGGAGCGCTGCCGTGGGGAGAGGCACTGGGCGGGCGGTACCGGTGAGCCGCCGCTGGTAAGCTGCCTCTGCACCTCCTCCGGGTAGCGGGTAGAATCCGCCGGACCGGCGAGCCCGCCCGCGGGCGGGGGGCTTGGGTTGGTACCTCCTTGAGAGCCAGGCTGGGCCTTGGCGGGGAGCGGGGTGGGCGCTGGGCCGGAGGGGCCAAGCGGCGCTGGAAGGGGGTCTGTAAGCACCCTCTAGCTCTGGAGATTGTTCTTAATTTGCGGGTCCCCCCCGGTAATACTCCCCCGGGTACCCGTGTCCCCCATGAGGGGCCTGGCGAGGGGAAGGTGCCCGCAGGGCTCTGCTGAGCCCCCCGGGCAGCCCGCTGCTCTGCTCCTCTCCTGGGCAACCCACGAGGTGTTTTCCTTTAAAATATATATAATGACTGCCTTATTTTTGTAGGACAAAATATGAAAGTGGAGGCTTTTTGCCACACTTCTGTTTGTTTACAGATTCTCTTCGGTAAGTGCAGAGCATGCTGATGAAACACATCGAACACGTGTCATTGCTTATTGAAAGCACGTTCTGTGAGCTTCTGGCTGTGAAGCGTGTGTTAGATAACGTGGCTTAGGCACCAAACGGGGAGAGCTAACAAGTGAACTGTGTGCTGGGTGGGTGTCATTGTTCGTTTAATGCAGCGTGAGCAGTAACGCTCATCATTAAGCCCTGAAATGCGGGCTCAGAGGAGGAGTGCATCCCTGAAATTCTCTGTGCGGGTGGTATTTGATCTTGTTAAGAAGCTGACTAAGGGTTTGGGAATGCAATATTTTGGGTGTGTTTAGTGGGGTAACGTAAGAAGTTTGTTATTTGTAGTAATTTAAGTAGTTACTAAAAGGAGTACAGTTTGAGCGGGTGTCTTGACCCAGAAACACGAGCGTGTCTTCAGTGACCTGGGGATTGTTCTGAACAGGAGAGGTTGTTACTGCCAGCATAGCTGTCTGTCGGTCTGGGGTGTATCTTTTTAGGGGAATAGTCCTAAGCAGGCACTTCTTGTTTAAATTGCTCAGTAGAAAGGCAAAACTTGATGGCAATTGTTGGCCTTTAAATGTGGCGGAAGCATGCATCCCATATGCAACTTATTGAATGCTAGCCCTTCTCATCTAGCCAGTTCCTAGTTTTAGTAGTTGGATGATTACACTGTTTGTGTGCTGTCTGGTAAGATTAGTGATAAATTGGGTGTGTGTGTGGGTCTTGCACAAAATCTTAGGTGCTGCCAGCAGCAGGCAAGCTTTTATGAGGGCTCAGCGAACTGAGTGAGCCGAGCTTTCAAATCTAGTATGCTGAGCTCTGCAAAATAGCTGGGCTATGGGGTTGCTTAAGAGCCTAAAGCAACACTAAACAATGTGAAAATTCTCAACCTAACATTTCTTTTCTGGGTCTTTTAGAAAAGAGGCCTCCTTTCTCAATAGGACTGACAAATCACGTGGAAACCTTGGAAATACTCAAAATTAACTGGGCAAGGTGCCGAGCAACTTGTTCTAATTTGTTCTTGCTCTCAGCGGGGGCAGGTGGGGTTGGACTAAGATGAAACCTCTGATGTCATTGATCTAAACATTTCCAGTTCTGGTGCTTCCTTGCCTTTCTATCTTGGCAAAATTCTTACTGGTGTTGTAACTGTTCATCACAAGAATTTGCACTACTTTTGTAAAGCAAAACCAGCACAAATAACTGGAGTAAGCACCCACGCTCTAACCTTGATGCATTGGATCTCCTGTCCTGCCTCTTCTTCTTGTACATGATCAGTAACCTCACCTTGAAGATGTTTCATTACTTGCTTTAGAACCCTTGTCATGAAGGTGTTGATACCTGGAAAGATGTACACTTCTGGCTCAAATCTGAGCTCAAATCTAAGCCAGAAGTCTGACCGTATATAATGGCTAGTTTCTGGTTTGAGTTAAAACATTAACGGCTGAAAAGGTACAAAACTAACAACTGCTAGCAAATTGCCCCTTGAATGGCAAACTACAACACTGCATGTGTTTTAGAGTCTGCATCTTCCTATGAGACAAAGTTCAGGAATTTATTTTTTTTGATTGAAGATTACCCAATCTTGAGAGTATGGGATGATGATCTTTAACAAAAGAAGTATTTAGGCAAAGCAAAAGAAAGCTATGTTCCACAGAGAGAATTAGTTGCCTAGTAAGTCATTCTCCATTCCCACTGGTTTCTGATTTAGATGGGATTATAAACTGCCTTCTTGTTTCCGTGGATGTAGTTTACACATATGTAGCAAGAGGTTTGGGGAAAAGCATGTAATTTCCCAGGGTCTGGTAGGGGTAATGTTACAATAGTAGCAAGTTCTTTAATTAAAAAGGGCAATTAGTTACAGAACTTTATTTGCAGAGCTTTATAAGAATGTGGCAAACCAAGTTTTCCCTTTTCATCTCATATGTAAGTAGTAAGCGATATATTATACAATATACCTTAAAAGAAAGTTCCAAATAGCAAGAAGTTGAATTGATTACTTTGACATCAGTGTTTTGGTTATGTTTTGCTGAATATAAGATCGTAAGAAATTGGGATATTTTTTCCTTCCTATCCTCCTCCCCCAACTTTCTTGTAATCAGAAGGCTCTATAATAGTTTTTAATAACTTTTGTGTTTCTCTTCTGTAGAGCCATAAGAATTACTGAGAACCAGCTGGAGTAATACCATGAGTATTTTCTTTCATACAGGACAAAATGGCAGCCCATCAGGAGAAAAAACTTTCTGAAGAAAGAAACCGCAAAAGCACCCAAAATGGTACTCCATCTCAAGTCCAGTGGGGAAGAGCATGGTGAGAGAAGCTGATGACCCTAATTGGTCATTGTATTACAAATTGTTCATACTTACTCTTATAGATACTACATTCCTTTTAATTTCACTCTATTAATAGCAGATTATTGCATTACCCTTCCGTTGAAAGCTCACAGATAACGAGCTGTAATAACAGATAACAGAGTTCTTCAAGTTTTTTAAGACAGAGAGCTTGCCAGACAGTTTGGGTTAAAATACAGTCCTCCTTGCAAAAGAAACCAAATAATGAAAATCAGTAAAATTTGTAAAAAGTTCCTTCAAGGGCTGAACAAAATATTTCCTTAGATTTGGAAGACAGGCATCTGTGGTATTGCCAGTTGACATCTCCTGCTGTAGTAACATTTATGACTCGCCTCCGTGTTATCAAGGAGTTGTGCAAATATTAGCATTGTATTACACCTGGAAACAGCCATGGGTGTTTATATGGCTTGCTACTGTGTGGTGGAGCAAGTTCAACTTTTGGCTGTCCAGGTTCTGTCTTTTCTGTGTTTCCAAGTTTTGCTTAATATTCTTGTGATTTGTTACCACTTCCAAGTGAACGCTCTACCAGTTATACCCATGATTGCCATCAAAAACATGAAGGCTGCAATAATAATCTTTTTGGAGGGGAGATGTTATCTATGCTGTTGCTCTGATCAACTGGCATAGTTTTATAACAGTTTGTGGTACAATATGTAACATGCTAAGTTTTTATAGCTATTTGACACCAAAAAAAAAAAGAAGTGTGTGCCCTGAAAACATTTTTTAGTTTTCATCCTGTTAGTCTACAAGGGCCACTGAAAATATTGCCTGACTTGATGAAATCACTGTCCTAACTGAAACCTGGGGAAAAAATAATGCTCTGTTTTGGATTACAGGGAGGTGGACTGGTTTTCCTTGGCAAGTGTCCTTTTCCTGCTCATGTTTGCGCCTCTTATTGTATATTACTTCATAATGTCATGTGACCAGTACCAGTGCTCTCTGGTTGATCCACTTGTTGACTTGCTCACGGGGAATAAATATCTGTCTGACATCTGGAACAAGACTCCTAGGCTGACCTTTAGGGCTGCTGGCATCTATACCTTTTGGGTTGCTTTCCAGGTATGTTACTGAGTTGTGATTTAGACATAGTGGCTGGTTTTTAAAGCAGCTGTTGGATTAATCCTTTTACATGAAGGATAAAGGAATGTCACACCAGCTTTTACTCTTTGGTGTTTCTCACTTTCCATGGCTTTTTAGAATCCAAACGAAGCTTAAGCACTTTAAAAATAAATATGGAGGGAATATACAGAAATATTCCTTATGTGACATATTCCTTGATGTTGTTTTTAAGGAAAAGCAACTATATAACAACAATACCCATTTATTTTAAATTAATCCACAATAAATATATAATAAACTAACACTGCAGAAGGGATGGCGTTTTCTACAGACAGACTATAAAAGAACACTGACATGTGAAATATAACTAGATTTGTAAAATATTTTCAAACTCACCGAACTAGTCCATTTTTTTTCCAAATCAGAACAGCTTACATGTAACACAGATCAACTTCAAAATAAAAGGATAAAGACCTGAATCTAGTTACCAACTGTGCAGCCATCCTACCAAAAAAAGGATGGCAACCATATGTCAAGTACATCTTTAGAATTGTTTAGTACCTTGAGAGTATCACTAGTCTAAAACCACAACAGTGACATCTTGCCATATTTGTTTATCCAATACTTAACTGAAACTGCTGTGTGTTGCATTTGGTGTGTGTATGAAAGGGACAGTGTTGGGGGTGGGTTGTCTTGTCTGTTTTCACTATTCTCTCTCTTCCAGGTGGTTTTGTATCTGTTCGTTCCTGACTTCTGCCATAAATTTATTCCTGGATATGTAGGAGGTGTACAAGAAGGTGCTGTCACCCCTGCTGGTAAGTTCTTTCATGCCATACAGTCTTCTAAAATTAAAGTATTTCTGTACTTAAAGTCTTTAACTCGTATGTATCTGGAGGAAATGTGGGCATAAGCGCTTTCACCTTTCTCATGTTTACTTCAAACAAAAATAAAAAGCAATCTATGTTATCTTTTAGAATAAATGACAGAATTTCTATCTCTTAGTGTTAATAAAGCTATTGGTATGGCAGGCACCACACCAGCCTGGAACCATGGAAAAACACAGGTTAATGGTTCTGGTGCTTAAAATCAGCAGTGGACTGTTGCTAGTATTTGGCAATGGAGTTGCACCTGCTGAAGCTAAGTTAACCCAGGAGACTTGAACAAAATGTGTGGTGTGAACTAAGAGTGACTTGTTACCTTAGTCACTTCCAGGGGAGTTTCCAGATTGACTGTTCTGTCAAGTGAGAGTGAAAAGAAAAACTAAGCTTAACAAAGCCTGATGGTTACAGCAGAGTCTAATAAAACTTTCAGAAAAGTGCCACCAGATATTTAATTGGGAGGGTGAGGAGAGGTCATTCCATGAGAACTTGATTGAGCTTCTATATATTAATAAAAAGCTGTATTGATGCAATGTCACTATCATTCAATTTTTTCTTCATATTTTAGGTGTAGTGAATAAGTATCAAATCAATGGACTTCAGGCTTGGATCATTACCCATGTGCTTTGGTTTGCAAATGCCTATTACTTCCACTGGTTCACACCCACCATAATTTTTGACAACTGGATTCCTCTCCTGTGGTGTGCCAATATCCTGGGATACGCAGTTTCCACATTTGCAATGATTAAGGGCTACTTTTTCCCTACCAATGCTGCAGACTGGTATGTGTTTTGTTTTTTTTTTAATAAAGAGACAATACTACGTAATTGGACATATAAATTGAATACTGCACAGAATAATAATGACAGAATATATTTTACTGGCACAGAGAGATAGGCCAATATACAGCTGTGATTCTTTGCTTCGTTAGCACCATCCTCTCTGTTTCATGCTGCGTGCCATGTGACTGGCAGCCTCAGTGTCACAGATACATCCATCCTACTTGTGACAAATAAGTAAGGTTACAGTTAGACTGTTCAAAAGTGTCACCAAGAATAAACTAGGGTACCTCTGAAGATAATATTTCTCTGTACTAATGTAATGCTTTGGTTGAGTCAGTTTGTTATCTTGCCCATTACATGGTTTCATGATTTTTATTATCATTACGTGAAGTGCCTTGGGAAACGATCTGAAATGTGTAGTCAGAATAGTAATTACCTGTATTTGTGTGTAACTGTGTACATTTCTAATTTTCATGCTTTCTAGCAAATTCACTGGCAACTTCTTTTATGACTATATGATGGGGATTGAATTTAATCCTCGAATAGGAAAGTGGTTTGATTTCAAGCTGTTCTTCAACGGACGCCCTGGTATTGTAGCCTGGACTCTGATTAACCTTTCCTATGCTGCTAAACAACAGGAGCTGTATGGTCAAGTAACCAACTCCATGATCCTTGTCAATGTCCTTCAGGTAAATTCACAGGAGGAAAATGAGAAAACAACTTCGAAATAAACTATTATTAATGTAGAAAAAACTCCCTGCCTTGAAATTGAATTTATACAATTTTTCCTGGTCTGAACAACCTCATTCAGTGATGATGCACTGGGACTTGCTTCTTTGGACACTTGTATTCATTCAGAGTGCCGCTGTAAATACTCTGCTGTGCTCATTCAGAGTGCCACCAGCAGCGTGGTCATGTCTGCACCAGCAGATTTCAGTGTAAACTTAAATTAAGAGATACTTTTCTGAGCCTATGTTCTGGAAACAGGGATAACCTGATCTTCTTCTCTTGGGTTTCAATGACAAATTTCATGGCTTTAGTTTGAGCAAGACTGGGCAGGTTTGGTTGTTTTGGTTTTTTTTCTGAGGGCAGCACTGCACCTAACTTTTTTTTTCCACTTTGTGTGTGAGACATGCAGAACTACAGATGTCTGCACACCTAAAAATAGTTAAGTGCTTTCTACAGAAGAGACCCAAAAGTAAAAAGTACAGATAGTAAATTAGATTTATTAATTAATATGTGTAAATAGGAGCTTGCTTATGTAAGCATATGACTCTCTCAGCTGAGGAGAGGTAGGAGTGGTCAAATGTGAGTACACTTCCTTGCAGTAGCACAATTGGTTAATATTTCTTTTCATTACTTACTGTTTTAGCTATATAGATGCAGTATATTTGTGTCATATTACTTGTAATACCCTATTTTTGAGGTGTTACAATAAAAACAGAAGTAAGTTTTGAGATCTTATCACAAGACAGCACAGAAAGGTTAGGCTGATCCTGTTAAACAGGATAACTGGTGACAGCGCTCTGTTATTAATGTGAAACTATTCTGTTTCAGGGTATTTACGTTTTGGACTTCTTCTGGAATGAAGCCTGGTACTTGAAAACCATTGATATCTGCCACGATCACTTTGGATGGTACTTGGGCTGGGGAGACTGTGTTTGGCTGCCTTACCTCTATACTTTGCAGGTAGAGATGTGGTACAATACATGTTTGGGCTAAAAGGAAAGAAATTTTCCAGAAACTTTCTCCCCAGCAGTTTGTTTTGTACCTTAAATTGTTTCTAGACAGTTTGAATACTGACTAACCATTACAGCATTATTTGTAAGGATTCACTTGTAGGAAAGCTTGCTGTCTATCCATGCAATTGACATGTTTTCCTCTTCTCCCCGTCTTTTGTGCCCTTTTCTTTCACTCTCTATTGTGTCTGTATATTTTTCTAAGTCCTTTGACTCCCTTTTTGTACTCCTGCATGTTGAGGATTTTTTTTTTTGGTGGGTGGTTTGTTTGTTTGTTAGTTTTTTACTTCTGTCCTGGTTGGTCTGCACTCTTGCAACTTCTCTGTTCTTGTTCCACCGAAGAAATACAACTTCAGGGGTGGGGAAGAGAGAGAGAGAACGTAGGATGCAGAGTTTTCTGAAAATTTTCCATGGTTTTACTGGCAGGGTGGTCTTTTCTGTTCTTTCTACTCATCTGTTCTGGGTCACTGCAGGTCAAGGAATTAGTCTGGCATCCTGAGCATATCACTGATTGTTTCTTTTTTTGTTCCCCAGGGTTTGTATTTGGTTTATCACCCTGTCCAGCTGGGCAGAGCTAGTACCATAGGGATCCTGATGTTGGGCTTGATCGGCTATTACATCTTCAGAGTGACCAACCACCAGAAGGACCTCTTCCGCCGTACAAATGGCAACTGCAAGATATGGGGGAAGAAACCAGAGTATATTGAGTGCTCCTATATGTCTGCAGATGGGACCAAGTACTACAGCAAACTGATGACCTCAGGATTCTGGGGGTGGGCACGCCACTTCAACTACACAGGAGATTTGATGGGCTCCCTGGCCTATTGCCTGACTTGTGGGTTTGAACACATCTTGCCTTACTTTTACATTGTTTATATGACTATTCTGCTAACCCACCGTTGCTTTAGGGATGAACACCGTTGTTTCAGCAAATACGGGAAGGACTGGAAGCGCTACACTGCTGCAGTGCCTTACCGGCTCATCCCAGGAATTTTTTAAGGCTAACACAGAATCCAGAGGGAAGAAAAAAGAAACTGGTTTTGAGGTGAAGAGAGGTTATCCATATAGTGAAACTAACAAAAACACTTTGAAGGACACTCATGGTTCTGAAGGAGAAAAGGTAGCTGGACAATAATCTTTGCTGTACTGAAGAAACATGCAGGCAGACTATTTAAAGTAAATGAAATGAGGCACTGCCATGGCCTGGTTTTTCGGAAGACTGTTACCTGGAACTTTTCTCTACCTTTCCCCCCCCCCCAAATTAACTTGGATATATTGTTACAAAATTACTTGCATGTATTGAGACTCCTGAAATCTCCCAAAGGTGGGAAGAAACCCTACCCTTCAGAGTAGCAGGGTTCTGGAACTGGTTTACAGTGACTTAGGAGAGGAGGAAATTAATTGTGTGGTTTCTTTGTGAAAGAAATTGCATGATGTGGGTGCTTGTGACGGTCATAACCTACAGTCAGTAACTCCCCGCAGGAGGTTTTATCTTTTGTTGCTTTTCGACAGGTTAACTGGGGAACCTGATCCTAAACTGGTGTGTGGGAAGATTTGTATAATTAATGCAAATATTTGTGAAAACTGTTACAAATTCGTACAAGGCAATAGTTACATTAGTTTACAGCACCTGAGAATGTTACATGACCGACTGGGTATTATTTTGATACTGAAACCAACCTTCCTTTGTGGAATTTCTTTAGTATGATTAGAAAACTTCATCCTTCATCATTTGTATAAGATCTTATTTGTAAAAATTTAAGAAATAAATGCTTAGTTCCAAGACAATTAAAAAAATACTGCTAATTTTCTGTTCAGCTATTTCTTTTTTTCTTACGTAGTTCTCTTTCAAAGTTACTGGATTCAAAAGGAGCTCTTCAAGGAGTGTAATTCCAAGAGTTCGTTCAAGAATGCATAAAGGAGAAACAAAAAGAAAAAGGGATCATAGTATTAACCATGCATCTTGTAACGAGCTTGGTGGCTATATTCAAGCTAAAAGACTTTTTTTTATTTTTACACATAAATATACAATTAGTTTTTGCAGTAAGTAGCTAACTGTGTAAATTGATTTACTTGTAGGAGATGCCAAATGCATTGATCTTCTGGGAAGATTTGAATGAGGTGTGCTGGTGAGTATGTGTTATTGTTTTGTTGCAATATTCAGTGAAAGGATGGTTTTGGCAGGCGAAAAAGGGTCTCGCCAAACCTAGAAAACAAATGTATCTTGTAGCCTGGCTCTGTTTCAGAAATGGATGTACAAACATGTACAGATGTCATCTTAGAGAAAGTTCTTATAAGCCTGTAGCACCAGTACTGTCTGTAGACCTCTAACTGTTTTATCTCTATTCCGCAGGTAGCGATTTCACTATGTTAGAGTGTTGTTAATAACAGAGGAGGAATGATGGCAATAATAATAGCATACCCACTGGCAACAGATGTATTGCTGTAGTAGAACACTTGAAATTTGCACTCCTATGAACGAAGACGTCTTTTAATACAAATACTGAAATGGGTGGGGGCTGGTGGGTATCAGTGCCAATTGCCTTTGCTGAAAATGTATAGCCCAGTACCTCACCAGTTCACAAAGGGGCAATGCTTATAAAATGGTTGATTTAAGAGAGCTCAGAGCAAGGGAAAACTGAGGTGCAGGCTTTTAGGACTGTTGGACCCCATCAGTACCTGGCACTGCATTGCTTTAGGCTGCCCCTGACTGCTGGAGTAATTGGATAGTTTCTTTTCTCAGCTTCACTAAGGCCCCCTACTTGCATCCTTTTCATATGTAGCCTTGGAAATTGCCCTGACAGCTTGCTGTTAATGCCAAGGCTATTTAAATATTGCAAGATAATCTGGACTCTAAATCATGGTAGCCTTGCACAGCACAGTACGCGCCCTTCACTGATAAATCCTGGATGATTAGTGGAAGAAATTGCCCAATTAAGACCAATAAAAATATCAGCACTTTAAAAGCAAAATTGGGGAAATTTGAAGCGAAAGGGCAGTATTGTGAGTAACGAGAGCATTATGCATTCAAATGCTTCTTTTAGGCAATTTCTGTTAAATCTAATATTGCTCAAAGGATTTTCTGTACTGCCTGACGTTGCAGCGTGGAAGCACTTTTATCTGTTTCTTTGATGCAGACGGCTGCTCCTGCTGAGAATGCTTTGCCCTGCAGATAGCCTGGCTGCCACGAGTGAGAGCTCTTTGTTGGCCAGATTGTTAAACTCTTGGTAGGGAGCAATTAGTCGCAAGGTTTTTCAAGCAATAGGCCATCACTGGGCTAAACTCGCATCCGATTTGTTGTAAGGATGACAGATTCTGCTTTTTCAGGCATGCCTGCTGTCCATACAGATTTTGGTTTTTGTTCCATCTCAGTGGCATACAGACTGAATAAGTATGCACTGTATGTATACAGGGGTCTGCATCGGGCTGGAAAAGAAAGCGCTAATTCCATTCAGGTTTGTATTTCTTAGAAATTCTTTTTGAAGAAGCATAAAAAATACTTTTATCAATTCTGTAAGCTTCATCCTAACATAAGTAATGTGTAAACAGTACTCTAAGCAGTGTCCAACTAACATCGCCCTTTAAAATAGCATCATTTAAAAGGCTAGCAACTTGTTTATCTGCAGATGGGGTGATTTTGTGTTGCATGTGTGGCAGTGCTGTTTAAATTTGCTTCCTCCAGAACACACAGAAAAATCAATACATATTTCGCTTTGAAGTTTTTGTGGGTGTGTGTACTAGATTAACTCTGGCTCTAATATTTCATGTGCATTGATACTAGGCTGTCAATATCGCCTATCAAGTTTCGAGAGCATAGTACATTGGGAATTTCAAATATAGAAATGCCAGTGTTTGTAAAATAGAACTTATTTAACTTGGGTTATAACTAATAGAAAAATATAGCAAAAGCTGCTGGTAATTACTTGGAGCAGTAGTAATGAAGTAGTTTGGTTGGATTATTGTAGGAAGAAAAGTAACAAATGCGTACTTGAGCAAGTTCCAGATGGTTTTGGTGGTGTTTTTTTTTCTAAGTAGATGTATGGCAATCTTCTAGTTTATAACCAACTTAGGCTGTCAGTATTCTGTCTGCAGAAGGAGGGGACTGGGGAGAAGAGAATTTTGAATACCTATAAGGAAGGAGAATGCCTTCCCACATTTAAAACTTTTGTCACCAGAGGGCATGGCAATATGATGGCATTGATCGGGGCTCCGCTTTTCAGCATAAGGATGGTTAATAATTTATAACTCCTGCTGCAAAGCTAAAGTTCAGTTTATTCCCATCCAGCCTGCAAGAATGCTGACACAATTCAATGGTGGACTATGGCATACATAATGCATTTAGGCTTTAAACGTGTTCATAAATATGTAAACTCCCTTTTTAAAATCTATACCTCTGAGCAACTCGGTGACTAGTCCAAAGAGCTGTGCTTAGGGTATAATGAAATGTGATTGCTCAGTTCCAGCTTTATTCAGGGAGTATGAATAACAACAGAAATACATGCTGTTGCCACATGGTGGCAGCCACAAAGTATTTTCTGCTCTAAACTGTCAAAGTTCTGATGTTTTACCTTTAACCTAGATCTGCACTGGTTTACTTTATTTTAAATAATGTGTTATCTTCATCGAAGGTTAAAAGTGATGTGCAGTTGAAAATGAAACTGGAATAGTGTCTTTTTCTCCTTCAATTCATATAGTGTGGGGAAAAAAAAAGAAGGCTAAATGGGTGTGTCAAATCAAAAGGGAAAAAAGTTTTTTTATTTTTAGATTACAGATATGGATCTACTTTGTCAATTGGGCAGGTAATGCAATTACCATTCTTTTCATTATGCTATTCAAACATTTTTTTAATCTTTTCCCTTAATTATGTAACAAACTTGCAGTTCAATGTGATTTAAAATATGTATTTCGGTCCATCTTAGCATAGTATAAAAACCCAAACTCTAATGTTGCAACAGCCGCATCTCTTCTCTGTAAAGTATTGTAGAAGGATCAGAGAATGATTACAGGAATAAACTACAGGAAAGCTCTTATAGGAGAAGTGAAAACTAGAAAGCAACTAATTCAGAAGGCAAAATGAAAAAGCGTGGTGTATTTTTTCCCTTTTATAAAGATCAAAGCTAAGAAATTAAATCTTTTTTGTGTGATTAGAGCAGGGACCTAGAAATCAAGAGGTTGTTTTTTTTAAAAAAAAAATTATTTGTAAGTACTTATCTGGATTGTCTGGATAAATATGGTTTATAATCCAGGTTGTGAAGTGATAACAAAAGAGTTGCAAGAGTTCCTAAGCTTAGTCAAGTTAAAAGTTTTGAAAAAGTTTTGAACTGACAAAATTGTTTAAAGAGCTATGGTACATGGCTTGCTGTTTATTGCACTGTTTTCGCTTACATTTTAAGATAAGACCAGTCAATACTTTTCTTTTTCTGACAGAGTTGCTTCTGTTTAGTGTAGCTCTCTTTTAGTTGTTCGGCTGTGTCAGTGCTTCCAGCAGAGCTGTGTAGCCCAAGAGTTTGGCATTTCAAAACATATCTGTCTTTCTATCCCCCAAAGTTAAACTGATGTAACAGAATAAATTCTGTCCTGTTATCCTATGCAATTACTTATTTTGGATTAGCAAAGTTTCTCTGACCAACAACAATGAACTATGTGTCTTCTCTTGTTTAATACCATCTGTTGTGTAACTTCAGTGGAATTTTCATAAGGCTAAATTGACTACTCCAACCCTGGGTTTATGCTTTTTGTAGCTAGGGAGGTAAATACAGTGCTTCACTGTGGTGATGTGATAAAGTCCTACGATTCAAACATAAGCCACAGCTATAAGAAATGCAGACTATGCACACGCTCTAAACGTTTCTCCAATTTTCTAAGATCCAGTATGGTCAGCTACAAGGAAGCGAGGCTGCCCTGGTAAAACTTTTGCATACTCAGATAACTGTTCTGTCCTCATGCCAGCGGTTTTGGGTTTGAAGTGTATTCCAGCATCTGTTCCAGTTGTGCTACTTGCCATCACATGGACATCAGCCTGATGGTTCTGAGATTTTCTGAGTCTCTTCAGGCAACTTTATTTGTTATCTGCAGAGAGCATAGGAAAGAAATGGCTTTGTCCTGCTGAGTTCTCTTGCTTTCTAGCACTAAACACTCATTGGATCAGGACTTCCCTAACCATAAGAATATCAGTTCTCCTAAATGATGGCTTTATTAGTTAAACTCAACAGCACTATATGTGCTTAGCTTTGTTTATGAAACACTAGGAGAGCTGTACGCACAAGCCAGTAGTCAACAGATCTAGTTTTCTTGAGTGCTTTTACTCTGTGTGTTTCTTCCTCGCTTGTTGAGACCCCCTGAGTGTGTCCTGTTTTTTAACTGCCTTAGAGATAACAGTGTAATCAAAATTAGTATTTTTGTCTAGTGCTTCTGTTAGCATTAGATGAAGAGAGAGTTGAATCCTAAACACTTTGAGAATAAAAAACCAGTATTTCAACTTCATGCATAAGCATCTCCAAACTGTACTTTTCTTGGGCGTATGACATTCTGGTTTTTGTCTAAGTTTAGAAATCTTCCCTGAAAAGAAATGTGGCTCTGAATCATATGCACGGGCAATCTGCACATTCCCACATAGGTGGTAGTTCTGCTGCACAAGTGGCAATGCAGAACCCTTGGCCAGCGTTCATGGATTTATTTTTCCTCTGAGAATTTGCAAACTGGAGTACACCAGTTGTTATCCCATATCTCAGTGCCTCTGTACCTCTGGCTGTGAGTGGCTATGCACAAATAATATAGAAAAAGAATTGAATCACTCGGAGGATACATACAATCCATTTTATTCAAATTTCACAGGCACAGCTGATGGCTTTATTTTAGGGGTGTAAATGGAGGTAGAATTGCAATACTTCTGTTGGCAAGACTGTGGTGTTATTCCTGTGGCTCTGTTAAAAACTTCTACTGCAGAACTGGAGAAAGTTGTGGGTTTTGGTTTTTGTTTGTTTGTTTGTTTTTTTTTTAAATAACTTCTCAAAGTAATGTGAATGCTATCTGTGCCCTCTAATTTTTTCTTCAGAAAAGATACACTTACGTGCAAAATCTTATTAGTTATAGTGCTTCGTAAAACAGCATCAAAAACAATAACAGAAAATGTAAAATGCATAATGTGATGTTTTGCCATAATAAAAAAGCATTAAACTATTTAAATTGCAATTTTCATATAATTTGATCTGATTTAATGGCATTTTTTTAATACTTGCTTCTCTTTTATTTATCTGGGGAAGTGAATGCAAAATGCTATTTGAAAGCTGCTAAACACCTAAGTATCTTTTTACTGTTACCTAATGAAAATTACACTAATCAAGGGCATAGTCACTTAGAGGAGGCTGTTTGGGAGAATGATTGTTTGGGGACTTTTGAAGACAATGCACTTAATCTAAGTCTTAAGGATTGTGAAGGAGTTCTTACTCATTGTGAATTCTTAAGTAGCTGGAGCAAATTTACTCATCAAGTATAAATGAGATGTGTTAACAGTGCAGCATTAATGGCAAAGTGCAGAAAAAAACTTATAAAACTGTTCACTTCTGCCTGAATTTATTGTCCACAATAAATATTGTCCATTGTCTGTTTCCTTCCAGCGAGGGGGACTGGAACTGGAGAGAAAAGAAAAAAAAAAAAAAAAAGAATAAAAACAAAACATCAGACAGCAGAAAGATCAAGAAAAGCAAATAAAAGCCAAGTATGCTCAGAGCACTCCTCTTACAATGTGAGCCATGCTTATCTATCTCATAAACAGCTTACTAATCTATTTTAAATGACTTAATGTCAGCTGAAGTTTATATAAAGTAGAAGGCACTATCAGCAGTCATAAACCAAAGCAGCTTTCATGACCATAAAGCATTTTGATAGCCTCTCTCTCTGTAAGGTACCAGCACTCTTCACAGTATTCCAGTGACGTGAATCCCTGCTGCCGTTTTTGTTTCCAGCATGAGATCTGACAAGCTAAAGGGCTGTAAGATAGTGAAGAGTTTCTTCTTATGTTTTGAAAACAACCAAAAAAAAAAAAAAA
>WKFP01014765.1:1161236-1179707 GCA_011057875.1 Pterocles orientalis | reverse complement strand
AAAAAAAAAAAAAAAAAGGGGGGTGGGGGAAGGGGAAGTAACTGCCAAGCTATTCTTGTTTTAGCTGTGTTTGTTTCGTGCTTCTGTTAAAAATGAAAGCATTTATGTGTTAAGTGCATAAATAACTAACCGTTTATGTTGTTAAAGGGAGAGACACCACTTGACCTTGCTTATCAGAGTCCGAATCGCTTCATGGTTTATATGATAAAAGAAGAAGAAGCAATGAGAAGCAGAAGAAATAACAGGTTACTGAAAATCGTAGAGAAATATGAGGTAATTTCATGAGCAATAACTAACGGAAATAAAGCTACAGCATTCTGTCTTTAGGATAATATGCAACTTTACTCTTTTCTGACAAGAGGATCTTCTGGGGTTTCTGAAATTGGGTACACAAAAGTAAAATTCTTTAAAAGCATGTAGCAGTGGTGTGGGTGGGGGTTTGTTGTGTCGTTCCTCTCCCACTTTGGTGTGTTCATGTGTCACTTTGGCTTATCTACCTAGAGTCTTTCAGCATTTGTTATTAAATTATCTGAATGCTTTTGAAATAAGTTCTGCTTGAATACTTTGTCATATTTTACCAATGATCATTTTAATAGCTTTTCCTGCTGTTGGCATCTTCCTTGACATTGATGTGGGCCATAGGATACATAATGAACCTAAGTTCTGATTCTTGGCTTTTGAAAGGAGGTCTGCTTCTCTTCCTGCTCTTTGGGATGGCTCTGTTTGTGAGGTTGGTGGCTTTTTCTCTCTGTGTATGTATTTATTTGTTAGAGGTGCCATATGCGGTATCTAATGCAGTATTCTTATCAGAGTTTGGTTTCACTTAGCGTAGAAAATACCTCCTGAGAAATAGTTGCAGAGTGTGTGAAGGATTTAAATGTATGTACTTTTTAGAATAACCATAGAGATTGAATGTCTTTAGGTGTACAAAATAATAGTTTGTCATCACTGAAAGATTTGGAAAAAAACCCACTGAAGTATTTAAGCAGTCTGTTAGCTAATTTTAATGATAGTGTTACTGAAGGTCTGCACCTGATAGACACTGAGATATCCATTCACAGTGCTCAGAAGTGTGCTTTATCTCAACTTTTCCTTCTGTATTTGTGACACAGAGATTTAATCAACCATTCCCAGACCTCCCAGTGTTATCCTAAGCTGTCTCACAGGTTTCCTACTTTCTTCAACAGTTGCTGCAGCAGTCAGTATTCATTGAAGTGGCAATGCTATCACTGTGCCGAGAGGAAGAGATCGCACTTTTCACAGAGTGCTACAGCACTTCTGATATATAATATTAGGCTGGAACAGAGCACTCCTCAGTTTTATTTTTGCATTCTTAACCCCCTACACATCTGGCTAAAGAATGCTTTTGAGTGGCTTTTCTTGATTGCTTTGAGAGAGGCTTGAAGTATACTCTGTGTGTGAAGTTTTTAAAATAACCAAATAATGTGTACTCTGTGGAGTTATGTTTTAAATACATTTTTTAAAAATACTTTTTTCTTTCAATATTCTTTCAGGCAATTTGTGGGGCTCAAGAATCTAAGGTATCTTCCCACATCATTTCTGCTAAGTTCAGTTTTTTGGATGTCCATGACCTGGATTTTCTGGTTCCTGCCTGATATCCTTTATACTCAAGAAATGCAGTAGAACTCTCCTCACAGTTCCTTGTAAATCCAAGCCTGGGCATGCAAATAGTAGTGAGCAGTCCCAGACAATTCCCTGTGACTGTTAGTGTCTGATAAGATGGGTTTACTTCGATTGGGCAGGGGTGAAATAACTTTGAGTTTAATTTGAAGTTATACAGACTAACAAGCTGTACCACCTTTTATCTTTAGCAGATATTTGTGTACAATTCTGAACTATTTCTTATGTTACTGGAATATCAGAATGAACACATCTTTGCTGTAAACCTGATTGTTTCTGTTACCATCTCTATGTGACTCTTTAATCTTCCTCATTGAGACTCTCATACACTGATGTATTTTGGCATGTAGTGTAACTGGATAACACATGCATTAATAATAATTTTCAAAGCATCTCTTCTTTCTGAAATGACAAGGATTTGACAGTTAGTGGTATTTGTGCTTCCACTTTTAACAACAACACTAGCACCCTCCCCACCCTACTGAATAGTGAACAGATTTCTTCATGTCCATCCAAAATAGAACTTCCAGTCTCCTCTCTATTTTTATTATTATACATTAATGTCTACCTTTCTTTTACTTTCTTTGAAGAGGCTTTGCATTGATGAGTAGAAAAAGGTTTTAGTAGTTTACATTCACTTTTCAGTGCCCTGCTCTTTTGTTACGCAGGGGGCATCTATGTGTTTATTGACTAAGTTTTGTGAAAAAGCTTTTAGAGAGATACTTAGAATTGCAAATAAATTTCTGCTAAACCAGCTATAATATATTGCTACACAATTTTAATTATAATTTAATTGCTTCATTCTTTCAGTGGCATTTTCTGTTGTACTGTTCCCAATTAAGATGTCCTTAATAGAATTATCTGGATTAATTTCAATGAACTGATCAAGTATATTCCTGCTGGGGATATGTGCCTATGCTTGTCTAAATGAAAATCTTGTTATTCAGTGTTGCATGGTGAAGTTTTAAGAGTTTCTTGGTGTCATCTAAACTAAAAAAAATTCCAGCGATAGGCATTTGAGCTAACACTTTTCTGAAGATAATGAGCATAGCAATATTCTTGAAGGTCTAACCATAGCTTGGGGAGATGGGAAAGTATTTTCCCATTTCACCATCTAATGCTTTTCCTTATTAATATCTTTTCTGGAACTGGTCACAGATCTGAGTGTTATACAGTTGTTCAGTATTTTAGTTTCCTGTATTTATGTCTGAATAAAGATCCAGCCATTCTAATTGAGGAATAATCTCAGCTCCAAAAAACAATAGAAGTGCACATAGACCAGTAGTATCCACAGGAAATCATTTTGACTTATGTAAGTGCACCCTGCAATTGCATCCTAACAAACACAGCTATATGATTGTTAATAGACAGCACCAATATTTCATAATTTATTATCTTGATTTTAATTAGAACTACTTTGCAGTGTTTTTACTTTATAAGACAAAACAATCTTGAGGCTGCAACAATTAATTTTTAAGTTATTTACACTGTGCAGTTTAGATAGTGACTGAGTGGTCGCTGGAGGCGGAATCCAGGCTTGAGCTCTCTGGCTGCTCCTTGATGGCATCATGGACTGTTCTTAGGAGCCTGAGCTCTCGAGTTCAGTGCTTGAATTTAATTGGTATACAACTTGTCCCTCTCCACATTCCTCTGTTGCTGTACAGAGACAGTTAATCCTGACATGTTTTTCTTCCCCTTTCACCTGACGTGGAGCTGTTTTTAGTCCATAGTGTAAAAGTTATGTTCCTAATGAATGTGTATCCTCCCTCATGTATAATAATAATTTGTCTGCTAGAGAAGTTGGTACAAATAACTACTGAAATAACTCTCTGGACTTTGTGAGAGATGAATTCCCTCCATATACAGTCATTAAAACAGTCAGCCGCTGGGTAAAAGCAGAGGGTGTGGAAGAAGAAATATGTCCAATTAGACCAGAAATTTGTCATTTCATCATCATGGCTTTTCTAGTTCATTTGTGAGAAGAGTTCCCAGTAGCTGCCCCATCACCTTCAGAAATTTTTAGCAGTGTGTGCTTGGGTTTTTTTAAGTGACAAAGGTAGCTCTACGATGACTGAAGTTGCATTTTTCTGTCTAAATTTATTCCGTTGTTTTAGCTGAAGCAAACAAGAGAGGGCAAGACTTACAAAACAGTCTGAGTAAGAGCCTGGTCGATGACTTAGAGGTGTGTGCAGCAGCCAGATCTCACAGCTGCTGGAAGCTTAATAGCTGTGCGTGTCTGACTGGTGGTGTTTAAATAAAATAGAAAAACTTCAGAAGGGAGAAAAGAAATTGAATTCATTTTATATTTGTTAAATGTTGAAAGGTGAAAGTCTACACTCTACTAGTGAGGATGGCAGGGAGTGATGCTGTAATGCGGGTTTATACAGTTGTACAAGTCTTCTCTCCAGTGCTCCGACTGGACAGAATATTCAACTTCTCTGATACGATGGCCTCTGAAGGGCAGAGAGGATCCTACTGTAAAAGTGAAAGTCATTCTTTTTGTGCTTTTAAAATAATATGAAGGAATTTTAGGATATTTTGTCTGACAAATAGCAGTGATATGAGAATATACATAACCATATATATAAGAGTATATTCCTTAACCTGAATATTACATGTAACCAATAGAATTCTTGAAATCGCTGTCATGTTCAGTGTGGTCGGTCTTCTTTATTATTTCTACAAAACGTGGAGAACTGATCCTGGATATATTAAGACTTCAGAAAAAGAAAGAAAAGAGGTAGGTGAAACAAATAGCTCTGTCAGTGAACAACACAGACATAGATCATTTCTCCTACTACTGCTTATCTTCATCATCCTGCCATGATTTTCTTGCTTCCATCTTCTCATTGAAATGTGGGCTTTGGCCAGGCGCTGTACAGACCCACACCACTAATGTTATCTGTGGTATAAAATCACATTGACCTTCACTTAATAAATATAAATATTGTATGGTTTCCACTCCAGTTGTCTAAGGTTAGAAAGAGATATTCACAGTACTTTCCTACAATTCTCCATGCTCGCAAGACCATACCAAAGGCTGAAAATGGCTTAAATTTTGTCAGATGCTTGGAGGATGTGTATAATGGTTTGATTTTTGTGCATAGGCGTTGTATAAATCACATGCTATTTCCTATTTCTGTTTTAGAATGGCAAAAGGAAATCACAGCCAACCAATCAGTAGGGAATTTAGTATTTGGTCTCCTCGACCTGTGGATTAAGGAAAACATTTTGTTTGTGATCTCTTTGCCCTGTGTGGGGTTGTATGTCTTCAGATTGACAGGGAGAATAAACTGCTATTTACCTTGTTGCCACAGGACTAGTAAATGTTATCTGTCTAGTATTTGTAAAGGAGTAGTAAATTTAGCAGCTCTCCTCATCTCTCTGAAGTCTGGCTGACTATATGAGAGGTACCTTGTATTTTAATACAATCTCATTTTTAAGAATATTTCATTCACATTATTAATTTTGGCAACATGGAGAATAATCCTGCGTGATTGAAGTTGCATTAGTCTGTTGTGTTTCTCCTGGACCTTTCTAAGTAGCAAGTACTTATTCCTATTGGTGCTTGGCAGTCAAAATGCTTATGAACTGCAAAAACCTTAATGTAAAAATCTTCATAGATCCCCCTGATAATGTGTTCCAAATGCAAGTGCGAACTAATTTGTCTTTCAGAACATTGTAGCTCTTGCAGAAGCAGGTTGCTTGGACTTCAGAACCTTCTGCACATCGTGTCTTGTAAGTGAGGCTTCAATATTTGTTTTCTTTTTTAACCTGGCTTTTACTCAATACTGTTATTAAAAAAAAAATTCTCCTCATTGCTTGTCATGCAAGTGTTACATGCATGGTTTGTTCTATATTGCTTAGATTTCTTTTTTCTTTGACAGTGACAAAAGAGATGCTTTGAGATCCTTGGACTCTAAGCTTGATAAAATAGCTTTATTACTATTTCCATCTAATTTCTGTAAAATTAAGATTTATAGTTCTCATCTCTGTTCTGTGTTGTGGGATCTGTTGTACAGTAATTGTGCAAAATATGATGGTGCCTGTGAGATGATGTTCTAAACTTTGAGTGAAACTTTTGCTATGACTGTGTTCTTTTCCTTCATCCTCGACTAGGTAAGGAAGCCTTTGAGATCTATGCATTGCCTTGCTTGTGATGCATGTGTAGCCAGATACGATCAGCATTCTCTGTGGATTGGACAGTGCATAGGTGAGGGTGTTTGTTTTATCAAATTTCAAAACACCACATATTTTAAAAGTTGCGGAAATAACATTTATCTCCCTAGAGAGAGAGAGCACACCTCATCTAAGAATACACAGTTGATACTGAAGGGGTTACTGATAGGTGCCAGAGGGAAATTTGTTAGGTGGCAGAGAGAAAGGGAACTAAAATGATTAAAGGGATGAAGAAGTCACCCTAAGAGTAGAGAATAAAAAGCCTGGGACTCTTTCTTTTGAGAGAAGGAACAGGAGATATGATTGAACCTTAAAAAAGAATTTTTTAAAAGGCACTTAAAAAGCTGGCTAAAGTGAATGCAGAACTGTTATTTGCCAAGCACATCATACTAGAACTAGGGGAGGCTCAGTGAGAATAGCAATTGGATTTAAAATTGGTAAAGAAAATATGTCTTTACGTGGCAGATAGTGAAATTTTGGAACTCGATGCTGTAAGGGTTTGCAAATACAGGTGGTATCAGAAGGTTTAGAAAGGCATTAGACAAACTTTTGGACAGTGTGTCCAAAATTAGATACGAAAAGAACTAGACAAGTATTGCACACTGTCATTTTTAATGCAGTAGCTGTGGATGAGGAAAATGAACCCTAGGAAGTGGCCAGGCTCATTTGTTCTCCTGAGCTTGTGTTGCCTATTGTTGCTGTCAGAGACAGTGGAGTGGAGCAGCTGGACTACTGAGATAACCCCGTAGGGTGTTTTCTATGTTCTTGTGTTCTTTGAGAAGCTCCCTCTTTCTTCCTTTTTGTCTCGTTCCTGGTGATGCTCGAGATAGAAAGGTTAGAGCTTTACACCTGTAGCAATATATTTTTAGCATACTCTTTTTGCCAATAGCTTTTTTGTAATGTTAAATACTTGGAAATGTTTTTGTAGTGTTTGGTTTTTACAAGGTGGTGAGACATCCTTCTGATGCATTGTTTCAAAGCTTTGAGCAGTACTGACTATAATTTAAAGAAAAATAATTGTATATCTTCATGTAACAGTTTCTCTGACAGAAGCCTGGGGTTTTATGCGTTTGCAATTCTGAAGCACACAAAGGTCAAACAATTAAATTGAATAGCTTAGATTCTTCAGTCACATGAGACAATTGTACTGTGCACAGGGAGAGATGTAGTTGCATAATTAGTCCTCATCTAGCTAAAACAGTTGAAGGCATGCTCTGAAGAAGAGATAAGTCTGGGTTGACTTTATCAGAACTAATTCTATTATATGAATTGGGATAGCTTACAGGGGAAAGCTGAGAAAGAGATCAGCCTTGTCAAACTCTCTTGAGGATAGCAGAGGTAATAGTAAGAATTGGGTTTGATTCTTTTTATTCCTATTAACTTAAGAGGAAATGCAAATACTGCTGGATTTTAAAATGTCAACCTTTTTTTTCCTTGCTTCAAATACAGGCATTGGGAACCATCGTTACTACCTGTTGTTCCTGTTTTTCCTAGCTGTGACGGGTGCCTGTTTCCTTTATGGAACTCTTCTGTGTATGTATCTGTGAATTTATTTGAATTTAGCTTTCAAAAATGCCTGCGTATGGTCTTTATTTTTCAGCATTTCATTTCCAGCAAGTGTAATTATATGTGTGCAAATGGTACTATATTTCAGCAATGATGTTATCTTGTAATTCTGTCTTTAAATGAAAATATATCAAATCTGAGTCTTTAGTGAAATATTTGATTACATTTTTGTTGAGTAAAAACTAAGATACAGCTCTAGTGGGATGTCCAGTTGGAAAATACCATATCAAAAGCATTTTTGTTAGAGGTGAATTAGAGAAGCCATGTGGAGGAAGGACAGGTTACGGGTTCTAGCCTGGATACCCTTTACTGCAGTAGAAAATAAGGTTATAAATACACTATTGCAAAGGCTTTATTGATTTTGTTATTTGGAAATATCTATAGTGGATACTTTCAAAAGTTTCCTTTTGTTTTTAATGCACAGATAAGTTTGAAAAGAGGAGAATTGTATATCTCATTACAAATCCAAACTGTTATTTTAGAAATGAGACTTCTTGGAGGAGAGAGGAGAGCCCTTAAAATGTAGTTCCTTAGGATGAACTAACATAGCACTAATCTTTTAACTAAAAAGTGGAGGGGGTTAATTTTATTTTATCTTACTTCATATTATATTGAAACAAGTAAATATTCACCATAGAGTGAAGTGAACCAGCTATGGCAGTGGAGGACGCAGGACACTCATGTGAAGATGAGTTGCTTTCCTGTGTTTCATCTGCAAAAGCACGTTACTGTCTCCATTTCCTGGGTGTGAAGGAACATGGGAGGAAAACGTCTTTATCATTCAACTGACATAGAGGGGGGAAAAAAAGTTGCTCTGCTCTTAGTTATTTGGGGTTTTTTGTAGGCTAAAGACTTTTTAGGCTTTCAGTATCTCTTAAGAAATCTGCAGAACTTGGACATTCCGGTTTACATCTGTTTAATAGTGACAAAATACTGCTTTCTTGGCATTGTCACCATAATGTCTTCTTTTGTTGGTGATGGTGTTTAAGATAAATGATAAATTCTTGTCCTAAAATTACAAATAAGCACGAAGCAAACTTTCAGAAGTCTTAACAATGAGAGATAATGGTTTATTTTAGTATCACTCATTACCTTTAAAAAACGTACCTAGCCAGTGCCTTGGATGTTCCTAGTGTGGATTGCACATAATGTAAAGATTATGCAGCCAGAATAGCGAGCAGCCACGTGTCTACATGGGTGCTTTTAAGTGGGAACATGATCTATCAAATGGGTTATTTCTGGAGCATGTTGCTATGTGGTATTCATTCTATGCAAATAATTTTTGTTCAGTTCTTAAGTGGCTTATGTTGAAAACATAATTAACTGATTATTCATCTTGTCAGATTGGTCAGACCATTGTGCAACAAGTTACCATCAAGATGGAGCGTGGACATATTTCACACAGATAACATATTGTTCTCCGTGGGTTTCCTACATCTTCTCAATAGCCTGTTTCCATACTGCGTGGGCTTCCTTGTGGCTAACTGTTCAGCTTTATCAGGTATTCTCTTCCTTCAGTTTATGCTCCTCTCTTAAAGAGTCATCATATTAAAACTTTTCCTTTTATGGGATTTGCTCCCATAAAAAACTTTGTGCCTGCTTTCCTTGACTAATTAGTGTCACATCTAGGTGCTTTTCTTAAATCTCAAGGCAGTGCTTTAAGTTTCATGGGTACTTGTGCACTCAGCATTCCCGTGTTACAGGTAGAATCACAGTCTGCAAATCATTCCTATAACAGAGTTCTGGGTCCACTACTCACCAAAAATACCAAACCTGTAAAAAGGTGTATCTAAAGGCAAGAAACTTATTTGACTAATAGAACTGGTATTACTCCTCCCAAAATGGCACAAAAGCTCAATCGTACAATTAGTCCTGAATGGAAAATTCTGTGACAGAGCTCAGTGGTGTGTCATTAGACTTTATTCAATCCCATTGCCACAATAGAAGTACATGACTGGGGTTTTATCCTCATGAGGACTGTCGGATTTCTTGTTTGTGATTTTCTCAGGGAGAGCTTGGCTACACAAATGAGATTGAGAAGAGCTTTCTTAAAACATGTAGGAAACAGCTTGTTTAGCAGCTTTTAGGAAAGATGCATCATTTGAATATGTGTTAAGCATACTGAGCTAAAGACTTGTTTTACATTTTGTTTAAACAAACATAAAAATGCACAATTTTAAATGTGTATTGCTAGATTTCTGTAACGTCCAAGACATTGAGTTGTCATCCTGGGAAAAATAAAGGATTCTAGGTAGGGTATTTACAGTGAACTATTGTGTTTTGTATGCAGTCGTTTGTAAATGTACCACTTCATGATATTTAGTGTGTCATTCGGCAAAGCAGCCTTGCAGCCGTTTATAAGGGCTTATAAGATTTATGTTGATTAAAAAAAAAGAAAATAGAAAAAGGAACAAACCAGCAAAAATGCAGAAAAACCCCATAAATCTCATAGTGAAACTCAGTGAAGGAAGGCATGGAATCAAGAAAATGGGAAGGTTATTGTTGTGTCTCTGACATCTACTTCATCTTTTTTGCTAGGGTACTTTGTCTTCTTGGGGGGATCATTTTCTACCAATTTGCATGGTAGCATGTAGACAAAATCTGAGGAGACAGGTGCTTAACTGCTGTAGATCTTACATTTCCACGGACACCTGTGAAAGTACAGTCTTTACAGTCATCCCAATTCAGCTTGCCTGCTCGGTGGAAGCACTAATGTTACAGCTTGCTGTGTTCTGTTTTAGCCCAAGTGACATTTAAAAACATACTTTTCAGTCATTAATTATGGCAGTAGTTACTTATTTGTTAGCTATGGCCAACCTCCTTCCCCTCCCTCCCTTCTCAGTAGTATCTTTTGGAATCACCAAACTTTTAATTTGTGATATTTGTGTTTTAACCATTACTTACATTTTCCTTTCTGTAAGATTGCATTCTTGGGATTGACCTCGCATGAAAGAATGAACCTCCTGATACAGAGAAAATCTTCTAAGCATCCTGTTTCACTTAGGAGAACTCCATACAAGTGAGTCTCAATGAATAGTGTGTTAAGCATGTATCTTTTCAGTATTTACTTGCTTCACTTCTTCCTAAATGAAAAAAAAAATGGTGGTCTATGGATGTGCTAGTCATGCGTGTTATGAGTTGTGTTAAGAGGAAGAAATTAACGTCATTTTCCTTGCTGAGAACTTCCTTTGTCCAAGGAAATAAACAGCCAGTGTAAGAGCTACTGCGGTTCTTTCTGCATGGCTGTGTATGTAGGAAAAAGTTATGCCACAAGCAGTCCATAGTTTTAATCAGTAAATGCTATTTTGAGGGTGAGGGGTTGTTGTCCTTTAATTTGTTCATTGATCTCTGTGTCTGTTCTGTGGGTTCAGACAGAGAATTAAGATATGAACTTTCTGATTTCTCTTGCAGTATTTAGCTCAATGGAGAAATTAATACCGAGGTTTCCCTGTTACGCTAGAAGTCCATGTGTGGTAGCAGATGAGATCTCACTAAGAGCTAACTTTTCAATATTTGAGTTGAACTTAATCTGCTCCCACTCTTAAATGTAAGGCAGGTTGTGAAAATTCAACAAAGGTGTAATGCTCAATAGAGAACTGTTCTTACATTTCTTCTCCCCGAGCTGTCTTCATTGACAGCTTTTTATCTTAAGTACTGTCTCATGGTGAATGTGTACTTTTGCTGCTTGCAGTTTTCTGTTGTTAGGTTTATTAATGGATATTTCTCTCCTTTTCAGTCTTGGATGCTTCCAGAATCTTGCAGACTTTTTTCAGTGCGGTTGCTTTGGTATGTTCAAACCAAATGTAGTGGACTGGACGAAGCAATACAACCTTTTTCATCCAGCAAAGGAGAAAAATGTTCGTTCTGTATGAACTTTTGCTTAATTTCTAAACCTGTTGAGCTGGAAGCTAAATAAAACTGCATATTTTGTTAATTTTTACAAATTCTTGTGAAGTTTTATTGGTTGGCTTGGGTTTTTTTGCTATTTCTAATATTAAACTTCTTTTGCATAAGCTGTGGCAGATTTGTATGTGGGACAGTCACTATATATCTGTACATATATAGTTTGAGCTGAAACCGTGAAATTTCATGTGATGAGATGACACCAAAAATATTTTTTTTTAAAAGGTAAGTTTTAAGGGCAGAATTTCAAAGCCTTGTTAGTACCCTTTGCTTTATTTTGCAGATAATAATGCTGGGCAGTGTGGTTTTGAATGTAAGTCAAAGTAGGTGATAATGAAAACCAGCAGGGAAACAGATAAAGATCAAAAAATTAAATACTATCTAGAACTGACAACAGAAGAGTAAGGTAATGTAATGAAACAGATTTCTTGTGGCCATTTCATACATGTCAGTGAAATACATTTATCTGCACCATTGTAGAACATAAAGCACAAGCAAATTCAAGTAAAGGTAATGTGAAGGTAATGTGAAGCAATATCAGTACTTTATTGTGGCTCGAAAACATACAATTACAAAACTTACAGCGCTGTATTCTAAGAAAATTTTGTTTTTCTTCAGAGATATCTTCCTTTGAGAGAAAGAATTTCAAATCTCTTTTAATTGTTTCAAAGTGAATAACATCTACTTCTCCATAACACAAAATGTCAAAATGCTCAAGACTCCATTAGGAGACTGGCAGAAGTATAGATGGCATAACACTCTGAACAAAGGAAGGTCGGAACACTGACCCTTGCGCTCCGTAAGGTATCTCTTATCTTAATGGGAGAGTACGCCGAGTCTGTAAAATTCCAGTCTAAAGTGTGGTAAATACTAGTTTAAGAAGCTATAACGTTCCATGAGGTTTTTTGTCTTTATTTACTGTAAAACAAACCTGAATCTAGTTTTATGACTGTACCTTTTTAAGCTTTTCTAAGAATTTCTTAAGATACAAGCTCACAAGTTTTTCCTGCAAGGTGGAAAATACTAAACAAATGCCCTAGGTTCTTAGCAATATGTGATGTTAAATATTTTACTTGACAGCTATCACTTGGTAGCATCAACCGCATTTTGGGTCTGTTGCATCCATTTCTTCTCATTCACACTCTTTCTTTTCCGCTTGAGTGAGGCCGCCGAACCCAATTCCTTTGGGACCAAAATTTTTTGCATAGCAAACTGCAGAAGAAGGAGAGAGGTAAATGGTATTGTGAATGTTTTCATATAGAGGTAAATGACTTTTGGTTTTAGAACTATTTCTAAATTTAAGTTAATGAAAGGAAGGAAATCTGAAATGGTGTCTTTCGCAGAAATGACAGGTTCTGAAAAACAGAAGTTATGTCTGATCTTCTAAAAAAAATTAGGAAACGGTATGTATTTAAGATCTATATAACATTTTCATTGGAGCTACTTTCCTGTCTGAAAATACTCCATAAAACCTGGTCTATGTGAGTAATACAGAGTAATGGTAAATTGGAGATTTTCAAAGGAGGTTAAAAAAAAAAACTCGGGTGTAGTCCAGAAACTATTGATGGCAGTTTAAACCATTCAGTTTTAAGTCTGTATTGCTAAGTGTGTGCATTTATCGTGTATCACAACTCTGCTAAGGAAGTAGTAATATTTTTCTGAATGTGTAGCAGTAGTATTTCTCCAAATATGCTGACTTCATTGCTTGCAGTTGTCAGGCTGTACCCAAAGTCACAGAACTTACATGTTCTTCTTAAGGATTGTCTGTAAAGTTTAGCCTGGGATATAAAACCTTCTCATATTTTTCCCCTTAAGCTGTTTCTGACAGTCAAGTGAAGTCTGTAAACGTTCTTGATCTGAGGAGAACATCTTGATGTATAATTTAGCATTAATGTGTTATCTTCGGTATAATGCAAGTATCAGCTTTTACTGGCAAGAATTCAAATTAGGGCCATGGCCTTAGATGGATGACCTTTGAAGATCTTTGTGGATTTGGGGTTTTTTAGTGAATGAGATTATGCAGGTACAAGAGCCTGCCCAGCAGATGTGCCCAGTGTTCCTGTTAGAAGGTCTGAGGACAGATCCGAGAGAACACTGTATTTGTCAAAAAAATTACAACTTTAAATGTTAATAGTAGAAGATGCAACTGCAGTGTTACCATAGCTCTTTGCTTAGCTTTCAGAAAGTTCTTAAAAAAGACGAAATGTCATGAAGTTGTTAAGCATGCAACAAAGTAATGATGGCAATACTAGGTCTAAAAAGAATAATTTTAGATTGACTCAGTAATCCAATTTGGCTGATTGCAATTCTTACCTTTACAGTAGAGCTCTCCATCTTTGTCTGTAACGTTTGTAGATTCTAAACTCTTCCCACAAATAGCACAGCGGAAGCATGTCTTATGCCACGGCTGAGGAAATTAAGACAATTCATTGTATGTTACAGAAAGTGTAGCAGATGCAGGAAACAAAGAACTGTTGCTTTTTCCAGTGTGAAAAGATTAAAATTGTCTTATTGGTCTTATGGCTTCTATTTTTAGTCATTCCACATTAGTCTTTTTTTTTTTTAATTTACTTTATTAACCCATATCAAGATCTTACCTAGAGACTTTATTATTAATGGAGGTCTAGTAAAAAGCAGAGAGCTGTAGATATTACTCTTGTTTTGGCTGTTTCTTTCATGTGCAGAGATAATAATCTAGGGAGAGCTGCTAGAGCAGAGAGCTAGCACGTCATGTGAGAGAAGCTTTTGTTTTTCCAGTCACAGGATCTCTTTAATATACCTGCATTTGCCACTACAAATAAATGTTTAAGTTATTAATATCTCCAGGTGTGTCAGTAGAATGGCAGTGGTAGAAGAGCCAGCCTGTACAGTGGCCAGGAGTTGTTCTTCAGACATAACAAGATGCTAAAAGTTGAAGGCAGCCTGTGAAAACCACATGGTTTTAAACCTCAGTGTACATCAGACTCTCTAGCAGTTTGCTCATTCATCCTCATGTTTTCTTCATCGAGACTGTGAGTAAAAGTTTAAGAGATCAAGGACCTGTTAGCTGTAGTTATCACTGTTGTAAGAGTGTGACTTGTTTCTAGTGCTGCAGTAGCTACTTACTTTTCCTCCTCCCATGATCTTCTCTGCAGCATACACCGATTTGCCACAACGAGGACATTTATCCACATCTACCGTCATTTTGGCAAACTTTGAAGGATTAGTTGGTGTAGAAGAGCGAGCAGATTTCGGTGACCCCCTAAAGCAGAAGTTTTCAAGTGATTTAAAATGTTGTCTTCATTCTAGAAATACGATTTTGTGATTTTTTGGTAAGGGATAAAAAATACTGAATTACTGGTCTTAAACATGGAAAAGGGGGAAAAAGATGAGAGTATTCTGTTGAAGTTGGCATTGCACGGTGGAAAAGATGATGCTGTAATCACTGGTGTTACCTGGGCTGGGTACGTGAGGCTGACAGCAGCATTTAATGAAAAGTGAAAGTTAAAAAGAATTTTGTTTTACTGAGAGGCAAGAGGGAAAAGACAGGCAAAAGGCCTCTCTGTTCTTTGTACCTGGCTCTCTGCTGGTACTCAATGGTGAGCAGGAAAAAAAACAAAAAACAACCCTTAGATTTTGCATCCAGTTTTATTAGTCACTGTAACATTTGGAGAGGGAACTGGGGTTCTTGGCTGGCGTAGGGTCAAAAGCATATCAGAAAAGCAGCTTCGTTTGGTATTTCTGGACTTTGTGCTTTATGTCTTTGTGGTAGCTTAAAGCCTTTCACAGAATGACTTTTTGAATTATCGGATTGTTGGGCTGCAATAGGTCATTAAATCTCCAGGACGTGACTGTTTCCGATACAGAACTCTGCCTGTAATGGATTTGTGTCTTACAAGGAGCTATGGTTAAATACATTATTTAAGCTTTTATTTCCTGCACAGCGTACTGGCTAATTGGTTTCCTTATAGTGATGCCAGAAGAAAGCATTGTTGATTTGGAAATACACAGCTTTGAGAATCATTGAAAAATACTAGAAAAATGTGCTGTCAGAGGTAATTATGTGTAGCTGCAGCTTTTGGAGGATGGTATCCCATTAGAATTCCTTTGTTCAGACATATTCTCGATGTGTTTCTAAGTGTTATTCGAGCCACAGGGAGGATTTAGAAACGTTATTTCCCCCATTGAGAGGAGTTAACGGTATGTGGTAGTGTGATTATTCTCTAACAGTAAAACCTAACTGTATTTTAGTCTCTGATAGAAAAAACAATTCTCATATTCCATGGTGAATGTGACTTTACCACTGTGCTACTAGTGGCAAATTACAACTGCAGTGAATATTTACTGTGGTGGCATATAAAAGCTGCTTCTGCAGAATAATTGCCTGCTGAAGGAGGAGGTAATTTATAAAGAAGGCGTAAAGAGACTGAATGTCATTAAAAGCTGGTAAATTACTTTGTCCACAGAAGGAAAGGTTGTAGGAAAATCTGCTCTGCTGCTTATGCTAGGTGTTGTTATGGAAACAGAATAAAATATATGGAATACCCCACTAAGTGATAAGTAGGACCAGCAAAACAAAAGGTGCTCTCAGTGGGATTTAACTCACTGTTGCAGGTTCAAGCCCAGATGTTCGCCAGTGTCAGTGCTGAGACATCCCGCCCCTTGTCCGAAGCCGATACCTTTGGGACCGTATTTTCTCCCGTAACAGGTTTTGCAGTAGATTTCAGATTCGTGAGCTGCTACCGTGGTACTGTCCAGAGCTTTTCTGCAAGCCACTGCAAATGGGAAGAGAAAGGCACGTATAAACGTTTGTGTTTTCAAAGCTGAATTTATGTGGTTCAGAATAATTGCAATTGATGTTTGTTTATCTTTAAAAATACAGGACAAGGAGGGTGTTAGCCTGTAGTCAGTATAAAACTTCGCGGGGTTGTTGCTGAAGTAGTTGTGCATACATGCAGCATGCTCTTCTTTTGCCACTCTATGCTTACGCTCTAACCCTAGAAAAATTGTGGGCTTGTTGAAACAATCTACATCTGTGAAGCTTAGGGTGGGTTGGAGGTCATCATCCTAAACTCTCAAATCTTAGAGAAAAAAAAAAATTAGAGGTGGCGGGGTGTTGACTCTAATGTGCATCTGTGCCTTTTGAAATAATCACTCTGAGTCTGCCGTGGCTGTCTTCTGTTGGCCCACGTTATTTAGTGTGCCATTCTTCTGGGATGGCAAGAATATGACCAGAGCCGTTCCAAAACCGGAGACCTCTTCCTAATTGTGTTTGTTACAGGGAACTACTGCTTGGCTTGGCTCCCTAGGAAAGGTCTGGGCAGCTTTTGGCCAGAAGGTGCCATGGGAATGCCCAGCTTTCGTCACGGAATACAAGTTATATCCTCTGCGGCACTGCTTCAGCCCTGGCCTCAACGTGGAAGGACCGAAAGCTAATGAATGCTACCAGCTGCTAATTGGGAGATCTCTGTAAGCACGTGTCTGTGTTTGGAGAAACACAACCCCCTCAGGAGCTGATGAGCGCTGCTGAGGCTGCTCTCACATGTGGTTGTTCTCACCCCGTGGCCATGGAAGCTAAACGACTCTCTCCCTAGTTCTTTGCGTATCTGAAATCTGGTGTTTAGGGACTGAATTCTGTCGATCTTCTTGCTGCTTATCCATGGGAATTGGCCAATAATGGATGGAAAAACAATAGTAGTGACACTCTTCATCTGCTCGGTGACGGTATGCGCTGCAGGGCTTTGGGATCTCAGCGTAGGACAGCCCCCACCCCAGCAAGAGGACGAAGCTTTTGGTGTGGGTTGCCTGTAGAAGAGCAGGGGGTTGTATGCTTCAAGAGTAGAGTTTCAGCGCTTCTTACAAATTGTTCACTGTGTCAATAGTGGTTCGGGGGGTGGGGGGAAATGAGAGAAAACCTTTCTCTCCAACTTCCTTTGAACAAGTGTGTGCCCCACAGAGGGCATTCCGGTCATCTGTGGGCTGCTGAGAGCTTGGGAAATCAGGTTGCATAGCTCGTGTGAGCAAGAGACCTGTGAGATAACACAAGTATTGGAAGCGGTTGGAAGTTCCAGCTCTAGCAGAGCTAGCTGAGTGTTTGATTTGTCCCTTTTTCCCCTATCTTTGTTTTAACTGTCCTGCTGTGAGTCTAAACTTCATCCACATCAGGGAAGGTAAGCTGATACTGGAACCACTGTGGCTCTAGTTCTGTCCCTGCACTGCGCAGAGGGGAAAATAATTTGCAAGGACCTTTATAGTTAAAAGAAATAAAACGAGGGGCTTCTGTAGATGTGTGAACCTGAGCTCGTGGTGCTACAGTCTCTTCTGCTTTGAGATGATAATTGTGTTTGTTAAGGGAGTTAAGGGATGATGGAAACTCGAGCAGTAGATAAAGGGTTTCTATTTCTGGCACCTTAGGGATAGAGTATCAATTCACCACAACAGATGGAGCAGAAGCCCTTGAAGTGCTATTGTTGAAATAACTTGGAGACCTGTCATCTGCCAACAGATACTATTCATGAGCCGGCACGAAGAAGTTTCAGGTTGATGGCGTGAGATCCTGCCAAATGTCCGTCACAGCTGCCGTCTGAGTCAAAGCTGACAGGGAAACAAGGCAGGTAACCGGCAGTCTGCATGGGAAAGAGGGGCTGTTGGAAAGACGTTTGTCTCTCATAATGCTTGTTGGGCAAAAACTATCGAGTGGAGAGAGTGGGATTTATATTTCGGTGTTAATAGGTTGGTTTGCTTGTAATTTTGCCCAAATTGAACTTTTTGGTTCAAAAATACTGGTGTGTTTTGTGTGTCTGGTCAAATATAATGTAAAGTGTAAAATATATTTTAAATATCTGTAATATAAAAATATATAAAACTCAGCTAAATAGGTTAACTGTTTCTGTACCTGAGATTATCTAGGGGAGGATTGGTTTTCTTCTGCTGAGAAATGAAATCCTATAATTGGTTCATTGAAAAGCCCGTGAACATGATACATGAGACCCAGTCGTCCAGAGCTGATGATTAGTGTGTGTGAATCATGGGGAAAGTAAAGCCCATTAACATACCTGTCATATGCCAGCTGGGCTTAGATGCATCTTTAGTTTTTGACCTTAAACATCTGCTGGGAATACTTTTTTAGTGTCTAACCTATTAATAACCTAGAGTTACAACTATAAGGGGAAAATAAATTTAAAAAAAAACCCAAGCCAACCC
>WKFP01014765.1:1112104-1161216 GCA_011057875.1 Pterocles orientalis | reverse complement strand
CCCCCCCCCCCCCCCCCAAAAAAAAAACCCCAGCCAACCAACTCCAACCAAAAAAATCCCCGCAACAAACCAAGCAGTTAGCAGAGCTAATGGGTAGATGTTGTTTGTCATGAATAATTTAAAAAGAAACAGTTATGTGAAGAATGAAGCTTAAACTTGTTCCAGTATGAGAGAGAAATATTAACTATGCCCTATTAGGACAGCTATTTATTTTTATTCTAGACACTGGAGAGTCCACTAATTTGTTGTCTTTTGCCATTTCATTTTCTAGGATTTGATGAAAGCAGAAATGTCAGTTAAAGCTTTTCTCATAATTACCACATTGATGTCTCTCTCCTTATGACATCTAGTATTAATTGGTATAGGCAGCACGTGGAGGCAGTAAGAAGTCTTTGATTTTCACAGATTTTTGCCATTCTGTAAGAACTGGCTGAAGGCTGTCTATTAACTTAAAACTTCTTGCGGGAATTTTTTCTTGCTCAGTCTTTTAGGCTTTGCTTGCAGGGCACCGGGAGAAAGGCAAAGACTCAAGTGTGTCCTTTGGACTGGTTCTGTGTTGCACTGTGCCGTGTCATCTAAGCACGTCAAATCAATCTCATGCCTCCAAACAAATTCTCTACCCATCCGGGAAAGGAGGGTGAAAAATTGGATTCCATGGCTTCTAGCCATCATGCTGGAATTCATACTGCAAAGGTACTAAATCTCAAGCATTATCTGCAAGATAAACTGTTTAACTATCTCTAGTCCTTATCAAATAGTTTACTCTCTCCATGAAGGACAAACAGAGCTGAATGGATACATTCTCTCTAATTTTTCCAGTGCTGGCTCATCTGCAGAGAAAGCGAAATTCCTGGAAGCTATCTGCCAAATATTAGAGGTGCGTGGAGTAAAAGAGTAAGTGAAGTTGATTATTAAGATTATTAAGAGTTGCTATGGAGTGAAAAACTGGTATTTCAGAAAACTGATGCTTCTGAAAACATATGTTAGTTTTCCAGTCCTTCATTTACTAAAAGAACGGGGAACAGCTGGACCAGAATTGCTCCGGCTGTGCTGTACTCCAGGTAGGATGATTAACATGCAACTGTCCTCTGCTTTGAACTTTCCTAGAGGCAAGATGCATAAACTTTACAGAAATTTGGGCTGGTGCTGGTGGTTCCACTGTCCTGTACGTTGCTTAGGGTGTTGAACAACCTGTTGTAGGTGCCCCTTGAGCCAACATTGAACTGGGGAAACTATGAAGCCTCTTTATCGCGTGCAAAGTAATGCAAGAGTAAAATTACTAGCTCTGATGGAAGATTTATACAGGGCTATGGGAATGCTGTGAAGTTAAACCAGTGTAGGCCAGCTTACTGCAAAGAAAGCATGTCTTGTGAAAGCTCCTTCCATTGCACTCGATCTTCTCGGCGTGGTACACTGTCTTTTCACAGGCACCGCATTTGGCTCCACCTCCCCAGTTTGGCATCCTTATCGCCGAAGGTTAACCTAGAAAATCAAATTACAGACATAAAGGCAACAGCAAAAGTGCATTATTTTAAACAGAAGAGTTTGGGTTTTAATTATTACTACTTTTCCCCCCTCTCCAGTCGGCAGCTATTGCAGGGTGGCCCCAAGCCAGTGTCTGCTGGTGTGAATTACCCCGCAGCACTCGTCTGTTATCTGCTAGCAGAGAGAAGAGATAGTACTGAGAGTCCACACAGTCCACCAAGGAGGGAGGATGTGGGGAGACCTTCCTGGGCATTGGAAGTGGGGTTTTGAGGTGCGCCGGTAGCCAGCATGTGCCACGGACCTGGGTGTTAGAAGGAATGGATCCCATCCAAGGGTGAGGGTGCTGGGCTGGTGCCTCAGAGGGCAGGGGCAGTCCAAATCCTCTGAGACCCTCTCTTGTAAATAAGGGTATTCCTTAGCTTGATGTGTTGTGATGGTCAATATGTGAAATGATTGCGAGGTGTTTTGGTGAAAAGGTGCCAGGATCCCTCAAACCTCTTCTGACCAAGTGGATCTAGGGTTTACTTTCTAACTAACAGTAATTTTCTCTCAATCCTGCCCTCCCCTGTATCCCTGCACAGCCTTTGCACCCCAGTTATTGCTTCATGTGTGTTGACCTGGTTTTGTGAGGCAAATTTTAATGGAGGCTGACAAACACTTTGCAGCTTTGCTGGAGCCTAAGCAGAGGTGTGGGCAGTATTTGGCAGTAAATTTGCTACAGAACAGTCTTCTACCTAAACGCTGCTTATACCTTCCCAAAGCAAGTCCTGCTCCATCCACTGCCACACGAGCTCCGCTGGTGACATGTGTAAAGGCCATTTTCTGCGTCAGTGTGGTATCGTTTTGTGCAATTCACACCTGGATAATTCCACCGTGAAGTTTAACAAATGGATGATGTTATTTCAGAAGACACTTTAATACAAACAAGTTGTTTGTTGCTTTCCTGAATCCCTCATAAACGAGCTGCAGGGTCACTGTGCCGCACAGCTGTTATAAAGTAATAACAGAGAGGCTCCTAAGGTGCTTAAAGGCGTGTTTGTCAATTGTTTCTTAAAACCTAAATGTCTGAGGGGGGAGAAAAAAAAAGGGTAGTGGTTGCTGCTGCAGTTCTTGCTGTTGGTTTCTGTTGAGGTGACTCGCCCAAGGTCACAGCGTCGGGGCTGGGAGCCTGGCTGAGGTCGCCTGACGGCCGGCTGGGAAAGTGCCCTTCCTGGTGATTGCACTATCAGCATCTGAAACAACCCCAGCCTACGGTTTGCCCTTCTGTTTTCTTGTTTGAGTCATCGTTTCTGGAAAGACCGGGACGTCATCTTGTCATCTGCACATCGTATTATCGGGTTGTTCCACGCTCCTGGCTCAGACCTTCCTTCTCCTTCTTGGAAAAGCGGTCACCTTCTTATTATAGTTCTTTTGAAGCCTGCTTGTGCTATTTGTGTTTGGTTAAATTCACTATGAGCTATTCTGAACTAAGAAAAGGATTTTGAACGCTGAATCAGGCCTGCTACCTGAGAATTTTCTTCTGAGGTCAAGAAAGAGAGAGAGAAAGGAATTTATCAGAGCAGTGATGGAACAGAGCTGGTATGGTCGGTGCTTGCATTTTCCTGCATCTGTACGTTGGACACTGATGTCCTGTGTTTATCGTAATTTCTGTGAGTTCTGTGCTGTATCTTCTGAATTTCAGAATGAAATAATGGTTTCTACATGCTGGCTCTGTAAGATGAACCTGAAGGGAATTCTTCCTGGCTCCTAACACTAAAAATCGTGCAGTGGTATAAAAGAGGAGGATGGCATAGGAGTGTGTGCACATGCTGAAGCAGTAAGACTAAGGACGTAGCGACGTTGGCAATCAGTGCTTGATATCAATGCAGGTACCGGTGTATCCAAGCATCTCTGCTTTGGTGCTGCCGTTATTAGTCTATCCTTAACCCTGGATAATTACATAGTCCCTGTTGGGACTGTTACCTGCCGTAGACACTGTACTTGTCACCCTCATGCAAGATCCGATCTCTCTTTCTCTTTGTGAGGCTGATTTGTGCTGAGCTGAACAACCTCCGCAGCTCAATCAGCCCCGTCCTCTGCTGCCATGCAGCCGCAGCATCATCCGTCTCTTCCAGACTCTGGCAGTTTTCTGCAAGGATGTTCACGAGCCAAACTGCTCTGACAGTTAGAAAATGGTAATGATACGAAAAGGAAAAGAAAACTCAGCTTGTCTCTAACTCTGTTTATCTGTAATGTAACGAGGAAAAAGCAAAAATCTGATGTAGCTGAAATAGGAAATAAAAATAACTGCAGCCAAGGAACAGACTATGAATTTGTTCCCTTCTTACTCAGTGTAAGCTTTGCTGAACAGCACTGCTAAAATCTTTTTTATGCTTCTTTTAAATGGGAGACAAAGGAAATCTTTCATGTAGGTAAAATCTTAGTCTCATTCTGCCATTCTGTATTTTCTCCTATTTTTAAAGTATTTTTGTATCGGTGCCCTTTTTTTCTCTTATAAAAATAGTTCAAGTAATGCGTCGAACTTTTTAAGACAAAGAAGAGTGATGGGAGATAAAAATCAGTTTTGTGACTAATTCTTAAAAATGAAAATGAGATTTTTGTGTTTGCAGTGTTTCCTTTCAAATCAAGGTTCCGGTCGAATCCCTTCCCAGCTGGAGCAGCAGCGATGGCTGTGGTTTGTGCCTCCGGTTTCTGTAAAACTGCTTGTGCTGTATAAGTTCCCCTCAAAGGCACACCAAGCATCTCGATCTGTGGCAATGCGATGCTTGTTGGAAAGTAGCTCTAATGATGTAATTGGCTGAAGGAAAAAAATTATCTCTGAAAAAGGCTGATAATGCATGATAGCGAACCTTGTGCTGCTACGGGCTGTGGCTGGAGCTCTTAACAGACCCATTGCTCCTGAGGCCAATTATAGTAACATGACTGGGCATGCACACACATTTTCCATGTTTTTTTGGCATCACCTGATGGGAAGCTGTAGGAGAAAGAAGTCACAGTCAAAATGTTCCCAGAAGGATACCGGTGTAAGAACGGCAGCGTATGCCGTGGCGTCTGCGCTGGTTGGCTCAAAGGGGCAAGTCCCTGCCCTTCATGTCCTTGCTTTGTTCATCTCTCCGATCACGGAACTGCTGTGACCATCCCTTCAGATGCTGAGCAAATAAATTCCACAGGGTATATGGCATTCCTAGTTTTCTGCTCATCTAAATTATAATGGTGGATAAATCTGACTATGGGTAAATCTCCATCCTTACAACATGCAAATAGAACCCAGTCTCCTATTTGTCTTAAGAAAAAATTATACCCAAAGTCTTAATTTCATTAAATTTCATCAGGTGTCAGTATCTAAATCCCCTGAACTTTGTTGTCTAAACCTGGGTAACTTGCAGTGGCTGCTAACCGCATGGGACTTCCAGGTTGGTGATCTAGTGGGAAGTGGAGTGGACCCACTCTAAATGCATTAAAGACGTGACGGAGGGACTTTGGAGTATTAATATCGCGGCATGTTGGCAGGCACTCATGGTACTGTTAAGCTGGAGGAGTGTTCTTGGTCTCGCTCTAATAGCATTCAGCAGCTCATATCCTTCCGTTTCAAAACACAGCTACTATATGGAGTAGAATTTGCACACATCAGATGTGCAGCCAAGGGTACGTGCCTCTCGTTATTTAGAGCCTGTAACGATCTGGGCTAGCCTCGGGGCGAGCGTTCCTGTGCTCTGCACGGGCGTGAAAAATGTGAGCCATGTTCTGATGGGCTGTTAGTCATACTGTACAAATCTGGATGTCACAGAACTGTCCCGGAGTGTCCCTCACTCTAATCGGAGTGCTATTGATAAGAGTAGAATACAAAAATACATTTATATCCATTGGTCTGAATGGGAATTGGGTGCGGTATTGGCCTGATGGAGTTGCTTAGAGGAGGAAGAAGCGGCGCTAGTGCCAGAGAGTGCGGTGCAGGTGGGAAAGATGTTGAAAATAATTCTGATTTTGCCTTGCTAAACCCGAGTTTTTCCCTTCTGTGCGATTACACGTTTGATAGTTCAGAGCTCGGGTTGTATCCGGATGGACTGCAGAAGTCCCTTACTGTGTGGCTGGGAGGATTGTCTCAGGGGGCCACAGGGTGGCTTTGAAGTGGATAAACAGCAGGGGAAATGTCAGTCTACCAGGGGTAGAAATGGTGGTAGAAACGCTGAACCAGGACCGACGGTAGCATATGCTTTGCGTCTCTCTATTTTAGTCCCAACTGGCTGTTCGGTCTCGACTTGGTTAAAAGTATAAGAATACAGATTCCTTCCTGAGTAACTGTACAGTAATAATAGCAAATTGAATCACTGTCTTCACTGAAATGCAAGTAGCAAGGCTACATTTGAAATTCTTTTCCCAGCCGAAGCCTGTGGGAAATGCCAGCGCAGCCGGGAGCTCGCGCCGGTATCTAATCACCGCTCCGCTGCTGCCCTGTCCTGTGACCGCCCGTGACTCATGCCCCTGTCCTCAGTGTTACTCGCCAGCACCATGGGGATCACGGAATAGAGCTGTCTTTATAGAAGGAGCCATAAAACGCTGCTAAAGCTTTTCTCTGCAACAAGCACTCGCTGTTCTGGTTTACCTTGGTGTCTCTGCAGCGTAAAGCGCAATTCCTGCCGCTGCATCTCAAAAAGCCTGAAGGTGTTTTTGTCAAAATCCATTCCACTAAGGAAAGCGTTATCTCTTGGCAGGAAATAAGCGAGCTCATTTAATGACAGATGCAATAGTCTTATGTATTTATAGCTGTATTTCCTCTGTTCTGGTGCATTCAGTGGGCTATGGATACAGATAAATTTGGGTTTGTTGTTGCCGTACATTTAGCCTCCACCACGATCTCATGATGACTGGCATTTTTCCTTTATTCCTGCACATACTGATGCACATATTTACAGGCAAGTAAATACTGATTTTTCATTGACACTGCTCACTCTAAGTTACACAAGCCCTTTTGAAACAAAAAATTTTAAGTGACTTGCTCCAAAGCACACGATGCGCGGTGCTGATAGAAATCCCCAGGTTCCTGTGAGTCCTTTGCTTTCGTCTCTCTGTCCTTCCCCATCATCTTTTCTACCATAGTAACGCCACATTTATTTTAAAACTTCCTTGATTCACACTTTTCAAGGAATTTTAGATCACACCTCTAAAAAATAAGGTGCCCCGACCCTAGGACAAGGTACTTGGTTCTGACTTTAAAAAAACCACCCCCCCTGCCCCATGCTCACACACACCCCTGGAATTCAATTTGATTCCTGTGGCTGTGGGAAGCTGCATTCTGCTGTCCAGAGGACCTCTAATCCTGGGTTATCGACTTTCCCTTTTCCTCCCACTAGATCCTTCTCTAAATCCTTATCTGTGTGCTAAGTCACGTAAGTGCTGAGCAGAACCATTTACAGACCGGGAAATGGTGCCGTGATGATTGAGATCAGACACCGAATTATTTTATCTATGTACAAGGCTTTATTCTTTGAAATAATTTTACCTGTAGGTAGAAAATTTTTCAAAGTAGATAACTTCTTTTTAAAAAAAAAAACAACTAGTGAGGTTTTTCCGAAGTTTTCACCAATCGTGCTGGCTTTTAACGTTTGAGTGATGGATGAATTTGTTCATCCCGTGTCCTTGTCTGGCTCTTTTCTGTGGCGTCTGTGTAGAATTCTTCTCATTTGAATATAAAATTGACATTAAGTATTTTGAGGATTTTTTGGTTGGAGTTCCTGGGGGTTTTTTACTTCTACAATACTTTTATCTGAGAAATTATGAAAGTTCATAAATTTGTACGCTTTAAAAAGTGCATGTACAAAGACCAACTATTGTTGAAAACAATCGAATTTTTTACAGATTCTAAAACTTCTCTTATCCAGTCTAACACGTGCTCCAAACGTGCATCTCGTGGATGAGGATCTCCACAGCCCTGTTCTGTAGCACTGGTGGCTACTCCACAGGTTGAGGAGCCCAGAGGAATCCCTCGGCCGCCTACTCCAAACCGAACGTTCTGCTCACGGCTTTGTAGGACTCACATTTCTGTACTATACGGACGCATTTCAATTTGTCGAGCAATAAGCTGTTTTTACTGCATGTTAGGAAAGAAAAAAACCACCCAAACCCTTCCATCAGCCAGTCTATACTCTACTCACCGGGGTCGCTTGATGCTCCTCCCTGTTTCCTTAGGACTCGAAGGGTTTGGACACGGGGGATTCGGGCACTCTTTAAATGCGGTGGCCGCTGCTGTGGGCCCTATGGAAGCGGGGAGGGGAGGGGAGTGAGAGAGAGTTTCAGGGATCTGAGCAATGCCATTGCTATCATCAAGCTGAAAATAACCTCTGACAAAAGCCTGGCATTTTGTTCCCTTCTGTCCACTTGTGAGTAGGTGGACAACAATGCGGCCCCTCAGATTACACCTCGAGAGCGTTCCCGACGGCAGATCAGAAATAAAGATACAGGATTTAGAGTTGCTACTGCGTTTCTTAAATGTGAATCATAAAATAATGGTTCCTGAAATGAGGATTTAGCTATAAGTGGTCACATTGTCAAAAATTATTTACCAAAATAATAATTAAAAAAAAAATGAAAACCTATTTGTAGGAACCTCTGGAACTTACTGGTTTTAAACCAAATAGAATTTCATTCAGTTCATGATTTGATAGATACAACTGGTTTCTCTTTTAGGGTACAGAGAATTACACTTTCCACTCTCGTCTTTAAATTTTTAGTGGTTTTAGGTGTCGAAATGGCTGCTTGGTGTGTTTAATGTTTAGCATGTCCAATCATTGCCGTTGTATTTGCCGTGCCTCGCTGAGCCCCTTGGAAACGGGGGATGCTGTGGACGTGGTGGAGGTGAGGAGACTGAAGTATGAAGCACGTAAAGTTCACCTTTTACAGGGTTTTATTTTGAGTGCTTCACAGATTTAGAAGCTAATTCTCATTTTCTGAAGGAATGTCAGAATTTAGCATCTTCATTCAGCATCACGGGCTTTGCTGTGTGCGGCAGGGCCAAGCCCAGGGGCTCAGCACCACGAGTCTGAAGCTGACGGTCTCAACTTTGGGACTTTCAGGGGAGCAGAAGAAAATGAGATGCCGAATCTGTGTCAGACTTTAGGAATTTAGGGTTCAGCTCCCTGAGACTGCTTTGAAAACTCTTAGGACCCTATTGATCCACTGACTGTTGAGGCCAGCAAAGGTTTTATAATACAGAAACAGGTCCTTGGTGTAAAGTTGGAGGTCAATTTTTTCCTGATCAGGAGAGCTGGGATCTATCACCTTCTTCATTCTCCCTGGATAGTTAAGGGAAATCTTCTGCCTGTGTCCAATAGGGCTAAATGCAGAGCTGACGGTGCAATGTACATGCTGTGAACGTTTGTTGTAAGACAGCAGCAAGGAGGGGCTGGGGCAGGACCGAGTGCGCTGTCGGAGCACAGGGAGAGCACTAAGGGGCTTGTAACCACTTTGTGTTTGCACCTTGGTGGTTTGTGCTGGGAGCCTTGACATCTGAGAGAGCTGAAGTTGCTTTCATCTTCGCTCTTGTTGTCGGCAGCGCCAGGTAGATCGTGCGTTTGGAGGGATTTGCAGCAGGGAAATGTGTGGAGAAAGGTTTTGCCCCAAAATGTTAGTAAGTATTTTCCCTTTGAGTTTGGCAGAGAATTTAAGGGGAAAAGGCAAGGAACGTTTAGTTTCCTGGTGTTGGATGTTGCTTTGTTGCTGTACTACCGTGCTACCCCAGATAGTGAGTGCCCCTGCGTATTTCCCCCCCTAGATTTCCAATTTCTATAAATCAAAGGTTTAAATTAAAAAAAGGTTTAAATTAAAAAAACACGTCTCAGAGAACTGGAATGCAGCGTATCAAAAGTGAAGTGAGCCTGAGGGTCAGAGGGACTTTCCTAGATCTTGGCAACAGAGTACGTCGGGTACCGGCGTCACGCTTGAGGGGAGGTGAGGCAGGGAAAGAGCGGCGAGCTCGGCTCGTCGGAGAAAATGCGGGTCTTCTGGGGAATAGGATACTTTGAGCAGAGAAGCGGGATCTTTTCAGCCTGCAAAACGAACAAGAACGCAGTGCTAAGGTGTTACAAAGCCTGTGTGAAAAAGCAAACAACTGTATTTTGACAGGAGCCAAGGGACACTAGGCAGCAGGTCGGAATGTGTGTTCAGCTTTTCAGAACAGCAGCTTGGGAGAAGACCCTTTCTCCAAGCCTAGTTACTGTAGTTTTTTATTCTGTCCGCTGTGGTGTCCAGAAGTGAAAGGTTTGTAGTTTGTTACCTGTGAGTAATGCAGGTTTCTATAAACCTTTGCCTTTGTACTCCTAGAATGAAATTGATGGCAGGTGTGAAGACTATCAACCCATTACTACTCTGGAAAGAAAATCTACTTGCTGCTGCGTTGAGAATTCCTCCATTTCCCGGCGCTTATTCTCTCCTTGTCAGGTAGGAGTATTTCAATAATTATCCTATTCTGTTAGGTGTATTTTGTATTATAAAATAATTCTACATTATTAAAAAGCAAGCCCGTTAGTTTTACGGTGTTGGCTGTTTTAGCTGTGTGGTTTTTTACCCAGTTCCAGCATGAGCCTCGGGCTTTGTTAGCGTTTCTCTTGTCCTAATTTGGACAGCCAGGCACGTTTCACCTGGGCAGGCAGATACACTGTGTTTTCCTTTAATTTGTTAGGTATTGCTTGTCATCTCAGATGAGTGTGAGCTTCATCTTCCTTCGGCGTGGAAGAGACTGCTTGGAGGCTGACATTGATCTTGGCTGGAAGGCAGAAACTAACGGTACAGCCTCTGTGGGGTGTGTGTGTCCAAGAGACACGGGGTCCCTCCTTACAGAAGCCAGAGCTTAACGCTTGCCCCAGTAAATAGTGCTTCAGCAACTGCCCCTGGGATTTCTGCCACAAACCGTTTTAGATGGTTACAAAACCTTAGGTCAAGCGTTACACTAGTGATAGAGTTCAGAGGTCAGATTGACTTACTTTAACCCTGTTCTGATGAAATACCAGAGACACCCCTGTCTGACACAAAAGGGATGAAGAGGTGCCAGTGTACAATGTATTACTTAGGTAATTTCATTTGATCAAAAAAAACAAAAGTCAAGATTTGAGTTTGATGTAAGTTTAATCTGAACAAATTGATTTAAAAATACAGTATAAATAATTCTTAACTTATACAAAATTTGATTAAGAATTAATTTTGTTTTTTTGTTTTTTTGGGTTTTTTTTACTAACTTTACAAAAGAGCATTATTGAACATAGGAGCAAGACATTTTAACTATGGCCTTTTGGTTAAGACATAAAATATGTACACACTCACAGTACTTCTCTTTGTGCAAAATATGTACTGACTGATAGACTGTACCTTTCTGTACAAAGACCATTTCAGCTTACTTTGCATAGCAGAAAAGCAACACAAAAATCACTAGATACATAACTCTGTTGCTATAATACTTCAGGTAAGCCTTTTGGAAAAATTATTAGACATTAACTTTCTCATCAAGAGCCAGTTTTAATTCTAAAGCATTAATTAAGGCTATTCCAGTATCGAGGTCTTGCCAATACACGTCCAAAACAGACATGGTCCGTCATAAAATCCCAGATGTGTGCAGCGTGTTACCAGTAATTATGCCTGCTAACACATTCAGCAATTCAATATCCTAAAATCAGTCTTCTGACACTTCAAGTTTTCGTTGAGGAATATACAGAGTTCCTTGAGAGATTCTCTCAGTACCATCTGAGTTTGCAGATAGTGAAGATACGGTGTTTGGCCCTCCTGGTGTACGAAAAAAGTTTTCTGTAACTGTCTGGGGCTCTTGGGGTTCCTTTGGAACAGAAGGCTAAAGAGAAGAGGGTAAGAGGAAAAAAAAGTGAATTCTAGTTTTAGGTTTCTGCAGCATGTTAGCAAACTCATTTTGTTTCCTGAAATTTAAAAACTTAACTCTTTACTGAGAATATACCTGTACTCCTTGATATATTGATAGATATATAAAATAATTAAATAAAAATCTGGTTTCTCTAATTTGCTCCTAACTCTTTTTTTAATACAAACAGGTCTTAGGCAATAAAGTATTACACAAAATATACAGAGAAACTTCTTGTGGAAAAAATATTCTTTTAAAATCCTCTACAATCATATCCTATTAAAAAAAGCTAACATTAAATGCAAGAACTTGTGAGTAGATTAGGAGAGCAACAAGCAAAAAAAAGTAACAAACGGACAATTTGTTAATAAGTGTCACCTCAGATCTGTGCAAAATCCTCCCTCTACAACAGTTGTCTCTTCACATCCTCTCATCTTCCAGCTGGCTCCACTTCCACAACAAATAAGACATTTGTTCATCTCTAACCTCTCAATTCTATTGTACTTATGCTGGCCTTCACCGCCAGCTCTTTTCTTTTACCAAAAAAAATGTTTGTTTAAAAATTCCACCTGCTATAAAGGAATTGCTGCACTATACTTCTCACTCAACCCACCACAGTCAAGAAGCTACAATATATTTTTACTCACCTTCTCTTCTTGCAAGTTCATGTTTTCAGAGGTAAGGGTAGCACTTTCTGGTTGTGAAGAGACTGCCACGTGCTGGAGAACAGGGTTTGCAGGAACTGGCACACCAGCAGGTATTAGTCCTACGTGTTGCAGAGTAAAGTTCAGAACTGAAGAACTTGGGTTTGGGGCAGAACTGGTGTTGCTTGAATTGAGACAGGAGTTGCTCAGTACAGGGGCAGCAGCTAGAGAAGTTGGTGACAGCATGATATTCAGGGGTGTTATATGGAAAGCAGGAATGTTAACTGCTTTCAGTTCAGATGCTGTCACTGGAATGACACCTGAAACAGAAAAACCAGCTGTTGAAGGGGATTAAAAATTGAGACTCAAGCCATTGCGTTGTGATTTCATTACCTCAGTAGGATGAATCTGGCCCGTGATCCTTTAAGCCAGACAACTCTACACCTGTTTTCCTTAATACTCACCCGCAATGGGTGGGGCGTAGGTAGTGTGCTGTAATGAACATATCCCAGCTTGCTCTTTAGGAGGAAAGCCTGCCTTGTTGCCATGGGTGCACTGAGTAAGAGGAATAAGATAACCAGATGGAAAAAATGTCTGAAAAAGAAAAAGACAATACACATTTACCCCAAACACATAATAAACAAAAAAAAAATAAGAAGTTTTTCTCCAAAGTTGAGTCCCCCTTGCCTTGTTCTTATTCTTTACCCTCCATATCCCCAGCATCCTATATTCCATGTCTGTGCTGCCTTAGACACAACTGCCTCAAGGACACGCTCTTGAAAGTAAGACTGCCTTACTCTGCAGAAGTCAACTGGCTCCATTTCCAGCTGATATCCTCAGGAACTGAAAATCCATCTAGGATGAACACAGTTCCATTGGACTAGACAAAAGAGAAATCCTGATGCTGAATACTGGGGTGTTGTTTTTCCCCTAAAAGAAATATCTGCACCCAGTAATCATCACGTCACCTCATTCTTGAATTGTGTTTTTCCTAAGACAAATATTGGAAGACAATCCTTTTGCATGTACAAGTTCTGTTTTTGTCAACAGAACTGTTCTTTATTCAGGTTCTCTACAGTCGTGTCTTAACTGCAGAATGCCCAGTTCCATTCATGAAGAGAGTTTTATGGGATTCTGCTGTAAATCCAAGTATTTGAGACTAAATATACACAAACAAAGGACTGGGAAGGTATGGGATCTCAACATTGCCTTCATCTACTTAGTCTTGGGTGTGATCTTCGTCCCAATCAAAGTCTGAAAGTCACTTCCCATCCTCTTATTTGTGTACTTAATGCAGAAATGGAAGTCCTCCATTCCTACACAAGAAGGTTTTAAAAGCACACTGCAAATAACCCAACCAAAGCCAGTCTGTGTATGTGTAGTTCATTATCGTTTTCTTTCTTTTGCAAAGACTCCAAGTGGTGTTTTCCCAGGTAATGGCAGGATGCTGTGTGGTGTCTGACAAAGCTTACCTCGTGAGCAGGAATGGCAAATGCTACAGGTATGTCTGCTTTGGTTTTGGTGTTGTCCTCCGTTTCTGGAATATCTTCTCTTTTACATTGGTCATAGCAACTTGCCATGTTTTGGTCTAATATTTCTGTTTTGTTCTGTCTCTCTTCCTGGAAATTGTCCATTTCATGATCCACTTGTGAGCTATCGGAAGGTGGTCTTTCATTTTTAATGGATTCTCCCTTTAAAAAAAAATACATACAAAACCAAAGGGCAGGCATTGTAAGACTTAACATTCTCAATTACAGGTCTACAATGATATTTATCCAAGCAAGCTTTCTCCTTTTTTTCTGATTCTCAAGTTTATGCTATAAAACTTTTGAGCCAACAAGACAACCAGTTCCCCGTTATCCCCTCTTGCTCCTTCACAGCTCGTGGATGTTTGATGCCACATGTTGTCACAACACGCTGATAACATTTCAAGACCATTTCGGCAAGAACAATTTAAAGCAGCGTAATAATTTACAGAGATGCCAAAACATTCAGCAACGGAGGAGTAGAAAGCAATCCAGACTCAGTTTCTCTGTAGGTATCGAGTGTATCGGAACCTCTCATTCTCTTTATGTGCTGTATTATTGTGCCTACAACAATCCAGCACTGACAGTGGACAATGTTGGAAAGAAATAATTAGAAGGAAATAATTAGAGGTGAGCCACCTGAACTACTCCGGAATCCCTGTATAAAGAGGTGAGTTTTGAAATAATGTTTTGGGAGTCGGTTTATTTTGACTAACATCTTTACACTCTGACACATCTTCTTGGAAATGAGTATTTGGAGGGGGAAGAGGGGAACAAGGAGAAAAATACAGCTGGATCCTAGGTTGGCCTTTCAAAGATAGGTGTTGTATTCATACTCTGTATTCTGCCTGGAGCTTTGCAAATGCCAGCAAGATGGTGTGATATTTATATATATCTATATCTAAAAAAACAAACAAAACCAGCCGCCCAAACATCAGCAAGGACAGCAAATGAATGTCAACTTTTCAAGTGTATTGTTATTTAAAACGCCTACACGCTGGTAGGCTCCTAAGTCATTTTGAAAATGAGTAGGTGGCAAGATCATTAAGCTAGAAAATGGCATTTTAAAAATAATTTAACTTACCAGAGAAGTATCAAGGCTTTCCTCGTCCCTTCTACACCTTTTAATCAAATTATTCTCCTGTACTGCTTGTGGTCTTTTAAGGCACCTCTGTGATGAAGTTTCTGACTGTGTAGTCGATCTTTCTTCAGCTGCCAAGGACTTTGTTGGCTCATCTGTAGCTATCTGATTGTCCCCTTCCTCAGTGGTTATTTTATTTAATACTTCTGCATTAGGACTCTTCATTCCAGTTACATTAGCACATGGTAGAGGCTGCAACATTAAACTTGGGCTGTATGTTGTCACAGTGTGGGCTTGGGAAGGGTGCAGATATATCGCGTATGAAACACCAGAAGCAGTGTGAGGTAGGATGACTGGTGAGACCGAACTGTGGCTCGGAGGACAGACAGCCAGCGGCTGCGCCAGAGCCGGCTGCTGAGAGGGTGCTGCGGTGCCCGGAGGTTGCGGCTTGGGGGCTACCTCAGGCGAGGATAAATTGCATTCCAAAGCCGATCTTGACAATTTCATCTCTTTTGCTTTCCTTAAAAAACAAAACAAACAAACAAACAATCCCAAACATATTTTAATAGCATAATACAGAAACGATTGCCCCAGCAAATTATTTCCTGCAATACAAAGCCTTAACATAAACTTGTGCTTCTCAATCCACCTAAAAGAAAATAAATGAAAAAAAAATACCCTGCAGTCTCAGGGATTACCATTTTTTGCAGACTGTTGCCCAACTCAAACTGAGCACAGCTTTAACTCAATAGCCAGCAACAAAATAAAGCTTCTGACCTTAATGCTTGTGCAAACTTACTTTGATTGTCCTTCCAGCTGATGTCTAGTGATTGCTGGAACCATTTGACTTGGGAAAGCTGATAAATTTTGATCAGTACCTGGTTGGAGGGGGAAAACAAAACTGTTAGTACATCAAACGTAGAAGTTAACAGGGTCTCCTCAAGACAAAATTTATTTAACATGGAGCACACATTTAATAAGATGCTGAGACTCCATGTTATCCTCAGACTGCAGCCCAGGCTTGATTTGATCAATTGGATGGTAGCTTACATCAAACAAACTTTATACCCTCAGCTCCATTTTTTTCCCTCCGGAGAGGCTACCCAACAAGAGCATGAACACTGATAGGTAACCAGGGCTAGGGCAGTTCATAGATACAACATCCCGACATCAGCTATGCTGCACAAACACAGGTTAGTAGCCATTGAGACGGCTCGCTCTCTACGTTGAGACATCACACAAAGTCAGGATAGTGATTTGTAAAAAAGGATTTAATATTCTTAAACCTGAAGGAGTAATATGCTCCTCCTTGTGTATTTGGTGTGAAAGAGGAGGCTAGAGTTCCCTACGGTGTGCTGGATTTGTTCCCCTAAACTGGAAATTAGCTTCTACTAATTGCAGAGCTTACGCACTGAACACGGATCGTTTTAGCTTTGTCTTCAATCTTGTAAAGCCTCAAATTTACATGCAACATGTACCTTCCTCATCTTGTCTATTTTTGACAGTTCTTAAGACCTGTTTGTTGTAAGCAGGCACACTCACACATCCCCATCTCCTAGAAGATGGCAAGCCTGAATATTTAATGCAAGGCTACATCTGAGTTAAAAACAAATTTAGATAAAGATACGTACTTGTGCTTGTTTTAACTGGACTGGTCGGAGCAGATTGGATCTTTCTTCTGTCATTTTCTATACTTTTAACTAACTTTATTAGAGATGGATGCCGAGTGAAGTTTTGCTTTCCTCTTGAAGGAAAAAGGTTTTTTGAACACTGCTCTTTGGAAGCGATGGGTTCTGAAACAGGTGGGGGACAGGTTGTAGAAGTTGTTTCAAGTTTTGTATCTAAAAAGCAGGAAAAAATGCAAAGATTAAATACATATCATATGCAGATTCAGTAATTAAAAGCAGTAATTTGAGCCTGGCTTATAATTATAAAAGTCCTATCAGGAGCAAAAATGGAAACGCAAGAGTCTCCATATGAGCACATCCACCACGTGGAAATAGATACTGGTGTGCTCATGCTGTCAGAGGCCAAGGACAGAGATGTGGCTACTCAAAACTTTCTGCTTAGTTTACTCCAACGTTTAGTCCAAAAATTTCTAGCAGAGACATCAAAGAATCAGTCAGCAGAAGGAAAGGGAAGGACATGCACACACCTACCCTGAATAGATGGCAAGACCTCAGGTCCTGTCCATTTGAACGCTGGTTTTCTACCTCTCTCCTCTGTAACGTGAACTTTCTTGATAAGCTGAAGGCTACTGAGAACATTTGCTATGTCATAAAGTCTCCTAATTTTGGCTGAAATAAAATAAACAAATGTAAAATATAGCGATTCCAATTAAGAAGTTAGCATAGATTAAAAATGTTATAATGCCCTTTTAGCAGCTAAAAGGAAAAACCTTTATAATTTTTTATAAGAACGATTTTGTGGAACAGATATTTACACTGTGAAATAATATATCACAATAGAGAGCTTTTATGTAAAATACAATGACATAGATATACAGATCTAGAAAAGAAAATAGAGCTAAGCATATTATGCTAAATATTGAAAAATAATTTTCAAAACAAGTTAGATTCTGTGCAATAACCAAACCCATACCAATTCTGTTGTGAAAATCAGTAGCTTAAAAGGCAGGTACATGCATGTCGCGGTGAGTGTGGGAAGCAGGGGCAAGAGACACACTAAAATCCAACAGGATACTCATCCTGTATGTTCCTAACTGGCTCTAGGTTGAGGTTGTAGGTAGAGAAGTTTTAGGCAGCAGCCAAATGACAAATGACTTCTGGACTGCAAAGTGAAGGTGCTTAGGGCAAAGCTTCTGCTATGGAAAACTTAAAGTCCAGCAAGCCAAAGTCCCAAACTTTGGACTTTTAAAGCCCCAAACTTGGGACTATGCTTCTTAACCAAGAACGTGGTAAAACGTGATCCCTGAAATACAGACAGATGGATGGAACGCCCTGAAAACACTTTTAGTGCTAGACAGACCTTAGGGAGGAATAATTAGGAATGAAAAACAAACCAAACCCCCTCTTGACTCCCCAGCCACCCTCTCTGTATTGCCATGATGGAGTGGAAAGGAAATTCTGAACTGAAACCAGCGAGGACCAGCTTCCTTTTGGCATAGATACAATTCCACAAGAAAACCCCCAATGGAGTCTGAAGGTAGGGTGTAATTTTCAATGAAACCCACAATTCGTTCTTGATCTCTCAAGACCAGGGACTTTAAAAAAATTATTATAGATATACAGGCCTAGACCTAGAAGTACCTTTTCATTTGAATGGAGAGGAAGAGGAGGAAGCGTGCAGGGAACTGAGAGAAGGGTAAAAGAATGAAGAAATAACTGGCAGTTACAGCATTGGGTTTCACTTCCTCTCATGTCTAAGTTATTAACAGGACTTTTACAGAATTTTTTTAGATTTCCAACAAGTAAGTTATATGACCAGAAAACAGATTTGCATAATTCTAGGGTATGTTTGTCGAAAGGATGCTGAAATCTTTGACAGACTGCATGAGGAAAGAGAAACTGGTACCAAAAAGCAGCCTCGTGACGTTACTTCAGGAGAGAGGATTTAACGGACTGCTACGTGGTCCTTAGGTCGTTCTGTATCAGTAACTATGTACAAGTGGGTCCCTGCTGAAAACTGCACAGGGTGTTCAGTGAGTTTTTGGAAGCTCAAAAATATTTATGGCAGGAAAAAATGATGGTATTTTACACTATATAAACTAGTAGCAGAATAGTTCATTTAACTTACACTTGATATTTTACTTACTTTTAAACTTGCTTTTATCTAAGTCTTCTAACTGGTCTTCTCCAATCAAGATTTTAGCAGCAACTTCAAGGCTTACTATTTGAGGAGTCGATACAAGAAACAGCATCACAAATTTCTGACTCATCACTCGTAAAGACTTGTCTTTCCTGCTGTTTACTGATGCTGCAGCAGACAGGAGAAGGGATTAAAGTAGTGACACGCCAGCTACAGATGTTTTTAAAACACTGAAGAAATTTGTCAGTAACAATTATTATAAAATCAAACAACACAGCAACTAGGCAGGGCAGACATGGACTCCAGAATCATGTTTCTACACAGCAAGAATCAGATCATTAGGTGAATACCAAGTCTAACTACAAAGAATGTGATGTTTCCCCTTGTAGACATTTCCTTTTGTCTGACAGCTTGTACTCTTAAAGACGCCTAACTGCAGGTTATACAATGTATTTAACAATCCTTAATTAACCTTTCCTCCATTAATCAAACCTAAATTAAAAAATAAATTAATGGAATAACTTATATTTTTGGTTTCTATCATATTCAATGGTAATAATAGAGAATTAGTACCAGCACGAAATTCCATTCCTGGGAGCTCAACAAAAGAGATTTCTGAATGCTCATTAGAGCCAAAAGATCTTGCCATTTCTTCAGTTCTTTCACCATCGAGATCAAATTCATGCTCATACTCTCTTTTCTTGATCATCTGAATTTGCTGTGTATATTTGTTCTCTTCTCCAACTTTTTTCAGAGCCTGCAGGGTTTGGGAGAGATTATGCCGCCCGTGCCAAGCGTATCTGTTTTTGGCAAGGCGGCTCACCATGTGTAGGCTCTCCAGCACGTTCACAATATCGTATATGCGTCTACGTTCAACATCTGGAAAAAAAAAAAAGATGAACATGACATCTCTACTACACAAAATATGTTTCATTGTACATTTGCCTGAAACATGATTTGCCCAGAGAAGGGACCAGTTTAATATATTTCCCCCTCCTCTTAATATACTTCTAAGCCATTTTTGTCAATTTCGCGTTACAAACATGGAGCCCTCCTAGACTTGCCAGCAAGGAGAATAAAATTCTTGCTTTAGGTACAGAAGGACTTGCTTTTCCACAGTTATACTTGGTTTACAGCATTCCTTAAGAAAGAAAACTTACTGTTGCCAGAAGAGCCATTAGAGAGGTTTCAATGCAGCTTTAAAAAAAAAAACCCAAAGCATTTTTAATTATTCATTGCATCGATTTTAGATTGTCTCATTAAATAACCTTGGAAACGCACGGCAGACAATTATTTTGTAACTTGTTCTTATGTTATTCTGTTAACACGCTGTCCTTCTCTCTTCTGTCTGTTAAATTCTTGGTTTTGATGAGGCATTTTTTAAGAGAGATGTTATTTTCTACAAGGTATAAATAAATAAAAGTTTTGTTTCATTTGCAATTCATCCCTTTTCTGTGTCCCCCAACGTACTCTGAAGATATAACACCAAAAATTTTACAGCAGTATGATTTATAACTCTTATCAGCGATGTAATCTGTAGAATACTGTAATTTCTTAGCTCTTTGATAAAAAGAAGCTTCAGCTTAATTTTAGCAACTTGGACTCTCGGTAGATCATTGGTGCAATATAAAAAGAGTGATATAAAATGAGAAAGTTAAATCATAGAGAGCAGAAGTATTTTCTTACTTTGGTGTCACGACTGGACAGGAACTTGTGGGTTCAGCTTAAGAAACGCTAGTTCCTGCCACAAAAATCCAACCACTAATCTTAGCTGTCATCTCTCAGGTCCAAAAAACTGCAACTGGTTATTTGTGGCATTGGCAATAATTTAGATGTTTAATATTAAATGTAATTCAGAGTTTCTCGATTCAGTTCACTGAAGAAACTTTAGCTTTTTGAAAAGATTGCTCTAAGAATGGTTTAAAGCTGGGTTTAAGTAAGTTCAAGAGTACACAGTAAGCATTCAAAATTTTATGGAGCAAAAATGTTCCAACACAAGTGGCAGGTTATTGGCACATTTGTATGAAGAAATATACAATAGCATAAACACCAACTTACTAAGCTCTTCAGCTACTTCATCAAGGCAAATGTAATTATTCGTCGCAGTGCTGGGGTAATCAGGATATCGAGCTAAGAATTTATGACACAGTAATCCTAGACTTTTCTCTTTGCGACTTGGCTGAGATTTTTCATATTCATCTCCCGATAAGTGCTCCTACATGGAAAAAAGAAAAAGAGAATTTGGATATTATTTTTTACAATAAATATGTAAATATGGATATTTAACAGCATTATTGTGAGCACTGTCAGAGGCTCAGTGTTCTCCCTTTGTCCTCAACAGTTGTGAAATAAAACCGGTAAACTATTACCTGTTGTATGTAACTAGGCAATATCCTTACTTATATTTGGTAAATGCTCCAAAATCAAAACTTTAAAATGTTAATGTATAACTTTTTATACTGAATAAACAGCCTTCAGATAACAAAAAGAAAAAGTCAGTAGAGAAGACACCTTTACAACATACCTGCAAGCAGGGTTTTGCCTGTAGCACCTCCCTTGCTCTGTTTGACAGTTCCCTCCTCTGCTCTCTGCTCCTGATCTCAGGACTAGCTGCGCTGATCAGCATCTTCAGGTTCGACATGGGCGTCCATGGATCTGCTGGAAGGACTTCTTTAGGTTTTGGGGGTGTGGTGAGAGGCTGACAGTCGGGCTGGAGCTCTGTCAATACCGAATGTGAGGTAGATGCTTGTTTCAACGGAGTTTTCAATACACTCCTGCATGGCTCAGAAGAATGATTTTCCTACACGCCAAGAAAAAGAGAAAAAAAACCCGCGATGTTAAAAACCAGAAGCGCTATAATCCGTTTGTTGGTAACAGTCAATGCGGGACAGAGATCAGTCGCATTTTTTGGGGGTAGCTCAGAGTCAAAAGTCGCAGCCTGACTCCAAGCCAACGACCCCCTTCCCCGAAACCGTTTCTGTCACTCTGCCTTTAGCTGAAGATGCAATGCCCGTGGGATGCTTCAGATAATTTTATTTTTCTTTCCCTCTAGGGAAAATTGAGTGAAGGTTGATCCATGGCAGAAAGCTCTGAAGAACGAGCAAAACGCCTTTTTTTAAGGAAAAAAAAAAAGGGGGGGGGAACTGGGAAGGAGTCCTGCTCGTGACAAAGGTCGTCGGGTGAAGTTTTCGGTGATTTCGCTAAGGCCGGACCCTGAAGTGCGGGTAAAACGCCCTCGGCTGCTGCCGTCCCGCCGCTTCCACGCGCGTCCCTTCGCACCGAGGCGGTTTCACGGCCAGCGAACGGGCGGCCCGGGGCTGTCACCGCGCCGGGCCCCGGCCGAACCGGCCCCACCGAAACCCCGGGGGGAGGTTGTTCCGTTCCCCACCGGAGCAAACCGAGGCGGAACGGGGGAAATACCTTGTCACCGGTGCCCATCTCGCCGCCCGCCTGCTGCATTCTCCCGCCGCGCAGCCTCAGGGGCCGACGGTCACCGGTCCCGCCGCGCCGCTCCGCATCGCAGCTCCCGCCGGTCCTGCGGGGCGGGAGGGGGGACGCGTTAGCAGGGAAACCGGCGGGGATCCCGGTGACGGGACAGCTGGGCGGGCAGGCGGCGGCGGTGCCCACCTCGCCTGGTTCCCGTCGCCGTCGCTGCCGTCGGGGATCTCTCGTCTCGTCTCGTCTCCTCCCGCCTCTGGGCCCGGCCCGCCCGCGCGCGCCCGGCGGCCCGCGCCCGCCGCCCCAACGGCCCGGCCCCGCCCCGCCCCGCCCGCGCCGCACCGGCCGCTGACGGAGCAGCGCCGCCGATTGGCAGCCGCCGATTGGGCACCGCCGGCGGGCGGGGCCCTTCCGGGATCCGGTTTAAACATTTGGCGCCACCGGTGAGCCTAGAGTGATGCTACCGGTTGCTCCTGTTCTGCTGCCCGCCCGCTGCTCGCCCTGTGACTCGCAGGAGCCGGGACCCACCGGGAGTGGTGCTGTCGCTGCCCGGCCTCGTCCCCGTCCCTCTGCCCGGCGGCTCCCGGTGACCGATTTGAATTCAACCCGCTGAGCTGCCGAGGGAGGGGAAGGGGCGCTGGCCCAGCCAATCACCTCGTAGCTCTCCGACCCGTGCAGCCAATGGGAGCGCGGCGTTCGCCGGCCGTTCCCTCCTCCCGCCGCCGCCGGACGGGGGAAGTCGGGTCTCGAGCCGGGCTGGGGGTTTGGCGGGTTCGCGGCGCGGGAACCGGGGAGCGCGGGGGAGGGCGCGCGCCTCCCTCCTCCCCCCTCCTCCTTCCCTCCCTTCCTCAACTGCCGCCGCGCGAGGGGGAGCGGGCGGGAACGAGCGGGGTGAGCGCGGCCGAGGGGCGCTGAGGGGTTTCGCGGAGCTGATTATCTGCCGCCGCTTCTCGTCCTTTAACCAGGGGCCGAGGCGGTCGGTCTTCCCTCAGGGCCGCCGCCGTCCCTCACAGCCGTCCCCGGCGCGTCTTGGGGCCCGTTGGCGGCGTCCTGTGGCCTTTACGCTCTTTAAAGCAACGAAATAGAGCGTCGTGCCCGAGCCGCCCTCCTCTCCAGACCGGGAGGGGGGGCCGGCCCGGCGGCCCCAGGGTGGGACAGGCCGGGGAAGGAGCCTCACCTCGGCAGGCTGCTGGGAACAGGGTCAGGGAACTCGTGTGTTCTGAACTGTGAGGAAAAATATATTTAAAAACCCCCCAGAACTTAATAACTCACTGATTGCGTGGCTTATTGTGGGATGGGATCGCTGGCTGTTGGCTCTGGGTCAGGGGTGTCCGTAGGGCCCCTGAGATAAGACGGGAGCTGGCTGGTGCTGGGGTGGGCTGTGTGGCTTATCGCCGGCGTTACAACACTGCTGCTGGGCAGGTAGAGGTCTGGGGTGCGAAAGCACTGTGCTTCGGGCGTTTGTCACCCGTGAGCCGGGGTTGCTTAGAGACAGAACCTTTTACTGTCCCCGGGTAGTTTTCTGAAAGGCGGTCTTTGAAAGCACGGAAACTGCAATTGGAAAATGACACAACCAACCTTCCCTCCTTGATATCGCCAGCCGTGGTTATATACCTCGCCTTACGGAGCGAGGTTTAGGACTGGGTGGGCATTTGCTCTTTTTCCCTGTTCGGGCTTTGATACAATTGCTGTATGTTGGCTTCTTCTCGTTAAAGGTGCACTGGAAAGTGTAATTGTTATGTGTTCTGGTAACCCAGCGTTGGTGTGTGACTCACAAGAAGTACAAGTATAAATACCAAACAAACCGTGTTTGTTTGTTTGGTTTTTTTCCCCCCACCAAGGGATGTTTATGTGCAATACTATGTTTGCTGGAATTTCAGTTACTTATATGAGGAGCAAATGCAGTCATGTGTTTCAGAAATCAAGCTGGAAAGAAGAACCCAGGCTTTTACATTCATGCTGTCTCTTGATTACTTCTTTCATTATGCCGAGCTTTGAAAATTAACCCATCCCCTAATCAAGAAGCCGTTATCTCTGTTCAAACACATTGTAGTATCTCTTGTGCCCTTTGTTCAGGGGAGAGCTCTCCTAGTCTCAACATTAGCCTTACAATCTGTCCATATTGATGACATCGGATATTTTAAAGTAAAGGTTAAGAGGATCACTAACATTATTGCAGTTATTGAAATAATTATTCTGTTGGTAACTTGTGTGCCTCTTTTCTGTCTTTAGTGTGCTACCACATTTGCCTTTTTGAGATCATACAAATACAATTGTGCTCAGTTGCAACCATCAATTTAAGCTGTTTGTATTTCCTTCTGCTCTTGCTGGAGTTGCTCTCTGTAGCCTTAGGTACCAGAAGCAGAGCTTACGTTCTCTGCTAGGTGCTCTTCAAAGAGAAAAGCATAAGGACTGAAAGTTGTATGGCCCTGACTGGGAAACAGAGGCAGCAGTACCAAGTGAAGAATAGCTCTTTTAATATGTAACCTTGAAGCCTTTTGCATGATGATTCTCATGTGGGGTGTTTGCTAGTTTCAAGTATTGTGCTGAATCAAGATACCACCTGATGCCAGAAATCAGGGTTGGAGAGAGATAGGCAATTTTATCTGTGCTAGTTCAGCTAAAGAGTTACTTAAAGCATCATCATGTGGATTAAAGAGTATGTGTGATATATCCTAGTGGTTTAGCCAAATCCAATGAATGATAAGCTAGGATTATGTGTAAGGTGGTAAATAAGTCAAAAATGTGTAAATTGAATTGCTTCTAGTGCCTGTATTTCAGCAAATGCATAAAGAATTTCACTGAAATTGTTCTTATTGGGTAATTCCATGTATAAGGTCACTGACAGGTTGCCCAGGGAGGTGGTGTAATCTCCATCCTTGGAGATATTCAAAAGCCGTCTGGATGTGGTCCTGAGCAAGGGGCTTTAGGTGGCCCTGCTTGAGCAGGGGGTGGGACAAGATGGCCTCCAGATGTCCCTTCCAGCCTCAGCCATTCTGTGAGATGTATAGTGACTACAGCTCTGAATGTACACCTAAAGTTAAAAAAAAAAAATCACTGATATTATGTGAATTTGGAAGATTCTGTGGTTTGTACAGCCTTCAGAAAATGGAACTTTCTATAGCTTTCTGCCTCTGCCTGATTGCTCAGACTCTGGTAGGCTGCTTTTATCAAGGAACCAGTTTGCAATTACTCTTTCTAGGACTGGAATTGTCAGTCTGGAAGCAATAGTTGCCTGTGGGAGCTTTGCAGGGCAGTGCCTCAAGTCAGGTATCAGATTCCGTTGTTGAAATACTGCTTGTGGGAATCCTTGTGAGTGCTGCTATTTGCTGCTTATAACTCTTTCAATTGTTATGTTTTCTTGTAACATTTCTCAACATTACTCAAGTGAAATTTAAAGACAATAGACATCTTTATTATATCTTCATTCAAATGTCTGATGGGTATCTAGGAGAAACTGCAGTCTTCTGCGAGTACATACTGCTAGTCAAGGTGTTCATGATACAAGCAGACCCTGAAATACCTCAGAAATCTCTCAGTAGATGAGGTTAAATATTTGATATACTGAAAATATAAGTACAGATCATGAAATGATTCCATAAAAATGAAAAGAAGGCAGATGAGCTTCAGCAGTACAATGTAGTAGTCAGAAGACCCAGCTCTGTCCTTATTCAGATGCTTCTGTGATGTTAATCTCTTGAGTCACTTCAAAATTCTGTCGTAACTAGGATTATAATATTTGTCCTTTTGTTGTCATCCACTTCTTTGCTCTTGGTTATGTTGTAACAAATGTGTCTTCATCTCAGAGCTATGAATAAAGTTTTCCAGAGCGTGAAGATGATTTAAGACTCTGCCCCTCACAGAAAGTGGTGTAGGCACTTGGGCTCACTAGAGGTCAGACTTCTTTTACTCCTTGGTAGCTGCAAGATGAGACTGCTGTGAAGTCCCGGAGATGTGCCTGCAGGCCATATTCACGACATATTTACCCAGGAAAATGACATGTAACTTTGTACAGTGTATAACGGCACTAAATGGCTTTTAAATTATTTAAAAACAAATTTAACAATTAAATATGTACAGTAGGGAAACAATGGCAAGTAAGGTGATATGTGTCAGACTGAAAAACCCCAATGTCTAAAAGTGATCTCGGGTATTTTTGCATAACAGTGATCTCGGGTGGCTTTACCATCTGATAGCTCTGCAGACAGTAATGTGTAGTCCGCATAGCCTGGGCAAGTCAGTACGATCATGGAATGGTTTGGGTTGAAAGGGACTTGGAAGATCATTGCCCCTCCCCAGGGGCAGGGACACCTCCCACTAGCCCAGGTTGCTCAAAGCCTCATCCAGCCTGGCCTTGAACCCCTCCAGGGATGGGGCATCCACAGCTTCCCTGGGCAACCTGGGCTACTGCCTCACCACCCTCGCAGGGAAAAAAAATCTTCCTAATGTCTCATCTAAATCTCCCCTCTTTCAGCTTAAAGCCATTACCCCTTGTCCTGTTGCTGCACCTCCTGATCCAGAGCCCCCCCCTCTCCTGTAGCCCCTTTTCAGCACTGGAAGCTGCTGTAAGGTCTCCCTGGAACCTTCTCCAGGCTGAACAACCCCAGCTCCCTCAGCCTGTCTCAACACTGACCATCTGCATGGCTCTCAGCTCTGCCATAGACATACGCAGCCATAGTTCCATGTAGGTACACAAAGGAATCACCACTGCCACCAGCCTGCTTGGGACCTGGTGCAGCTGCAGGAGAAGCGATACGGGGTGGGGATAATACCTGACAGCCCCAAATCTGGGTGCAGGACCAGTGCTCGGTGGCCACAGCAGCAGGATGGGAGCAGCTCATGCACAGCATGGGGTCAGGAGGTGGCAGTGCCTGGTCCAGAGGCACTGTGGTGTGCTGTGCTTGAGCCCTACCGAATTTTGTATTCTCTAGTCTGCATAAAATTAAATCACATTAAGGCGTATTATTGAATGACTTGATTCAATTTAACTTCAGTTTATTTCCTTTCAGTTGTTACATAATCTTTTAAAATTAGGCAAATTAAATCAGCTGGTCAAACTCTGAGGTGAAGGTTGGAAAAGAAACAAAAAAAACAATTGTGGAAACCTGGATTCCTAAACAAACAAATGCCTTTTTCAGGCATGCTAATTTCAGAGAATGCTAATTAAAACTTAATGCATGCACCAGAAACTACACTGGAAGAATATTAATAGCGTGTACAAAGAGCAACAGAGATGTAGTGTTTCGGTGCTTCACTTCTGCAGTTGTATTCTTTTTGCTAAGATGAATTATTAGGAAAATAAGATAACGGCACAGAAATTTGTGTATATTCCAGATCAAACACCTCTGAGGTTCAACAGGGCACTTCCTAAGCACTGGTCCTGAGCATGTAGAGCTGAGATTTGAAGTACTCAGCATAGAGAATATTTCTACTTCAAATGCATTCTACTCTTTGTAGTCAAAATATTTTACAGGTAATAGCATCTAAATTATTTTAGTGTATTTAACACAGGTTTTGTTCTTTCAGTATTTCAGACATCAGCTGTCTCTGCTAAGATTGAGACACGTGGCCACTTAAGTGAATTTTTTTTTTTGAGAAATAAAGAGAAATTCTGCTTGCCAAAGAGAAACATATGAACAAGCCTTTCAATGAGATGTTATTTCCTGATCCAAATCTAAAATACAGTTGGACAAAGGCTTGTTTGCTTCAAGTCCTCAAACTAGAGGATTAGATTTATCCTATTTTTTTACTACTTTGTGTGCTTTCTAACCACCTCACTGAAGTCCGAAGTTCATGGGCCAGCTAAAACACAGGGTCAATTCTGTCCCTGAAAAGAGATTATATAAAATAACATAAGTTGATTATAATACATTATAATAACATCTTTAATAATAAAAATTTATTATAAGAACCCACATTTTTTATATATATAAAATATATATAATTTCTACAGAACCTGCAGACCCATTGCATGCCTTGTTCTTACAGGGAGCTGCAGTGTCCATCAGCCCAGGCTTCTTTGTGCTAGATATTCTCCCGGCACTGCCTTTTGCTGATGATTGAAAAGAAGATGAATGCTCAGAGAGGATGAGACAGGAGCAATAAAGATGAGGGGCAGGTAGGTGTCTAAGAGATGAGAAGTGTCAATAGTGCTCGTGTGTGAACCAAGCAGTTACAAGGGGCCGCAGTGGTTTTCATTCTCAGTTGGGATCTATTGAAAAGAGATGCTCTTTTAGTGCTACTTTGCTAGTACCAGGCAGCGTTGTCACAGATAATGTCACAAGCTCTGTTGTGATATTGCAGAGGTTACTGTTGCATATGGGTAGAGCACTCATGGTAGCATTAAGTGGTGTCTGATATTACTGTTTGACCGAAACCGACTATCCAATAGAAAGTTAATTCCCTGCTAGAATGTTTTATATGCTGGAGTTAAAAAAAGTTTGCTATTACCTTGTTAATTGCAGGAGCCTTTGGAAGACCTTATATCCCTAAGTGGTTGTGCTACTGAAAGCACTTATATTTATTTTGTATTTATTCCATCATGTATTTATGGTGGAATCTAGCGTGGATTCCTAAAGCAGCCTATGAAGCATTTTTCTTAAGACCTGCCTTCATTGGGTTCCTGCCAACAAGGAGCATCTCAGTTCGTATTCAAGAAGATTCCTACTGCACAGACACATCCAAAAGTTAATGTCTGTTCATAACACAGCTTCTTACACAAATTCCATTGTCCCTCAGTGCTTTAGCTGAGAAATGACACATACAATGTTAAATGGCATGGCAATCGCAGAATACTTTGTACTGTGGGGTTGACAAAACAAACTCCGCTGACATTTGACAGGCAGACTTTACTCCTCTGGTTCAACTGAATATATTCACAATATTCTTGTGATGAATAGTTTGGCTTAACTCATCAAGTTGGAAGAATGTTGCATTCACACCAAGGAATACATTCTCCTCTAGTGTAAACTGACTGACAGGTTTCAGAGGATTTACATCAGGAATTAATTTTGTTCAAGAATGTGAATAGTATTTTTTCATTTGAAGATTTTTCTGTGTTTCAATGAAATTCTCCTTCCCCTGAATTTTTGTTCTGTGCTACATTTGAAAGGTGTTTGTGTTTGCTTTTCATGTGTCTTGCTTTAAACCTTCTGGCTGGCTCTGCCTAACTTGAGCCACCTTTTCATCCTAAGGTGCTTCTTGCTCTGTAGGTTTTCTTGCCCTAACTTCTGATAGCTTGTTTGTTTCACCCTGACTCTTTCAGCCAGCTTGTGGGTAATCCCATCCTTGAGGTGCATTCTTGCAGGCTGGCAGGTACCACAGCGACAGGCCCGGGGTGGGCACCTGCACTGGGACACGAGTGCACTTTATAATTATCTTGAAGCTTGATATGTTGATGAACACATTGAACAAGGGAAGAGGAATGCTGAGTCCTTCTTTCTGCCATCTTTCTAGCTGAAAGGATTGCTTTCTGAATGGCCTTCTGCAATTTGAGACATCTGGCTTTTTCAAAGGTACCTGGCACCACATGCTCTGTATCCAGTCTTCCTTGTAGTAAATACATGTGAAAGTCAGGCTGTGAGTTTGTCTGTACTGTAGATTCCACTTTGTGGAGTGGGTAATAAAAATTCCTTACTTCTTGGAAATGGCATGCATTATACCGGCATAAAGGGAATTGGGGACTCCGAGTTTCTTCTGTGGGCAATTAAAAGCAAAATTCTGTTATGACTTGAAAACACTTTTCTTTCCATTAGCTGGTTTTCCTGTGTCTTTCGTGTGTAGAGGGAGTTATTCAGCACTGCACAGATAACCTTTTTCTTTTTTCCCCTAAGAGAATGCTGCTTGAGTGCAGTAAATCCACCACAAAGCCCATAATATCTGAAATAAACTTGACTTGCACCTGCCACCTTCTGTTCCAAATGCCATCTCTATTCAAACACTCCTCTAGATTCTGTATATAGCATCTTAACCAAGCTGAATTGTTTCATATGCCACAAAGGGATTAAACATGTCAACAGTAATTATCTTTGCCTTATTCTCTGGCAGTTGTTTTTCCTTAAATGCGCTTAGAGGTTCATTATAACTTTCTCAAGAAATCTCTTGCTGCATAAATCTATCAAGGTATCATTTCCTGGCACAGCAAGTGCTGACACATGTCCACTCTTGCAAAGAGAAGATGGTCAGGAGGGTTTCACTCATAAATTCTAGTCTGTGTTGTTCTAGTTAAAATCCCAGCTGAGCTTATGTTCTGCCTGGAAGCCTGTTAGGCTCCTGCTAGGAAGCGGTTCTAACCTACAAGAGCACTGATTTTGTGTTGTTAATAGAAAATACTTAGTGCTTTAAATTCTAATGACAGCTGAGCTGTACTTTTGACTAGGAGAACTGTCAGAGGTGAGGGAAGAAAAGAGAGCAAGCAAGAAGAATGACTAAATTGATCCTAAAGTTTCATAGACTTTTCAAAGATACACCGCTCCCCGGCAATGGGCTCCTGAGCCCTCTGTGTTTCAGTTTATAAAATAAATGAATAATATTTTGTAGACAAAATATTTTAAGTGCTATTTTGCAAAAGCTGTTTTTAATTTTTATTGTTAAAATAGGTTTCATTTCATGTTGTGTTCAATTAACAATTTTTGTTACTGAAAATAACTGTAAAATGCTATTTACCAAAGCCTTACAATGAAGGTTTTCATTAAAATATCACAGAAGTCAAGAGAAATGAAAACATTTGTTAATATCAAGCTTTTAAGGGTGGGTTGGTTTTGCAAAAGATGAAAGCTGTATTTCACTCTTTTGAAATATTTTTATTGGGAAAAACCCATGTAGTCAAACATACATTAACCTAGAACTGTATGAGAAAAAACTTAGTCCTCTATTATTAAAGCAAATTTGTGTTTATTACCTTTTCGCTGTATTCCTGCTGAAAGCCTAGTAATTAAGGCTAATAACTAGACAAATACATTTAGAGTGCTCTCTGGGCATTACAATATTCCAGAGGAGGCTGCTGGCATAGGCAGTGTGATTCAGCAACACTCGTGCTCCGAGGAGGCACAGAGGATGATAAATACACACTGCAGTGTGCCCATCAAAGTGAAATCCAGTTTGCTTTGCTTGGCAGCCTCACCAGTTCTTCACAGAAATGATAATTCTCTGAGGATATTTTCTCGTGAAGATACCATGGAAAAAAGAAACTTAAATGGGTTTGAATATTCATTTTGGAGCTGTCTTGTTCTGTTTTGTTTCTCCCGCCTCGGAGAAGGCAGGAAAATGTGTGGTGCTCTGACAAAGAGACTTTTTTTCTTCCAATAATCTGATACAGGAAAACTTTGCATTCAGTGAAGATTATGGTTAACTGGGGTTTTCACTCTGGATTCCTTCCTGGCTGTGCTCCAAAACCTGCCCTGTCAGTCAGATAGACACAATTTTGCAGAGTTTGTTCCTTTTTCCCCTGAAGGGACTGAGCTGGTGTTTAACCACAGAGAAGGATTGTCCATTACAATGACAGGCGCCTGGAAGGACACTCGGCGCACTGCCGAGATGAAGTCTACTGGGCTGTTCACAGTCGCCTTTGTCAAGGGCCATTTATCCTGAAGGAAGCTTGCTGGGCATCCTCTCAAGTAAGGGATGTCTTTTCATTTTAAGTTTAGAAAAGGGAAGCCTTCTCTTTAGAAAACTTTGTCGTGGGAGATGATGTTCAGCGATGGGTCCGTGCACCCGGCAGGTCCAGCTCCTCTGTGGTGTGAAGGTTTATCAATAGGGTGGGGCAGCGACCTGTTGGTTTTACACCTATTTGCTGCTGCTGTTTCTTGTTTGAATTACAGTAACATCCAAGAGCATCAGCTGAAATAGACTCTTTTGATTCTCTGTTCACAGCCACGAAATACATGAGGATTTTCCAGTAGCTCAGGTGCTTATTTGAAAACTGGGCTTAGATTTTCTAAAATCCTTGCTTGACTTGGTTGATTGTGGACTTCAGATACTCAGTCCCTTCCCTCTAGCCAAGCCTGTTCCAGCTTCCCCAGGCACACAAGTAGGATTATTTTAGATTTTCTGCATGATGAGTATTATTGATAAGCAAATATTTATTGGGCCAAAGAGTGAAAAAGAACTAGAATGTGTCACAGCACGTTCATCTGTGAGAAGGCACTCCCGGTGTTTCCAGTGAGTATCTCACACAATACCTGTATATTGTTTGGAGTAGGGCAGGAACAGAAGGTGGATGCCCTCACTTCTTAATTGCAGTGTTTTTCTTTTCTGGCCTAATAAAAAGTCAGTTATGCTCTATGAGTGAAAAAGCTTCAACAGAAGAATTGGGAATATTCTCCAGGTGGTTAAGGCCATGCTAAGGAGATAGGACAGAGAAGTGCAGAACTCCTTGTGCAGAGAAGAACTTTGACCATCTTCCTAGGGAGTATTCCAGATCAATTTTGTGGGACAGAGCAGAGGTACCTACTTAATTCTAGAAGATGGTGTAGACTAAAAAAATCCTGAGGGGAAGAAGGTGCTACTTATCAAAATTACAGAGCCTTGAGAGGGGTGAGGGTGAAGCTTACTGAATATGTTAACTGCTCAGCTTTTCGTTCTCTTGAGTTTGTAGGTGCAAGAATATTTCCTCTTTCAGCATTTAGCCAGCACATCCATCACTTTCTTAGTCTATTCAAATTACTATCTGTATATAAAGTAAAAGTGAAATCTGGGGTGTTTTTATCTAGGGGGGGAAGGCAAGGTTCAGGCATATCTCTCCATTATCCATTCCCCCAGATTTAAGAAATCTATGGAAAACCAGAAAAAGCCAGCACCGCAGCTGTTTTCTGTTTAATTTCTCAACAGCTGGATTTCATATGAAAACATGATTAAAGAGAGACACTATCAGGTAAGTAAGGTTCAATATTTTTCCTTTAGAAATTACAGTATTCACAAACTAGCACTGACAGACAAGTTTTAAGCAATGAAATACATGAATCAAAACCAGGTTTGCACTGTGATTTGAGTGGGAGATTTGGGTGGACTTGGAAGGCAGGGTCATGTTCATTCAATTACGAAAAGACAAAACCTCCTCGTTCTGGGAATATTGGCATTGTCGTTAACAGAAGAGAGATGTGGCTCACGAAGAAAATAGACTTCAGACAACAGGTGGGGTATTGGCATGGAACATTACTGTTTTTATTGGAAAAAACACAATGGAAGCTTGTACATACTGAAAAGCAGACCTCTCTGCTATGACCTTGGTGGTAGCACGTGTAGTGCCCTAAGTGGCCTTTATCTGCGGGCCAGATTGCTCTTGAAAATTTTGTTTTCCTTCACATAATTGCTTGAATGAGGCTGAGGAGGTATAAAGCCAGTTCTTGGCTGTTGACATGGGGACAGTTCGCTGGGATGATTGAGACAGTCTGTTGGGTTGGAGATAAGCATGTTTCTCCAGTTGTTTGCAGAACGTCCTGCCTCATGTTCAATCATTTATCTCTGTAATCAGTGAATCACAGATCAGGATAAACATTTGTGCAGAGTCAATAAACCTAATTTTTATTTTTCTAATTAAATCTTAAGAGCCACCTGATTTTGCATTGAATCAAGACTGTAATTTCCGCAGTAAACATCTGATATTTTATTGTAATGAAGAAGCTAAGAATGAATAGAGCCACATTTTGATTAATTAGAATTTTGTTGCCAAGGAATTAATCTGTTTTCCCTTCTCTGAAAAAAAAACAAGAAAAAATCCCTCTCTAAAATGCGTTTCTCAGCAGGCTTAATTATAGAAACGTTGAGTGAACTCCAGTGGCAGATATATTTCAACATTTCTTTGTTTTCCTGGATTAAGGGGGCAAATGGGAGAAAATAGATAATAGTTAAATACTGAATATGGCTATTGTTTTTCCTGAGCATAAAGTAAAAGAAAAGCTAGCTCTGGACCTAAGACTTCCCAGTCTTCCAGATGAGAGTGGGAATCACTCAGACCTGTATTCACGCTCTGTGGGGTAAGTCTATACTAGTTAGCTGCTGCAGTATCAGCTGAGGAGTTGCTGTAGTAATACCTTATATGACTGTGCTTCCTTAGACGATTCTTTGGACTGATTCCCATCTTTTTCTGAGCAATAGGGGTGATGCTAATAGAACTGACAAGCAAAAAAAAAAAGTTAAGTGTAGTGCAGTAAACTTTACTAAATTACTTGCAATTTGTAGATGTGAATCCATTTGTGCACACAGCAAGCTAACGTGTAATTTCCGTGGGTATGAATAAATAGAGCAACCATTTAATATTTTAAAAGGTTGCTTCTGTCATTACTTATGGCAGCAGGGGATGCATTTCATTTCTTCTAAGTTTAAAGGAAGAAATGCCTTTTCTTTGCGAGGACAAGCTATTGCACTTATGTGATTTGTAATAAGGAATGTGTCAGTTGCCATATTTTTGCTTTAATATGTCTCTTTAGGATGCAGAAAGCTATGTTCAAAAGATAACCAGACAGTGTTAGAAAATTCAAAGGGATCCTGTCTCTGTATCAGAAATGAGGATCCAAATGCCACAGTTCAGGCTCATCAGTGTTGGTAAGTGTTTTAGATGTGAGTAATTGAAACTTGCTGCTGCCGCGTGCTTCTAGCAAAGTGTGAAATTGAGGAACCAGAAGACAATACGCAAACGCACGGATGCATGACTGCAGTTTGAGTGCTTTCCTCGTGGGTGACTGAAGCATTTTATTGTTGAGTTACCTCGGAGTAGAGAGTACAGAAACATTTTGGGATGAGAACACTTTGGGTCCTAAACTTCTTTATTTGACTGTTAGCAAAAAAAATCCCAACCCCCAAAGCCCTGATTTGACTGATCAGGGATCAAAGACTGATTAATGGAATAATTAGCAGTTGGGTCTTGCTGTTAGCATAGTCGAAAGTGTACTGATGATATTTTAAAATTATTTTCTCTAGAAGAGATGTAGTGTAGCTTCTCTTGTACGAGTGATGATGTATATGGATTAAAAACTCTAATACAGTGATCTGGACGATTCCTTAAGAAAATGTTTGTGCTTAAATGAGGACTGTTGTTTCATTCTCCAGCTCACTCTAAGCAGTACCTGAAAAGCTCTTTCTGGATAGAAGAACTTGTTTTTAAATTTTTCTCCTGTATTAATCATCTCTCCAGTTGTAGAAAGAGGGATGAAGAAGGAGGAATCCCTTGTCCCTTCAAAAGCCAGGTAAAATAGCACTAAATAAGTTTGCTCAATAAACAGGTTTCCTGTCAATGAGAGATTAGTTCTTGTGTGCTAGGTTCTTAAATACTGGATGGGAAAATCTGGTATCTGTACTAAAAGGTAAAAGAGTGTTTACATAATAGCTCAAAGCATGAAAACTGTTTTCTGAAAATGACTTGGTGCAGAAGACCCTGAATACAGCAACTTGGGAAGAAGTTGCCCCCCAAAGACAATTTATAGCTTGCCTCTTTGAACAAGCAGCCTATGGTATATTTTGAGATACAAATCTTTGTGTAAACCCAACTTTGTGTCCTTCTAGGAAAGCCATGGCTATTTTTTAATCTCTCTGGTCAGCTGCATTTATGCCTCATGGAAGCAGTGAACACAACAAGTACCTCAATATATATATTTGTCACTTAAATATTAAATTGCTTTCTAAAAGAGAATAAAATGTTGTACACATACTAGAAACTGCAGCCAAAGAATCTTTCCACTTTAAGAGGGAGTAATGAATACAGCGAATCCACATTTCTGTGTGTGCCTTTTCTGGAGAGTAAGTCAGTTCAAACTCGGGTATCCCACCCAAATCTATGGTCTGCCTTCAGTCTGAAACCTTGTAAAGATCCAGTTATGAAGCAAAACAAACGGTAGGTTGAGCTTGACTGCCAGCTCACAGATATATTCTGCTTTCTTGCTTGCTCTGATTAGTATCTTTAGTATTCTTTAACCAATGCTGCAAACACCAGTGTAACTATTCCTATATGAGCAATATTATGAAAGAATGACACACTGTGGCTGAGGAGGACCTTTGTCATCAATCATTTCCCTTTGCACTGCTCCTGTTTTCTCTTCTGTTAAATAGTTACATAAAAGTATTATATTTTTCCTGGTACTAATAAGAAAATTTGTAAAGCAAAGGAATTCTTTGACATTTTATCTACCAGCCCTCAAAATACAAAGAAGATATCAGAAGCTTGAACCAGTATCCCTTCCTGCTTCTTTCCCACTTTCATCATAGATATGGGCTTTAACCTTTCCAGTGTTAGTATTAAAACTGCTATTTTTTGTTTAAAAAAAAATATATATACTTTCAGTCTATTAGAGTGTTAAAGTATCATTTCATTTCACAGTCCACCACCTTAAAAGGTTGTCACAGCAGCACTAAACCCAAGGTTAGTTAAAAGCTAGGGCAAAATTGTAATTTTATTCTTAACATTCCTATGTATGAGAAAGCAGGCAACAAAATATTTCCACCTCACTGAAAATTCCTGCTCTCTTGTATCTTCTTAACTGACACTTAGTGCCTGGATAATAGTCAGAACATAGGAAAGAAGATTATAGCTTTACGTTAGTGACACTAGAGTTGTGGCTGAAGAGGTGTTTTCATTCTAAGCCGTCATTTTATGCACTTAGAGCTTTCTGAATGTATTACCCTTTGGGCTCCCATTACACACGCTTGCTTTCATCCCAAAGGTGGTTTGTGAGGTTTTTGTTTAGTCTTTTTCTCTATTCTTTCATTACAACTTTCTTGGCTATTTATTTAATATTGAAATATGTCAAAACATATCTTCATGATTTCATCAGTAATTTCCATTTTGTTTTCTGCACATCGGTGTTGGTCCTTCTACAGAGCACCCGTCTTTGATACTGTAGAGGAACTTTCTTTCATACAGAACTATTCAAAGTTCTTAAAACCTGCCTGCTCTGTTTTGTTTTTTTACATCTTGAAATAACCAAGGAATTCTTCCTTAAAGAATCCTAAATTGTGATATTGTGGTTAAAAATGTAAATATGTACTAACTTATTCATGAAAGAGTGAACAGTGGCTACACGTATGAGTGGTAAGAATAGATGGTTTCTGATGCTTTCGAGCAGGATTCCACTCTCCTTTATGATGTGGTGGGAAAAAAAGCATCTGTTTCACCAACAAATGCCATAAATAAAAGCCAGAGTTCATACACAGCTTCAGTTTTGACTTTCCTAACACTCAGACAATAAACTCACTTTTGTTTACGTACAGTTTCAATTAGCTGACTTGATGTGGGAAAATGAGGAGGAACTGGGAAAGTCAAATCCACTGCTACGGCTTCCTGACAGAGCCCCTGTCAGTCCACAACAATAATAATTTCAGTCTCTTTGCTTTCAGTGTAAGCGGATTAACTCAAAAGATGAATTAACATTGAGGGGTTTGTATTTCAGTGAGAAACGACTCTGTGTGCCTGGGCACATGCACAAAAAGAATGAAAGAGCAGCAAAAAGAACCAAAGTTCATTAAAAACAAACAAACCCCAAATTCCAAGTGGGAATTTTCTCTGACGTGACCAGGTCTCATCTACAGTCGTTCTTCAGTTATTTAAGACGGTGAACGTTGTTTATTTGAGAGAGGATATAGGCACTTTATTATGTTTTTAAGTACTATTAGGTACAGATCCAACAATATATCAGTATTGTCCATTGTAATTCTGAAACAAAATGAGTTTTGTAAAGAAAAAAAATCTGTAGAAAGCAAATAATATGTGCCCTGCCTGTGTTCCTAGGGCCAGCTTGGCTACAGTGCTTGACCCAGCTGGTACTGGGAGTAGCATCTTGAAGTAACGCACGAAAAGTGTCCTGGCAAGGTCCTCCTCACCCTCAGGGTCTCTGTGAAGCCGTAATTTCACGGTGAGGGTGGTCCTGGCCATGCCAGCTGCTGCTGATCTCATCAGGACTGGAAATAGGATGTGTTGGGGTTTTTCCCCCTACCTTTTTTTTAAATAAACACGTGAAGATTTTGGAATTCCTATGTCTCAGACCGTGGCCTTTTACTGAAAAGATAGAATCCCTGAAGAAGGACATAAACTGTTATTAAATTTACAGACATACTGTCTTGTTTTTCAAAGCCACTGTAGGGCATTATATGGAGAGACAGATCCGGGAAAATCCAAAGCTACATAGCACTGCATGCTGTGAGCAAAAATCCTGCAGCCATGAGCTGAAGCAGGCCAGTTGACTGCCGCTAAAACAAGCGTCTTCTTTGGAACAAGTGTTAGTTACGGTAGAGATGGCATAAAAGTGATGGCATTGAAAATATCTGTTTTTTTTTTACAGGAAATAGTAAGTATGAGTCCAAGGCATAGCTTCATCCTTTCTCTTAATTCTTCTCCATCTTTTTTTCCCCTCTCCCCTCCCTCAAATCTCTCACAATAGCTTGGTCAACAGCATTTTCTTGCTTCATTGGTTTTGAAAAGGACTTGCTGTTCCCCGCTGTTAGATTATTTCCAGGAGACTGTCTCAGGTCAATAGTCATAACATTCTTTGCTCAAATCTCTCTTTCCCTCACCCAGCCAAAAAAAAAATTTAAATAAAAATAAATAAATTTGGCAAGTGGGAAAGGGAAGCAGTTTTTTTTTTACGCAATTGATCCAGAGTATTTTTGGTATGGAACCTTCTTTTTCTTTACCAGTAGCTGGTCTCTGCACATAATTTCCATAGAGAAATTTTCCCTACAAGGCATAAGCAGCAGCAGCTAGGTTACAGGTGAAATTACCAAAAAAATATAGGCTTCCTTACACATTTCTTTTTTAATAGACATTATTCAGTTTAGATGTATAGTTAAATACCCTTGTTTCAGTGCCCTAGGGGAGAGATTTTGAACATGAAAAACACAGGCAAGGGAACAGATTGTCAGAAAGTAAGAATTTAGCACTTAAACACTCCAAAGGCATTTCCACATCTACGAACAAACAAACTACAGTTGAGATCTAAAAATCTTCTACCTTTAATGTTTTTCAGCTCTGGATTAAAGACCCTTCCTGAGCTGGTGGGGGCTGTCTGAGTTCTGTTAGCCTGGGGTAAGCAGCATTTTGACCGAAAACTTTGGTCTAACAAGTAAAATGTGGTGGTGTGTGTAGAGTGTATAAAGAACGTTGAGAGAGTCCTGACAACTTCTACAGGAGTTTGCCAACCTACTGCCTCTGCTTTTCAAAAGGAAAGAACTGTATGTGTCTTGATGCTGCACACCATTATAGAGTTTGCATTAGAAAGTAAAATTTTGCTGTTCATCCAGATGCATTAATAGTAACTGAAATAAATGCCATGTCTTAATGGCTAAGCCATAGAGAAGATAAGGGCTGTTGCTGCTCGTAAAAGATAAAATAACCTTCAAATGAGAGAAGCCTGTGCTGAGAAACTGGAGGTTTAAGCTCTTAATCAGTTAATGATGTGTGTGAAGATTTTTGAGATGAAGCCGAGTCTGGGAGCTTGAATTTTGCAGACCTCTCAAACGCTTCAGTCCTCTCTCTGAGATGCACAACCCCTTGATGAAATGTATGCTTTTGCCTACTTATAATTTATATAGTGCGGGACCAGAGAGGTTGTTTTGATCTTACATTTGTTACCAGTTATTAAAACTGTTAGTTCAGGTTTTTAGTTGTACTTTGGAGCTGAAAAATTCAGGTTCTGTTGGTTACAAACTGTTAGTACATAAGCACCTGCAACTCAAAAGGTTAAAAAAAATATTTTTGCTGGGACAGTTATCACAGACTTTGGTTACTGAGCACGGCTAGGGACAGGATATCGAACAAAACTGATTTTGGCATGACTTGGTACATCTGCTTTTACTTTCTAAGACCTTTGAGTAGTTTTAGAGGGATAGATGCAGCTGGCTTTGCTACAACACTGCTACTCCTGGTTAATCTGCACAGTGATGTTGATGTTGGGGTTGGACATTTTTGAGCTTGTCATACTCTCTGAAGAGGCGGAGATAAGTAGCAGCACAAAGCAAAGGAGAAGACGGTCTTTAACTGATGCTCTTCTTTTGAACCAAATGGTTGTTGGCCAAAGTCACTCAGTTCTTGTAGCTGAACACTTGGAACAGTGCTCTCCTACAGGAAAAAAAATTGCTCATAGATGTTTGTCTTGAAGCTTTGAAGCTTGACTATCATAATTACAAATAAAATCTAATATGTATGCATCATCACTTGGGTCTTGTTTGCTTTTTATAGAGTGTGAAATGAGCTTCCACTTGTAATTGCAGGTTTTCTTGATTGATGTGAAGCTATTTTCTCTGCAAGCAGATACTTCTCAGTTTCTAGCTCAGTTCCAAGTATGAATAATCAATTACAAAAAAAAATTTGGGTAAAAAAATCAAATTGCAGAAAGGTTCATTTCCTAATGCCCCAGGACAGCAAGAACTTCTGAGCCAGGAAATTACATGCCCTTAACACGACTGTTGACTCTTCCATTGACTGAAAGCTGTACATCAAGAGAGATCTCTCTTTACATGATTCCAGCACATATTCTCTCTGGAAGATACAAGGCACTTTCCCTTTGGGTCTTGCTCATGAATTTTTACGGCTTGAAGAACTGCAAATATGCTTGAGAGGAAAGTGTATCTGTGACCAATGGAAACATAAAAGGGGAAGAAAAGTTGCAAGACTTCACAGAATACCTGCTCACCTCCTGAAACGCCCCGTCCCCACGCATCAAAGGCTTCGCTTGCTTTCTGAAAGATACTGTTTTTGTCATTGCACACGATATTGCATCCTTTGGGATGAATTCTGCTAACTATCAATAGAATTATTTATATATGAAACTTGTCAAGTTAGCAAAGGCACAGGAATTGTGCTGGTCATTAAAGATGTAAGTGCATTTTAATGTATTGTGTAGTGTGCATTTTCCTTGCCTCCATCCCCGTGAGTGCCAAAACTCCTTCCTTCTGCTGTTGCCTCTGTGTTCAGAGACTGGGTTTGATTCTGAGCAGGAGAACGTTTCTCTAACTCTATTGTCTTGCTAAATTTATTTCATACAATCCTGAATGTTGTAATTTGCAAAGCAAATCCATTTCAATACAAAAGTGTTCTGTAAAATCTTTTACTTCTGTAGGCTGAAATTAAGTTTAATATGTTCGAAACAACCCCTGTTTTTTGCTGTCTGATCTATTCACTATTTATTCTGCTGCTACTGTTGTCATTGTATCCAACCTGTCTGTATGTTATGTAAGCAGTTGTAAACACTTCTTAATTGTTCCAATAGTGTGCGTTGCCTTGAAGGCACAAAGGATATAAATGAAAAGGAAAATAGTGGATTTTCCTTATGGTCTAAGTATCATATGAAATTTTAGGAATACTATTTCCCATCTATATCTATTCATCTCTTTGCATTTCAATCTTTAAATATACCTTTTCTCTCAGGATTGCTGTGAAGCTTAATTCATTAATGTCCATAGAGGTCTTTGAAATCCTTAGATGAAAGAGATTATAGAAGTGCAAAATATTAATATTAAAGCAAAAATGTGAACCCGCAACCTCTCTCCTTTTCTCCCTTAGCTCACCTGTTTATGAAGATCTTTGTAATCATATAAACTTACCATAGAATCAAGGCAAATACTTTTTCCTTTGATGTACAGATAATGTGAGGTGGTAAATGCCTATTTTTTAAAATAATCTTCTTCATATTAACAAAGTTAATGTAAAAACTTTTTAGCAATGTTTTTAATCTTCTATTCACAGTCTTTGTGTTTCCTCAATTAAAATGTGGTCCTGGTTAAATCCAGCTGAATCCTGTAGGACTGCGAAAGTGCTGAAAGGTTCATGCTGCTCTCTCCATAGCCTTATATTAGGAAAACAGAAGTTCCTCTGTCGTCAAGTTTATGTAACTTCAGACTGTAACATAACTGGCATAACACAATCTTTTCAAAATGCTTGATTTATTTTCTAGGTGGGAATCTTCTCTGTCCTATCATCTGCAATGGTTTCTGTAAAGCATATTCTCTACTTTCATACAATCACAAGATAATTCAGGTCAGAATGACCTCAGGACATCCCTAGTCCAACCTTCTCGCAGCAAGGTCAGCTAGGAGACCAGACCAGGTTTCTTAGGGCTTTATCCAGTTGGATCATATCTTAGCCTACCAACTTCTATCTGGAGCTGCTGGATCATCCGTGGATCCAGCTTGCTTCTGTTTTCATTACAATCTATGGAAGCCTTGAGTAATATTACTGAAATTAATATCCCAAAATCCAACACCCCAGAGTAACTTTCACAAAAACTGATGCAGATGTTACTGTTGGGACACAAGGAATTTTTTTTCCCGATCTTAACAATTTATCTCTGTAGCCACAAGACTGTCCATGGACCTTCTCAGTAACTTCTTTTTCCCTGCAAGGAAAATCAGAGAGAGGGTAAGAACTGTTAATGAGCCTGTGGGAAATAAGCCAACAGCCTTTTCAGGACATTGCAGTGTTGCGTATTTAAGAACAGAGTTAGAGTAAGGAGATAAGAGCTGCCTTCTTAGCTTCTGGGTTTGGATATTGGAAGTCCCCCTCTCCTGGCCTGCTAAGATAAGAAATTCCCTCTCTGCTGTAACCACTAATTAAAATCTGTAGAAAGTTGCTTTTCTCTGGCATTCATGATCACCCTCTTAAACTATACTGGGCATCCCATATCGTCTTTCTCTGCCTCCAAGAGAAAAGGCTCAGTTTCCTGAGCTAAGGCAGTGTGAAAAGACCAACTTTCTGCAGAAGGTTTCGGCTCCCAGCAGGGTAAGGCTTTGTGTTATTGCAGCTGTTGCTGATAAGTACGATGGAGAACCCTGTCACTGGGGAAAACCCACCAAACCTGTATTCAAAGCTCAGTTACAGCATTCATGGTGTCCACATTGTCCAAGAGAGAGCAGCTAGTTACGTTTTTTAAAATATACCATTGGAGTGTGTCTCATCATCCTACTGGGGCTCACAGGAACCTTTCTGCAACAGCCATCTGACTTCAGAATTCGTCCTTTCTGCCACTGCTGGGCCATCATCCTGCTCTTCCAGTGCAGCCACTGAAGTCAGCAGAAAACTCTGGTGACCTCTTTATCTTCAGACAGAGCAGATCTCTACAAGCTAATTGTGGGGAGCAACTAGTTTGAATCTATATTTAAATACTCAAATAAGCATCTGTTTATTCAGATTTCTCTTTAAAGTTTAGGCTCTGCAAGTTTCTCCTATAGTACATATGGATGTGTTGATATAATCTGGAATTTTGAGTTTATTATAATATTGCTTCTAGATATTAGACTAGAATTGTTTTACCACCCCTTCTTCCTCAAAGGAGAATTAATCATTGACTCAACTAGAATGCTAATATGAATGTGTTGTTATGCATATGTTGATTTATTTAATTTTTCAGCCTTCTAGGTCCCTTTTGAAAACAAGCTTAACCAACCAAACTTAACAAGCTTTTACTTGAGTGTCTATAAATGTTAAGTAAACAAAATCTTTTTGCTGCTTATGCTTGCAGTATTCAGCTTCATTAAACATGTTTATATGCAGTCTATAACCTTTTGCAGTATACATGGCTAACTTGTAGGCCAGACTCCGTTCAGATAAAAGAAGACATGGACAGTGTGCTTTGGAGGACGTGTCTGAATGTAGATCTCCCGAGATGTTCTCAAGGGGTCCTGCTCAAGCAAAACAAAGATCTCAAATCTTGAAAACGGTGAGGTGTGTAACAGGTCGGGGTGGCTTCTCTTAGACGGACTTCCCACCAAATAAGAATTGATAATAATTTTGCTCTGTGAAGTCGTCCATGTTTAACAGTGTCCCCATGGTCACAATCCTCAGTGACACAGCAGTTTCAGGCTGGGACGAGCATGGTGTGAGTGTTACTATGTCCCACCTCTTTTGGCAGCCTGAGAAAGGGTTTGTTTCCAGGTAGGCAGCCAGGCTTCAGCGACCAAGGAGACACTAAGAGCAGGGAGAATTTGAAGAATGCCACCACATCTGGCAGATGTTCAGGGAAGACCTTGGGAGTGCAAACAACTGAGATCTGCTCTCAGCCTCACCTGCCAAAGCAAGGACTGAACAAGCATGATCAAATTGCTTCTTCCTCCCTGTGTTTTATCTTAAAGCATGTAAGCCAATACCAAGACTTTGATGCCATCATACAAAGTGAGTGCTTGCTTGTTCTGAGGATAATGCCATTGACAGCGATGGAATCATAGTGTAACAAGATGCTACTTCCTAAAAAATTCTGATAACCTGAGAGAACATATGTGCTGGTTAAAGGAGAGAGCAGGTGGCCTCAGCAGTATGGAGCACTGGTAAAATCTTGGGGCAATGGCTCATTGCAGTCCTAACCAACCCCTGCAAAGGTTTTTTGTTGTAATAATGAGTGACCGTGAAGATGCTGTCCATGGATACAAGCCCTGGATGAAGTAAGCTGCTTTGAGGAGGTGTGTATTCTAGCCATGGAAATACAGAGTGACAACTCTGAGGATGAAAGAGATGCAAGCTAACAATAACAGCAGTTGATAGAGGGCTGTCTTAGAATATTTACGCTGTAAATATAAGGCACTGTGGAGCAAATTCTTAGTAAACTCCTGTAGAGACACCGTTTTGTGATGTTTTACTCTAGCAGCTGTCCTTCTGAGCCAGGAGTGGGGAATCTACATGCTTCTTACCAAAGAGGCAGGGGTACCCACCTTTTAACAACTACAGTGTGGACACCATTCTTGGGGAACAGTTGTCCCTTTTCTTTCAAAACTGTCATTTTAATTTAGCATTTGAACTTTCTCTTTAGTCTAATGGTTATCTGATCACAGGAGAGGTAAATGAGTGAAGCAGCTTCTAAGCTATTATAAACCTGTCTTGTTCCATTGATCGAATGAACAGTTGATGCCATTTTCCAAAACCAAATTTGATTTAAAGAAATATTTAATATTTAAAAAACAAAACACCCCAACCCCCCGAAGAAATACACCAAAGAATGACAGCACCTGCCTGTCCTAAAGGAAACCTATTAGCTATCTACCGAGTCAATCATTCAAAGATTATATGATTATATTGGATTTCATAGAGGTAAATAGATTCTTAAGATGTATTCTGTCCCCAAAAGCAACAACTTTTCTTAATGTACACGCATTACACAATCACATCTGAAAAATGCAAAATAAGACATTTTTAAGAATTCATTGCCTTAAGTCAGAACTTATATGAACATTCAGTTTGATTAGCTACAGCCAAAAGCTAAAAGGTACAGAGTGGAGCCTGAAAAATTAATGAAAGCCTTGCTATTTTAGTGTAACATCCCTGTTTTTCTGCTCTCTAAACACCCCTACAATTGCAGCCATCAGTTTCATAACAGAATGTTTTACCAGACCCTGCGGCAAACACACAGACACGTGAACTCAAGATTGTCCTGAAAAGGCTGCGAAAACACCTCAGGAAATGTTGACTCTTACCGTTTAAGGATCAAAGCTGAATTATCTGAAGTTAAATAATTTAAATTCTTTAGATGATGCATGTAGCTGTTTATGAATATTTTGTTTTCTAATTATGAAACTTCTTTTTCACTCACTATAAAATCTAGTTCTTTCAGAATATGAAGAATATTCAGAATTTTTAGGCATCTTTTACTGTTTTAGAACTGAACTTTCTGTGACATTTCGTAGTATCAGAAAATAGACACTTGCAAAGGAAGCCTCGCATTTTCAAATGCCTATGGCGAACAGTGCGATTATGGCATCGCGGCTCTCACAGTGTCTAAGTGGCCTTGTACTCCTGTGGGAATTAAAAAGCAGATCCTGCTGTCCTGGCTGAGATGACAACTCCAAAACACGTTCTGTATTAGGGCACACCTAATTATTGTGGACTTGGGACTTCCAGCTAAGATCAAGGGCTCATTTTGTTAGAATTTCCAAGGAATTTGTGGCAAAAGGCAATCTTTGATTTATCACATTTACAGCGCGTGGCTGGCATTCGGATTTTATCCTGTGGGAACCCCGTGTGCTCCCGCAGTACCTGCTGTGGGCTTAGATGACAGCAAGCTGACAGACTCGGAAGTCCCGAGTCCCAGGCTGGCGCTCCTGCCCCAGCATCATTTCATTTCTGTGAACATACCAAGTGGCTTTTTCATAGGAATTGTATTGGGATTTGAATGACATTATCCCTGGACTCAAGGTGTGCGTTTGAAGTGTTTTGTTACTGATTTTTATAGGACAATGACTATTACCTGTTGTTTGGCAACGACAAGAAAATAATTACTGTGTTAGTGTCCAATGAAGTAATCAGATTGCTCCCAGTCTCAGTTCTCATCACGGAGATGAGAATTTGGGCTTTGATCGTTATCTCTCTAGAGTCCAAGCCTGTATTGCACACGATTGCTTTTACCTAACAGGCTGCAACATATCCAAAGGATAAGACCCAACAAGAAGGGGAATAGCTTGTGGTTAAGATGCTGATGTTAGCTGGGAGACCTGATTTGGGCAAATGCCTCTCATCAGCTCTGTGCCACAGCTTTCTGTTTCTAAAATAGAGATTGAAATGTTGTTTATTTTCTCCTGCCCTTTGTCTGCCTAGATTATAAGCACTGGTGAGTGTACATACGTGCAACACCTTGTACGTTAGTGCTTCTTGCTATAACCGTAACATTTAATCAATAGAAATATGCCTCATGCTTCTTTGATTCATAAAATGCTGAATGTCTCCCTAATCTGAGCTAGAGAGGAACATGTATTTTCAGATGACCTTTAACTGGAAAGAGTAGGAGATCGCTGTCTTTGCCTTTCAGTTAGGGAGTATGAAACCAGTAATGCAAATTTTCATCCTCTCGGCATGCAAATTAACGAAGAGGTGGCAGTACACCTGTCTTTTCAAAGCTCAAAGCATCACACATGCACAGGAAAAAAATAAAAAAGGTTACACTTCTGTAGTTCTCTACAGTCAAGCATTCTTTCAAAGGGAAAATCCATCACTTTGAAGAATTTACAGAAGAAAACCTCCACAGCAACCAAAGCTGCAGGCAAGCGAGTGAAAGGCAAAATACAACTGCTGAGAAAAATAAATAAGGGCCTTTACAGCAGTCCCACTGAATTGAAATTTTCCTTTATCACCGACAGGCTATTATAATCTTCTTTTCTACCTCTAGCCACATATTTTAAAAGACGATTTCTACATATAAAAGTCTTACAGCAGAAGCAGAATTTCTTACAAATGTGTAATAAAACATCTCTTTCTGTACTAAAACACCACCTGAATTTGCCAAAGAACCTTTTCGGCTTAATTTCTCTTTCCTGTTGTCTGGATGTGAGACATCGATCAGATATGAAAAATGGCAGTTGCGTTGTGGAGTGACGGAAATGTCATTTTCCGCGGGAGCTGGCATTCAGCAAGCACACCTCTGTCTGCAAAGCCTTCGAGCACGGGCGAGAGCGAGCGTCACAGCGAAGCCGTCTGCAACCCACGATATCCTTCAAGGTCTCAGGAGCCACAGGCAACCTCTCACAACAACAGGCAACCTGAGCTCATAGACTTATTTTTACATAGGCTATATACTTTAACATTTCAATTAAAGAAATGGTCTGAACGAGATGTCAGCGTTATGTACCGGTGTTCTGTGTTAGCAGACGTGCTGAATGCTGGGCTGCAAGCTGTGGCTGGAGGAGAAAGCTAAAAGAAAGCTGAGACTGTACTCATTATTTTATTTGGGGAGGATTGAATTTTATTTCCCCAAGAATGAGATGCCACAGAAAGAGTCAGGTACAGGACTCGCTAAAGTTTAGACAGAAAATGAGGAAAGTTCCTTGAAATCCTGGGCCGGTACCGGACTGGGAAGGGCAAAGGCTGCTGCTGGGTGCAGCCTGCTGAGGAACAGGTCCCTTTTCTTCCCACGCTGATCTCTCTCAGATGGTGGGCGGTAGCCACCCTGGGTCTCCTGCACGGCAGGCAGAGCAGGCAGCGAGCTGATTGCCCTCAGAAACCCACAGCCCCTCCACGCCAGCCTGGGCAAAGCCGGGTACGTGACAGGCTCTGCCCAAAGCCCTCCCGCATTGCTCCGAGGGCGATTCTGGGCCTTTGGAGCGTTTCTTGGAGGGGGGTTCATGGGAGACAGACCAAGGGAGCCGGTGGCCGCTTGCCTGAGGACCCATCCCTCCCCCCGCCATCTTCGCCGGGGGTGTGAGGCGAGAGGGGCGGGGCTTTGCGGCGGGAAAGGCGGGGCTTTGAGGCGGGAGAGGAGGGGCTTTGAGGCGGGAGGGGAGGGGCTTTGCGGCGGGAGAGGCGGGGCTTTGAGGCGGGAGAGGCGGGGCTTTGAGGCAGGATGGGCGTGGCGCTACCCGGCCACCGCCTCCCCGCTGGGCACCGCTTCCCGCCGGGGCGGGGCGGGAGCGGCCACGCCCTCCCACCGCCCCTCACACACCCTCGATCCCGCCTGGAAAGTGGCTCTTCATTGACTTCTCCGGCCGCAGCCCACGCCCTCCCATTGGCCTCCCGGCCCCACGTGGGCGCGGCGGGCGCCCTTGTGGTTGGCGGGCGAGGGCGGGGTTGTGAGAAGGGAGGGGGCAAGGCGAGCGGGGCGGGCGGCAGTTGCTCGGGTAACGGGAGAGTGAGTAGTGGCGGCAGCGCGGGCGGCGGGGCTGGAGCAGGAGCCGGGCGCGCACGGGCGGCCCCTCGCCCTGGGCACATGGGCCGCCGGCCCGCGGGAGGAGCACCGCGCCCAGCCGCCCGCCCCGCCACAGCAGCACCAGGTACCGGCGGGGACCTGCCGGGGCTCGCAGGAGGGATGCGAAAGTTTGTCCCGGTGGCGGGAGAACCGCGGCCCCGGGGCGGGCGGGACCGGACCCGGCCACCAGCGAGGGGTTGGCGGCGGAGGGTGTGTGCGGGGCGGCGGGGAGGGTGTTCCCGGCGAGGCTGTGCCCCACCGCTCCGCTGTTCGGCGGGGCCGCCGCCGCCGCCGCCCGCCCTGCGCTGCCCGCGCGCCGCATTGAGGCGGGAGCGGCTCCTCCGCGCGCTGGCTCGCGCCGGTCCCCGCGGTAAGGCGGGAGCGGCTCCTCCGCGCGCTGGCTCGCGCCGGTCCCCGCGCTGGGGCGGGAGCGGCTCCTCCGCGCGCGCTGGCTCGCGCCGGTCCCCGCGCTGGGGCGGGAGCGGCTCCTCCGCGCGCGCTGGCTCGCGCCGGTCCCCGCGCTGGGGCGGGAGCGGCTCCTCCGCGCGCTGGCGCGCGCCGGTCCCCGCGCTGGGGCGGGAGCGGCTCCTCCGCGCGCTGGCTCGAGCCGGTCCCCGCGGTAAGGCGGGAGCGGCTCCTCCGCGCGCTGGCTCGCGCCGGTCCCCGCGCTGGGGCGGGAGCGGCTCCTCCGCGGTCTCTCGCGCCGGGCTCCGCGCTGGGGCGGGTGAGGAGCGGGCG